>BPTQ01000002.1:265118496-265130888 GCA_019973895.1 Chrysanthemum seticuspe | reverse complement strand
GAGGAGCTTGCAAAACTTCTCCAGTTGTTCGGATTTGTGTTACTCCTAGTATCAGTGTTCGAGTTTGAATCTTGTAAATCCTTTGTAAAGAGTAGGAACTCGAAAATCAACTTAGAACTGAAACCTATTGAGTAATTCGAATCATCGTGAACATACCGATCAAGTAAGAGAATCAAAATCCCTAAACAAACTAGTAGAGGACAAAAAAATAACTTACTTATAGATATACGGTATTAACAAAACACGAAATATGAACGATATAGTATATGATGAAGTGTAGAAGTAATCGTAACTTACCTTGTAAGAGTAACGACTTCTTTGACAGTTGTCTGTTGGCCTAGGGAGGTTTTACGGATCTGCCTAGGGAGGTTATTCCCTTGACACCCTAGGCACCATGTCTTCGTACTATTGCGATGTGCGCAGCAAGCCCCAGTTTCCTTGAAGGAAAAGAAGCTCGTTCAAAATATTGTGGGATCCGTCACTTGGATTAGCAACTTATTTGTGTGTATGCTTGCATGTTCTCCATGTCCGGCTAATTTATTTGTGTGTTTGCTTAGGAAGTATGAAACTTAATTATTAAATATTGATTGGTTGTTTCTTATCTTAGTTGATTAATGATCTAGTAATGCGATAGGTCATTCGTTGTGTACTTAATGCTTGATTCATCTTTGTGAACCTTAGAGTATAATTACCTGAGTAGATGTAGGCTAAACCATCCAAAGAGCGCCTTAGAGTAGGAGTCTATAATCTCTAGTGGGTTTGTAGACAAGACCCTTTGGTAAGTTCGAAGAGTTAGGGAGAAACGCATACCCTACAACTTTAGACACACAACGCAACTAGGAATAAGACGTGACACTCAACCATCAATAGGAGATAATTAAGGAGTAATACAAACTAAGTAAACACATCTTTAAACTATCATACGAACACACATTAATTAGACATAGACTCCCACAACCTTAGTTTAGATAATTGGATAATAGTAGAGTAATCGGTAGAAATACCAACCCCCCAAATCCAATACCCGAGATTCGTACCTTTCCAATTTTCATAAAATATAAAAAGATAAAAAAATAATCTTCCTCAACCTTAACCTTAGCGTAGTAACTCCCTACTAGCATTCCTATTCCCCTAGAGAACGATATCAATACCCGTGGCTTACCCTAATTACTACACTACAACGATTAGGTTCACTGCCTAGGGTGTTATAAAACTTGCTCGAAGAAAAGGAAGTTCCTTTGACCCCGAACGACGCGTGTAGCGTTATCATGCTTCTGTACCACGGATCCCACAGTTCCCTTATTGGAGGGATCCGTCTAGGCATTTTGGAGGGATCCGGTTGTCTGTTGACAGTTTCTTCAGCAATGAGAATGTTCCATTCAATGCTAATGAAGATGTGAAGTAGTATATGATATAGCAAGTATAAAGCACAAAACAATTATGGCATATAGATATTCATTCAATAAAAAAACAGGAGATGATCAAACAAATCCCTAAAACTAAGAGAATGAACTAGCCATACAAGTGCTACTAAGCTTAATGAGTTATCCAAAGTCAAGATTCAACTAAAAGCTCAAGGATGAGAAATGTTTCCTAAATGTTCTAAGTTTGAGCTTGTGACTATGATCCTCATTGTGTTTAGGCTTGTTGACCTCTTCAAAACGTTCGAGGAGGTGATAAAACATGAAATGTTGCTCTTCACGTAGTTCATGTATCAACCTTTCAACATGTTTACAATGATAGCAATCCTTGTCATGGTTTTGAATTTCTTGAAGTGGAAGTTCAAGTGAAGTGGGTTGAGGATCTTCAAGTGAAGGAGGAATTGGTGGAGGCTCATTAAGTGATGGCTCTACAATGTTTGAGGGTGAAGGTAAAGAAGCATCAACTTCCATGTGGTCGGGTGGTTGACTTTGATGTCTTCTCATAATCCAAAATGGACTATTGGGGGGAATGAGAGAGTTTGATATTGGGTCAAGTGTTGATTCACCACTTTTATTTTGTTGCCCAACCTTTTCAAGTGAGTTTGTTGGTGGTGGTGGAAGGTGAGATGGCCAAGGAGGTAAGTCTTCTACATTGTGAGAATGTGGAGATGATTGTGAGGTGGCTCTAGGCACTAATGATGTTGGTTGAGTTGTGGAAGTTATGTTTGGTTTGGTAGAGTTTGGTGATGAAATCCTATTGGGAACAATTTTCTTGGGGATTAGTTTGATTCGTTTCCTTGGTGTAGGGGAAATCCTAGCATTAGTGGACTTAACCGGAGATGATTCGGTTGAGGAAACTTCGTGTATGATCCTAGCAAGTTTCTTGCGTGGTTCTTGAGTGGATGAGTTAGCACTAGGAGCCTTTCTCATGATGAAATGACTAAGGAAGATGGTTGCAATTGCTGATAATTGTGTTTGTGTTTGATGACTAAAGTGTTATTAGCAATATGGCTTATAAAGGGAAGAACTTGGCAAGTGCATTTAAGCCACTAAGATTCTTAGAGATGTGATGATTAACATGCACAAGGTTGAAGTTCGGAGTTTCACTGATCTAGGAACTCATTTAAGATGAGATGGAGTGTTTGAGTTTGAAAGATGAGTTAAAATGATTGTTTTAGCAAGGTTTGACATAATCTGTCACCCGGATCCCACGGTTCCCTCACTTGAGGGATCCGTCTAGGCTAATCCTAGGGATCCGGCTCTCAGCAGTTATGACAGGTTAGAAATCAAGTTTCTAAAAGCTATATCCTATATTATTTTGAGTGTTTCAGTCCTCCTAAATTCCTAAGATGAGGGTACACTTGAATGATCAATAGTAATGAGTGTTATAGCAAATGATTGCTTTTTATGGAAGGAAGATGGGACTAGATGACTACCAATAGATGTTCAAGGATAACACTAAGAGTTTTGGTGGTGTCAAGTCCTAATAAATGATCCTAGAGATCAGATTTTAGCTTGAGGTGAAATTTGAAAAATCCTTAAAAATCACAAGAATTGAAAAACTAATTTTTGACCCACTTTGAGATAAAGATGACTAGAAACAATTTCCTAAAATTGTTCAATATATCCACTTAGGTGTTTTGAAAGATGAGAAACAATTTGTGAGTGTTGAAGTGGAAATATGGTGAGTTTTGATGTGTTGATAAATCAAGAGGCATTTTGACTAAGATCTTAAGTAATCCATAAATGAGTCTAAGCCTTTTTCATCCTTGAAGTGGACTTAGTTGGGTTCTAATATCATATGTTTAGCTAATGTGATGTTATCTAGAAAGCTATCTTGATGTAAGGGATGATGTATTGCTGATCTGATGTCACGGATCCCTCGGTTCCCTCAAGGGAGGGATCCGTCTAGGCTAATCCTAGGGATCCGGCATCTGCAGATCAGAATCTTCACAGAATTGATGTGCAGATTTTGCACACTAATAAATTGTTAAACTAAGCAATAAGAACAAGCATGTCATCACAAAGCACCACTTATAAAAACATTATAAAGTAACAATATCCAAATTACCACATACCAAAGTGCTAAAACGTAATCATCCACACAAAAAAAAATAAGCATATTCCTATTGTCTCTTTCGTTAATCATTTCTTTTCCTTTTTGACGGCTTAGTGAGGTTGTAAGCAAGGTTTTAAATCATGCCCCTCAATTGTTTGAATTCCGCGGTTTCGTTTGGAATGGTTGGAAGTTGTTCGTAGTAATCAAAGGGTTCCAATTTGATGTTGGCTATGGGGTCGACATCTTCTTCTTCTTCATTTTCTTCTTCTCCTTCCGAGGAGTCTGAGAGAGCGTTAAGTTTCTTTCCATTGACCTTGAAGCGTTTAGAGGGTATTTTGGTAAGATGTACCATTACCTGATCGGCAAGGAAATGATCATTGTTGATAGGGGATGGTTGCAATGCACTAACATACTTACAAAGTCGTGTTAGGAGCATACCATATGGAAGTACCATGTTGGAAGCTTTGAATACCCCAGCCATTCTCCTTACTATGTAATAGGCGAGATTAAATGGCTTTTGGTGGATAAGACAATAGATCATTTGCACAAGACATGCGTTTGGATGATCTTTGTTTCCAACTAGGCTTATGACGTTTTCCCTAAGGATTTCTTCCCATTTTTTATACATGGGATGGATTTCGAAAAGTTCCATTTTAAAAGGATTACGGTGAATGAGCTTCTTGTTTCGGTCGAAACGGGATTGGTCGGCTCTTATTTTGAAAATGGTGTCTCGGATGGTTTCGGGTTCATCAAGAGGAGTATGGTACATTGGTTTAGAATCAAGTGCAAGGTTTTGAGTGTTAATTGCCCAATCTTGAGAGTACATACAAATTCCTTCACAAGGAATGCGAAGAATTTGAGCAAAGGTGTTGAGAGGAAGAATGAAGTTTCGTTTATTGATGATGAAAGCCATTGAAATGCTATCATCGACGTTTCGAATGATCCTAATGCTTCTATAAAACTCAAAGATGAAGACCGGACAAATTTGTTCATCAATGTCAAGAAGACAATCAAAATTGATCGCCGAGAAGACTTGATGAATGTCGGTATCCGCAAGGAAACATTCCTTGATTACACGACCTTCGTGGATAAGTCGTTTTTCGAACTTTTTGAAGACCTTGCGGTCGGTTTTTGAGAATTCCTCATTTTGATAATAATAAGTAAGGTAATGGACGGTATCATGATGATCTTGTTGAGTGGCTTTAGGCATGGTTGGTCCTAAAAACACAAAATTTTCAATTAGGTAAAATTAGTCGAGGTGGGTTTATGGTTTTGATTTGTATTGACAATGTTGTGAACACAATGTGATCTTAGTTATTTTAAAAGCCCCTTTTCATGATTAATTTTGAAAATCCTAATTAAACTAATTGATTAGAGATTTGTGAAACCATAAACCCTAGAATGAGGATGATGAAAATTAGAACAAGTTAATGTAATTACTTACAATGGTGTTCTAGGAAGGAATACTTGAGAGTATGGAATCCAATGAGGATGAAATCAGTGGTTTAGTCGTTTTTGTGTTATGTGAGTAGAGGGAAAAGATCAGTGGTGATTTTTGAAAGCGTATAGCTGAGTTCTGTTCCACGGTTCCCCCGGATCCCTTGTATTTGGGATCCGGCTAGTACAACTAGGGGGATCCGGCTACTGTGGACAGAAAAAGGATTGTTTGGCATTATTTTTGTAGTAGGCTTATAAACTAGCTTACTAAAAAATAGTTTGGAGGTATCAGATGAAGATTGTTTTTGGATGACGGGTTTTGATGAATCACATATCGAGGGTTCATATGTGACGACGGCGTTAGTTTGACGAATCAAAAGGAATATTATTCCCGATGATGAATAAGACGGAAAAGTGACGAAAGAGACTTCGAAAGATGCTAGTAATTATTAAACAAAAAGAACTACGAAATAAATAAACTCATGTAACCTATCTAATGAAAAGTAAAACATACCTCTATGCTTCTTGGTTTGGTATAATACCAAAAATACTTCATGAGCTTTTAAAGTAATCCTTTGTACTTGGTGTACGTAAGTTGTGATTACTTTTTAGATCCTTCCTTGAATGTTGACTTCATTATTCTTTGAATAGAGATGAAGATTTTGGAGAGATTCTAGCATGAAGATTTCTTGAAACAAAAATTGTTAGAATGATCTATCAATGTCTAACAAAATGATTTAAAAGAAAATATGACCCCCCCCCCCATTTTTTTTTTAAATCCTTCTTTGTAGTTTTCAAACATACACGGATCGTATCAAGTCGTCAATCATTTCTTTTCCTTTTTGACGGCTTAGTGAGGTTGTATGCGAGGTTTTGAATCTTGCCCCTCAATTGCTTAAATTCCGCGGTCTCGTTTGGAATGGTTGGAAGTTGTTTGTGGTATTCAAGGATTTCCAATTTGATGTTGGCTACGGGGTCGACATCTTCTTCATCTTCTTCTTCTTCACCGGCCGAGGAGTCCGAGAGAGCTTCCGGTTGCTCTCCATTGACCATGAACCGTTTAGAGGGTCGTTTGGTAAGAGGTACCATGACGTGATCGGAAATATAATGATCATCGTTGATAGGAGATGGTTGCAATGTACCAACATACTTACAAAGTCGTGTTAGAAGCATACCATACGGAAGTACCATGTTGGAAGCTTTGAATACCCCAGCCATTCTCCTTACCATGTAATAGGCAAGATTAAATGGCCTTTGGTGGATAAGACAATAGATCATTTGCACAAGGCATGCGTTTGGATGATCTTTGTTTCCAACTAGGCTAATGACATTTTCCCTAAGGATTTTTTCCAATTTTCTAAACATGGGATGCATTTCGAAAAGTTCCATTTGAAAGGGATTACGGTGAATGAGCTTCTTGTTTCGGTCGAAGCGGGATTGGTCGGCTCTTATTTTGAAGATAGTGTCTCGGATGGTTTCGGGTTCATCAATAGGAGTGTTATAGTGAGGCTTAGGATCAAGTGCAAGGTTTTGAGCATTAATTGCCCAATCTTGGGAGTACATACAAATTCCTTCACAAGGAATGCGAAGAATTTGGGCAAAGGTGTTGAGAGGAAGAGTGAAGTTTTGTTTACTGATGATGAAAGCGATTGAAATGCTATCATCGACGTTTCGAATGATCCTAAAGCTTTTGTAAAATTCAAAAATGAAAACCGGACAAATTTGTTTATCTATGTCAAGGAGACAATCAAAGTTGATTGTCGAGAAAACTTGACGAATGTCTGTATCTTCAAGAAAACATTCCTTGACTACACGACCTTCGTGGATAAGTCATTTTACAAGGCTTTTGAATATTTTACGGTCGGTTTTGGTTAATCCCTTTTTACGATAGTAATGAGTAAGGTAGTGAACGGTGTCATGATGATCTTGTTGAGTAGCTTTGGGCATGGTTGGTCCTAAAAATACAAATTTTCCAATTAGGTAAAAATTAGTTGGGATGGGTTTATGGTTTTGATTTGTATTAACAATGTTGTGAACACAATGTGATTTTGTTAAAAGCCCCTTTTCATGATTAATTTAAAAAGCCCTAATTAAATTATTTGATTAAAAATTAAGAAACCATAAACCCTAGGATGAGGATGATGAAAATTAGAACAAGTTAATGTAATTACTTACAATGGTGTTCTAGGAAGAAATACTTGAGAGTATGGAAGTCAATGAGGATGGATTCAGTAGCTTAGTCATTTTTGTGTTATGTGAATAGAGGGAAAAAGATCAGTGGTGAATTTTTGAAAGCGTATAGCTGAGTTCTGTTCCACGGTTCCCCCGGATCCTTTGTATTTGGGATCCGGCTAGTACAACTAGATGGATCCGGCTACTGTGGACAGAGAATGAGTTGTTTGGCATTATTTTTGTAGTAGACTTATAAATTAGCTTGTTAAAGACTAGTTTGGAGGTATTAGATGAAGATTGTTTTTGAATGACGGCTTTAGATGAATCACATATCGAGGGTTCATATGTGATGACGGTGTTAGTTTGACGAATCAAAAAGAATATCATTCCCGATGTTGAAAAAGACGGAAAGGTGACGAAAGAGACTTCTAATGATGTTAGTGATTAATAAACAAAGAGAACTTATGAAAATAAATGGAACTCATGTAACCTATATAATGAAAAGTAAGACATACCTCTATGCTTCTTAGTTTGGCATAATACCAAAAATACTTCATGAGCTTATAAAGTAATCCTTTGTACTTGGTGTACGTAATTTGTGATTACTTTTTAGATCCTTCCTTGAATGTTGACTTCCTTGTTTTTTGAATGAAGATTTTGGAGAGATTCTAGCATGAAGATTTCTTAAAAGCAAAAGTGGTTAGAATCATCTATCAATGTCCAACAAAATAATTTAAAGGAAAATATGACCAACGAAAAAAATCCTTCTTTGTAGTTTTCAAACATACACGGATCGTATCAAGTCTTTAAAGTACAACATACTTTAAGAAATTTGGTAACGAAGCTCTGATGCCAATTATGGAAAACTATAAGGGGGGGTTGAATAGTTTTACCAATTAAAAACTTCCTTTTAAATATTTAGATCGACTTATGTCAATCTATTTGATTGTTTATGATGGACGTTGATAGATAAATATATAAGCGTGTAATGAAAGATAAAGAGTAAGAAGCACATCACCACGACACAAGTTATTTATAGTAGTTCGGCTACAAGGACACCTTCCTTGCCCTACTCCACTCCCCAAGTCACCTACTCGAGAGTTCGTAAGCACTACACCAACTCCTTGTGTCGGAGAAGCCTTCACAACGTCGCTTAACCTTTTTTCGGTACAAAGCTAAATACCGAGTTCTTTCATACCAAGGCGAACCACACCTAACACAACGTCGCCTACCCTTTATACGGTGCTAAGCTAACCACCGAGTTCTTTCACACCTTAGGAGAAATAATCCTATCACAACGTCGCCTACCCTTTATTAGGTACTAGGCTAAGCACCTAGTTCCATTACTATGGAGGAACTACTACCCTTCACGACACAACACTTAATCTCAAGGAGATCTACTCCTTGTTACAACACCATCAAGGATATCACCATCCTTGTAAATAAATAAATACTTATATGTATAATGATGCACCTCATCGATTATACGACCTAGGCATTTCTTCACAAATGCCACTTGATTTGATTCTTTGGCATCCTTCACTAATGCCTTTGACACAACGCTTGGCACCCTTCACTAATGCCTTCATCTTGACACCTTTAGCATCCTTCACTAATGCTTTGACACGGATGATGAGCACCTTTCACTAATGCTTTCATCTTGACACTTTCGGCATTCTTCACTAATGCTTTGACACGGATGATGAGCACCTTTCACTAATGCTTTCATCTTGACACTTTCGGCATTCTTCACTAATGCCTTCAACCCAACATCTATGGAGAAAGGAAGAACTATCAACAAGAGAACCTTAGTAGTCTTGATGATGACGAAGCATGGCAACTCATGGACTTGAGCTTGCACGTCTTCAAGAAGTGGTGATCTCTCCTTTAAGGGGAACCTAAAAGATCACACAAAAACAAAAGACAAACTACATAGATCACTTAGATCTGAGGTTAGAGGGTTAGAATACTTTGGGGAAGTATGTGTGTAAATTGATGCATAGAAAGGGAGAAATGGCTCTCTATTTATAGAGAAAATTCTCTTCTGTTCCCCGGATCCCATGGATCCCTTCCACTTGGGATCCGGCTAGCACAAAGCCAGGGATCCGTAGAACGCTCCTCTTTGCCCATGGGTATTTTTGGTTATGGGTCATGGGTCATGGGTTATGGGTTGATCCATGGTTTTCTTTCTAGATTCAATGAACTTGGTTAAGTGGTATATATAAAACCATGGATTATGGGTCAATACCATTTGCTAGTTTTTACCCATTTTGGTTTTTACATGTTTTTACCCATTTTAGTATACTTAGTTTAAGTATATGTTAACCCAATATGTAAACACTAGTTGTTGTACATATATATATATATATATATATATATATATATATATATATATATATATATATATATATATATATATCATAAAATCACTTAAGCTTGTTTTAGTGTTTTATATGAAAACGTAAGTGTGTTAGAAAACTATTAACTCAAACTATTTACGTACTCTTTTGTTTCGTTAAAATAATTTTACGTTTGTTATCGACAAAACATTAGAAGATCATAAAATATAAATAAACGTTTTTACGGCTTATTTGTATTAACACTTTCGTCTTGACACTTTCGGCATCCTTCACTAATGCCTTCAACCCAACATCTATGGAGGAGGAAAGAACTATCAACAAGAGAACCTTAGTTGTCTTGATGATGACGAAGCATGGCAACTCATGGACTTAAGCTTGCTCGACTTCAAGAAGTGGTGATCTCGCCTTTAAGAGGAACCTAGAGAATCATACAAAAACAAAAGACAAATTACATAGATTACTTGGATATGAGGTTAGAGAGGTATAATACTTGGGGAAGTATGTGTGTAAAGTGGTGAGTAGAAAGGAAGAAATGGCTCTCTATTTATAGAGGAAATTTTCTATTGTTCCCCGGACCCCGCGGATCCCTCCCACAAGGGATCCGGCTAGCACAAAGCTAGGGATCCGTGGGACGCTCCTCTTTGCCCATGGGTATTTTTGGTTATGGGTCATGGGTCATGGGTTAGGGGTTGATCCATGGTTTTCTTTTTAGATACGATGTATCTCAAGGATACAATGAACTTGGTTAAGTGGTATATATAAAACCATGGGTTATGGGTCAATACCATTTGCTAGTTTTTACCCATTTAGTATATACTTATTTTTACCCATTTTAGTATATACTTAGTTTAAGTATATGCTAGCCCAATATGTAAACACTAGTTGTTGTACATATGTATCATAAAATCACTTATATTTGTTTTAGTGTTTTATGTGAAAACGTAAGTGTGTTAGGAAACTGTTGACTCAAACTATTTACGTATTTTATTTGTTTCGTTAAAATGATTTTATGTTTGTTATTGTTAGGTCACTAGTTTTACAACACAAGCTTATAAGAGAAGAGATAAGGCGATTGAACAAGCTAAACACACAACCACACGTTAACAATAATACGGTTTAAGAGAAAGAGTGTATGTGAAAGAATAACTTGAACAACCAACCCTCAAATGAGGGTTTACAATAGTTTATATAGGCAAGGAGCTAGGGCAACACTCCCTCTCCTTCCCTATTCCTTATTGGGCTTGGGCCTCAGCTTATGGGCCTTCTACATAAGCTGGACCTTAAACAAACATAAAGGCCAGAATAAAGCTACCTATTACATATGAAATATAAATACTTGAAATACTGTTTAGGAGTGATTCCAACAATCTCCCCCTCAAGTATATATGAATGTAAACGGTGAAGGCGTTGATGTAATAGTAGCGGTGACGTCTTCTGACATTCTTCTTTCTTGTGAGAGGAATTGTCTTGATTCGAACAATCTCTCCAGTGTAGAGAGATCGTTATCTTTGAACAGTTATGCTTTGACGTCATCTATGACTTTGTTCTTTGATCATTGTTCTTTGTGGTGAAAGTGATAGTATGTTGTTGTTTGCATCAGTCTGCCTCAGGTCTGCTTCGCTGCTCCAGTGTCTCCACGTCATTCTTCAACATGCTCACACGCTCTTTGACGGTGGAAATCAATACTGATGAAGTTCTTTAAGTCTTTAACTTTGTAGATTCTTTGGTTGATGAAGAATCATTCTGACTGTTGTGTTGCATTCGAATAGAACTTCCATTAGTGATGATGTTGGCGTGAGCATGAGAAGAATCAGCACGATCATCCTGCTCCGGAGCTTCCATAAGAAGAAAACATTTCAAACGGTTAGTAATAAGCGGTTTCCGGCACTTACAAGTTAGAACTTCGAGAGTGTTAACAGCATAGTGTGAAAACACAACTCTAATTCTCACAAAGGCCGTTCCTGAACTGGAGTCCCACAAGTGAGATAACACGATGTACCGAAGTACATCTACAGTTCAGATGAGTCGCTGAGGTACACCGAAGCATCACCTCACGACTGTAGACCGTATGAGACACACTCCGCGTAATCCACGAGGAGTTACCGAAGTGACCTGCTGTCAGGGCTGTTTGATGTTGACCCTGGCAGGAGTTTCCATTCAATCACTGAGGATCACAGATGTGAACCTCTCATAAATGTTCTCGACAGATTGCTAAGATCTGTGAAGGACTCGATATGAACCACTGAATCACTGAAGATCTTATTTGTTGATCAACAAGTGATTAAATGTCAAGTGTTCCTAAGAGATCTTTTGATGAATCTCGTGGCTCTAGACTCAATAGTGCGTTTTGGTTTTCCTGAGCGGAGACTAGGGAGAGGGTCTCCTTCTTCAATACCAGCGATCTCTAAGAGAAAGCCAATAGTTTATGTAGGGTTCCCTGTGAGAATGAAACAAGCTTCTGTGGAGAGAAACTTGAGTGGCTAAGAAGGTTTAGTGCATGCGTCACTGGGTCCATGACGACTTTTAATCTTCAATACCGGTGTCACTGAGTGACAATCAGTAGCATATGAATTGAACCCGGTGTCTGCCCTAAGTTGAATAATCTGGAGGGCTATTTCTTTTCACCCTTTACTTTGCATTTCTTTTTGATTCTTCAACTCCTTCTTTCTCCGATTCTCATTTTCTCCTTTTTACAATCATTCCTAAGGACTTCTAACACTAACTAATGGTAGTGTCCTTGGGTAGATCCCTCCGGCTCTGGCGGATCATAGGACGGTTATTCCTAACCTTAGTCACCTTATAACTCCATGACTAACCTATGTTTGCCATTTAAACCACTGTAAGTGAAAATATCTCTCAAAGGGTTTGTAGATGAAAAACATGTTTGAACCACTGTGAGAGATAAGTTTTTGCATAAATACTCCCCCTCCACATGTGCTGTCT
>BPTQ01000002.1:264786782-265103975 GCA_019973895.1 Chrysanthemum seticuspe | reverse complement strand
CGAGGAACGGATATATTTGATAACATTTGGGAGTAAACTCCCAACCAACAAGTTCAATAAGAAAGTGTATGTGAGAAAGAGAATTTGGCATAATAACAATTGCACACCAACACACAAATCGAACAAGTTAGCGGAATAGAGAAGAGAATATTCGAACACAACATTTTGATCACTGGATTGTCACCATAGTTAGCGGTTTATCAACCCACATGAGCAAACAAAAACTTCAAAACCAAACCCAAATGCGCATTTCTATTGTATTATAAACCATGCGAATTTTTGATTAAAAAAATGTGAAAACTTAGGTTCTAAGAACATGAAAGTTGCAATAATCCACAATTTGATAACCAAAAACCGTTTTTCAAACCTTGAAATGCACAAAAAGGAACATAACACCAAAATAACACAAAAGTGTGAAACTTGATGATCCAAAGCACTTAAAACAGTTACGCGTAGGATAACACTTGCGTACAAAAACAAGCTTAAAAACAAGGAAAAACACGTAAAGTTCCAAACTTTTTGCCAAAAACCAATAGTTTAACACCTAATAACGTTGAAAGTACAAGAATCTTGGATTCAAAAGTGTAAAAAAATTAGTTTTTAAGCGTACCAAATATTATGTTATCTTTACGCGTAAACCCAAACCAAAACTTCAAAAACAAACGAGTACACCCAACTATTTGGCGATTGATACCACTGTTAGGTCACTAGTTTTACAACACAAGCTTATAAGAGAAGAGATAAGGCGATTGAACAAGCTAAACACACAACCACACGTTAACAATAATACGGTTTAAGAGAAAGAGTGTATGTGAAAGAATAACTTGAACAACCAACCCTCAAATGAGGGTTTACAATAGTTTATATAGGCAAGGAGCTAGGGCAACACTCCCTCTCCTTCCCTATTCCTTATTGGGCTTGGGCCTCAGCTTATGGGCCTTCTACATAAGCTGGACCTTAAACAAACATAAAGGCCAGAATAAAGCTACCTATTACATATGAAATATAAATACTTGAAATACTGTTTAGGAGTGATTCCAACAGTTATCGACAAAACATTAGAAGATCGTAAAATATAAATAAACATTTTTACGGCTTATTTGTATTAACAGTGAAAGTAGAGTATTTTGAACATATAGACGTATCGTAGTCTTGTGTTGATCACAAGGAAAATTACTAGTTACTACCGGTTATCGTATTTGCTTTTACGTTACGGTAAAAGCCAAATAGTCAAAAGTCAAAGTCAAAGGTTAAATTTAAAAAGTCAAAGGGTAAAATAGTCATTTTACCTTATGAAAAATTATGGGTTGTTACAGAGGTTGTCTATATCCACAACCGCCATCAAATCTGAAACTTCAAATAAATGGTGAGAAAAACAAAAACAATAAAACAAAAATAAAAGACTAACACGAAAATCCTATTATAGCTTCCCCGGCAACGGCGCCAAAATTCTGATGCAGGATTTCTGACCAGGATTTAAATTTATAAGTCTCGTCTACCTATGGTCTACCTATTGCACTAACGAGCAGTGAACCCGGTCGTGCGTAGTAAAGCAAGGTGGTAAAGCCGAGGTCGTTCCCAAGAGCTATGTAGATTTAGATCCTATTTAAGTCTAGTGTCATGGTTTTAATTGATAATAATGGTTTTAAAAGAATAATTAAACTAATAAACAATAAAAGAAATTGATGGAATGAAATGAAGATATAAATAGTAGGAAGAAAGTGTGCTAACCTAATGTTAGGTCACTAGTTTTACAAACACAAGTTATAGAGAAAGAGGTGAAGGCGGATGAACAAGTTACACACACACATACACGTAAATGATAATACGGTTTAGACAAAGAGTATGAATGAGAGAAAAACTTGAACAACCAACCCTCAAGTGAGGGTTATTACATGGTTTATATAGGCAAGGAGCTAGGGCAACACTCCCTCTCCTTCCCTATTCCTTATTGGGCTTGGGCCTAAGCTTATGGGCCTTCTACATAAGCTTGACCTTAAACAAACATAAAGGCCATAATAAAGCTACCTATTACATATGAAATATAAATACTTGAAATACTGTTTAGGAGTGATTCCAACAATCTCCCCCTCAAGTATATATGAATGTAAACGGTGAAGGCGTTGATGTAATAGTAGCTGTGACGTCTTCTGACATTCTTCTTTCTTGTGAGAGGAATTGCCTTGATTCGAACAATCTCCCCAGTGTAGAGAGATAGTTATCTTTGAACAGTTATGCTTTGACGTCATCATTAACTTTGTTCTTTGATCATTGTTCTTTGTGGTGAAAGTGATAGTATGTTATTGTCTGCATCAGTCTGCCTCAGGTCTGCTTCGCTGCTCCAGTGTCTCCACGTTATTCTTCAATATGCTCACACGCTCTTTGACGTTGGAAATCAATACTGATGAAGTTCTGTAAGTCTTTGACTTTGTAGATTCTTTGGTTTGACGAAGAATCATTCTGACTGTTGTGTTGCATTCGAATAGAACTTCCATTAGTGATTATGTTGGCATGAGCATGAGAAGAATCAGCACGAGCATTCCGCTCCGGAGCTTCCATAAGAAGAAAACATGTCAAACGGTTAGTAATAAGCGGTTTCCGGCACTTACAAGTTTGAACTTCGAGAGTGTTAACAGCATAGTGTGAAAACACAACTCTAATTCTTACAAAGGCCGTTCCTGAACTGGAGTCCCACAAGTGAGATAACGCAATGTACCGAAGTACATCTACAGTTCAGATGAGTCGCTGAGGTACACCGAAGCATCACCTCACGACTGTAGACCGTTTGAGACACACTCCGCGTAATCCACGGGGAGTTACCGAAGTGACCTGCTGTCAGGGCTGTTTGATGTTGACCCTGGCAGGAGTTTCCATTCAATCACTGAGGATCACATATGTGAACCTCTCATAAATGTTCTCGACAGATTGCTAAGATCTGTGAAGGACTCGATATGAACCACTGATGATCTTATTTGTTGATCATCAAGTGATTAAATATCAAGTGTTCCTAAGAGATCTTTTGATGAATCTCGTAGCTCTAGACTCAATAGTGCGTTTTGGTTTTCCTGAGCGGAGACTAGGGAGAGGGTCTCCTTCTTCAATACCAGCGATCTCTAAGAGAAAGCCAATAGTTTACGTAGGGTTTCCTGTGAGAATGAAACAAGCTTCTATTGAGAAAAACTTGAGTGGCTAAGAAGGTTTAGTGCATGCGTCACTGGGTCCATGACGACTTTTAATCTTCAATACCGGTGTCACTAAGTGACAACCAGTAGCATATGAATTGAACTCGGTGTCTGCCCTAAGTTGAATAATCTGGAGGGCTGTTTCTTTTCACCTCTTACTTTACATTTCTTTTTGATTCTTCAACTCCTTCTTTCTCCGATTCTCATTTTCTCCTTTTTACAATCATTCCTAAGGACTTCTAACACTAACTAATGGTAGTGTCCTTGGGTAGATCCCTCCGGCTCTGGCGGATCATAGGACGGTTATTCCTAACCTTAGTCACCTTATAACTCCATGACTAACCTATGTTTGCCATTAAAACCACTGTATGTGAAAATATCTCTCAAAGGGTTTGTTAATGAAAAACATGTTTGAACCACTGTGAGAGATGATGTTTTGCATAAATACTCCCCCTCCACATGTGCTTAATAGTTTTAATGGTTAAATGCACAGTGAGGAAAGAGCGCGCACTTTTTGAATTGATCCACTGAAGATAGACAATCCCCCGCGAGACACGGTTACGTTGCATAGTTAAAGAGTTACATTGTCAGCTTTTAGGTGACAACTAGCTCTAATAACTACCTTGAAGGTGTAGACAAACCTCGAAAGGTTGTCATACCCGTCAGAGTTCATGTCTATCAAGAGTTTCTCGAATGGTACTTTCTACTTGGACAAGTCCTTTGCGAGACACGTTTACATTACTAGCGAACTAGCTTGAAATTATTACCCGTCCAGGACAAGTCTTTTCGAGTTACTAACAGTTTAGTACCGTCAATTCGTTGGTTAAGTCTGAGGTACACAGATTCATTTGCATTTTGTACAACATATTTCTTATCACACAATTTTCTCCCCCTCAAAAATGGCATATAAAATGTTATTTTTGAACGGTTGAGAATAAATATGACCATTTCGAGTGTTGTGGGAAGATGACCACTATGAACAATTTGTGAACAAAGCTATAAATCAAATACTCCCCCTCAACTAGTGATATAAACGGTTGAGGTTTTGAAAAACATATGGGGAAGTACTTGTGTTTTTGAGCAAAACCTTGAAAAATGAAAGGTTTGATAGGTTTTACTCAAAAATAAGAAGCTTTCGCTCCTTTTATAAGGATTGTGGCACTGAGGCGAACCACAGGGTCCTTTCTTGACAATTACGGGTTGTACACTGTTATGTGTGCACAAGCCATCGACATATATAATCACACATCCAAAATTATATGAAGGAAACAATTCAAGGGGTACCAGGAAGTGCAGTGATGTTCCTAGGAGTACGAACAGGGCATTGATAGCCTGTGATGTTGATCCTAGGTCGACCACCAACAAAACTTTCCAATGTTCTGAACTGATCCCTTCTGAACAATCGTTCATCAATCATGGTGATGATCCTTCTCACATCCCTCCTTTCCTGAGAATTCCATCGCTTAGAAGATCCAATTTTCAGGCGTATATCCTTCAACCTGTACGCCAATCCATCCCTAACCCGCTTCAAGGTATGATCCCCGAATTTTTGAAGTTCACTACACGCCATTAAGCAGTTTCTTTGAAGTTCACTGTGGTAAACAACTCCGAATGGTTTGCTGATGAGCGTATATTGACTTAGCTGATTGATGTCGGGAAGATCAAGCGTTGGAGGAGTGAGGTTGACACGTTTCTGATATGATTCAACGGCAAGCTGAAGATCTTCAACACGTTCTTTGATGACTATGCGTCTGATGAAGATGAGCAGTGACTTGATGAATTCACGTTGTACTTCGGTTGGAAATTGTCTCATGCGACCTTGAACTTTGGCAAGATACATGTCTTCAATATCGTTGAGGTTCAAATTCTCAAAGTCAGCTTCAGAGAATGCATAGTCCCTTTCGTCTTGTCTTTTGACCACAATCTTCTTGAGAAAGGTGTAGTCCCATTTAGACGATAGACCAACATGTTGGATGGCCACGATACTTTTAGTACTGAACACTGCATGTTGAGACTTCTGGACCAAACAGCTTCTGTAGTAGATTCTTCGGCATTCCGACCAATGGTGAATCCCATACATTGCATCTTGGTCATACGCTACCACTTTTTCGGAGAACATGTGGGTAGCACGTTCCTCGATGGCTATACAATCAGAGTATATTGCCGCAGGGAATGGAAGTGTCAGAGATGTAGCATATTTCCTTGAACCATCGCCACCGTGTTGAAGAAAATCTAAGTCTTTGTTGAAGAAGTGTCTGAAAGGAATCCTAGGCTGATCAGGTTGGCCAATGGTAGGTAGAGGTCGAGACCAGTCGGTGTAATATGGAGGATTGTCCCGTTTTGTGAAATCGATGTTTGCTTCTGGGTTGAGCCAATCCATGTTATTAGACATGGCTCGAGTAATGTTTTCAAGGTGATATTCAACCTCGATTGCACTTTCTGAGCTGTCTTTCAAAAGTAGGAATGCATCATTCTTGATGCGCTTCAATTCAGATTTCGTCATCTTCTTCACCCGAAACCTTTCTTGCAAATATTTGCATGCTCCAAGGTACTACCGTCTACCAATTCTTGACCTTCTTCAGGGTAGGGAGTGTTGTTAACAAGTGTAGCAAACCATTTAAATTCATTGGTTTTATCGTCATCTAGCCATGATATGACGTCAGTATGAAGCGTCTTCTTCTTCTTTTTCGAAGGCTTAGATGATGATGCTGGTTTCTGTCCTTGTTTGGGAGAGGTGGGTTGTTGTTGGGGCTCGAGGACCTCTTCATCGTCACCACCCGTATACTCAAAGTAATCACCTGTTTGTTGAGTCAGGGGTGGTAACACGGAATCGTCCCGAGGTTTATCAGTAGAAGACCGAGGTGGAGGATACTTTTGTTGAGAAGAAGTCCGTGGTGGAGGAGGTGGCATCGAAGCATATTCACCAGATTGCTTCTGACGTTTAGGTGCAGAGTCCTTGTCCTTATCATCGTCATCTCTTGGCCGTTTGGGTTGATTGGCTGACTCCTTGCATGATGATCTGAGTTGAAAATCAAGTAGACTTTCGAAAAATTTAGCTTCATCCGAAGTAAACGTTCCAGATCGCTTTGACATTAGCATCACTAGTTTAGCGATTAACTCAGATTCAGAGAGATCAGCTTCTTTGGCCATTGTATGTTTAACCAATGGGACGATGTTAGGGGTGAGTTGTCTAGAAAATACTTCTCTAGTCACACCGGGGACAGTGTCGAGAAGAAACTTGTGGGTATGATCTCTTGCTGTCTTCTCCAGTTCCTTTTGGAGTTTAGGAACGATATCCTGAAGGTACTTGTTAGTGTAACCTTCGATCATTTCGTTCAGTTCCTCTTTACGATGACTTTTCATGAACTTCTGAACAAATTCCCTTTCATTCTGCATCTTGTCTTTCTCATCATTTAAGTACTGAATTTGGTCAGCAAACCAATTCAGTTTTCTGTAAAGCATGTCCTTCTTTCTGACTTGTTGGACAGCTTTCACAATCTTTTCATGAGTCTGAGAAATCCAATATTTAGGTGGTTTCTTCACGGATTTGGATGATGATCTGGTTGACTTCTTTGATGGTGGTGGTGATGAATGAGATGAAGATTCTGATGATGAGGAGACATGAGGAGACTTCAGGTCCTTAGGAGTTTCTGAGGTTTTCTCCTTTGAGTGTGTTGGACTGTCTAGAAGAAACTTTGTATAATCATCATCGTCATATCTAGACTTTTCTTTCTCAGACTTCTTGGTTTTGGGTTCCTCAAAATCATACACAATGGTATCCTCTACAGGCTTTTGTTGTTGCACAAGAGTGGTGGCACCAGATCCCTTATCGGGTCGATTAACCGCATCAGGATCTGGAGAGGAGTGGGCAGCACCACTTGATCCTCCGAGGCCACCCATTTGATCTTTAGCAAATTCTTCAGCCTTTTGAAGATGTCTGACGATGTGAAACTTCTTCCTATATGATTGATCCAATTGCTCTTCTTCTTCTTCAGAGCTCTCATTATATGGCACAAGTGCAGGAGTCTTCCCTTTTCCTTTATCAGTTTGAGGACTTGGGGGTTTTGCTACTGAGGCAGGTGCTTCGGTTGCAGTTGCAGAGTAATGAACCTCTTCATCTGTATCAGTATCTTCAGAGCTCTCGTCCTCAAGCTTTCTTTGCGGTTCAAGTGTGGGAATAGGTTCGGCTTCCTTTATGGGAACAATCCTTTTAGAAGGAGGATTCCTTTTAGGAAACTTCCTTTGACTCACAGTACTTGTTGCGCTTCCTGCACTTCCTCTTCTGGTTCTTCTTACAGGTGTACCAGAAGATTTTTCGTCGAGATGACCAACTTTGCCTTGTCTAACTGCTTCCAGATACCTTTTGTACGTTTCGAGCTTTCTGACATCTTCAGTTAAAAGGAAATCTAGCAACACAGCACCTTGTTTCTTTGTAGATGTTTCCTTGATTCTGACAGAGAGAATAGATTCCGTCAACATATCGTGATTGTCGGGGTCATTGAGCCTCTTGGGAATATCGGGATGAAGTCCAAGTGCTCTCTGGATCAACAGTTTAGTATATCTGATGTAGGGAATCTTTGAACCAAGCTTGTTGAGAAATGACATCATGTCATCCCAAATCAGAGCTTCGATAGCGATGTGTTTCAAGTTGACCAGAGCCCAAAATATTTGCAGTTCCATGAGCTTAGGATGCTCATAGCCACTGTCACGACCAGAAACAGACTTGGTGATGATCATGTAGAGAGTTCTCCAGGGTTGAGGAATACTCTTAAGCTCTACGTGAGAATGCTTGGTGATTACTCCTGTAGCCTCGTCATAACCGATATCGATTAAGAATTGGAGAGTGAGCTCTTCAGCAGGTGTGGCATATAGTTTGGTTGGATCGACTTCAGGAATTAGGAGAACAGCCCTTAAGTCTGCAGGTGTAATGGTGACTTGTTTGTGATTCAGAGTCACCGTCACAGCAGTTCGTCCTTTGACCCTTTCCATGGTGTTCCAGAACGGTTGGATATAGATCTCAGGGATAGTTGCAGAGTGAGTGAGCATGTTCTGATACGGATGAGTCCTCATAATATCAATAGCAATTAGACACGAAGATTCAGAGCAAGTGAGGGTGTCAAAGTCTACACGAAGATTATTCTTTCCTATCTTCATTGGATAGCCATGAGGATAGATATCAGCAATGGAGAGAACTTCAGATGCATCCACATTCATTTGTTCAGCCATGTCGTGATCTGAAATAACATTAGCCAAAAGAAAACATATCGAAAGACATAATGTTAGTCAACAGAAGGACTTATTGTCTAGTTATTGAATGTACAGTGTCAATGATTGTTACGAGTCCTAAGTCACTTGTATGTTCAATAGTCCAATGACGTCGTGAAATGTTTCGTGAGTTAGTTAACTTTAAGTTTTAAAGTTTATTTTATCACTTATTGTTCACAACATATCAAACGATTTCAGTTTATTAGTGACATTTTTTGGATTTGTGATGATATGATTAGTTTATTTACAAGTTTGTACACGTAACAATTCATAACGAAGGTATGATCTCGGCTTATGTGTAGGATTGGTAAAGTTATGCGTAGACAGGAATGATATATGCGTAGGCGTAAACTTACGCGTAGAATCCTAACTTACGCGTAAGAAGTGTTACGCGTAGGAAAAGGGGACCTTATGCGTAGAGCTTATGCGTAGGCATATATTAACCTTACGCGTAAGGCTACTCGTAAGAGTTGACCTTATGCGTAGAGGTCACTGTTTACGCATATCCTTCACAGGATACGCGTAGTCCCATATGTAGAACCTTATGCGTAGAAGCTACGCGTAAGACTAATCTTACGCATAACAAGCTACGCGTAAGGTGATCCTTATGCGTAGAGTAACAACAACCTTGATTCTGAATATTAAGTGTAGCAAGCCTGAAACAAAGCATCATATCATCAATGTTTAACACATAGCATTCATTTTATGACAGATCATAACACAATTGGACAGTTTAACAGTTATGCGTAGAAAATCTTACGCGTAGTCTAAACCCTAATAGTTCAAAGTTTACGCATAAAAATTTTAGCCATAGGATTTGCACTAAAGTGTTTCTGGGAGGACTAAGAAGTGTGTAGAGTATGTTTATCCAAGTTTTAACATCAAATAAGCCATGAATCATAAATACCCAATTCGTATGAACTAGAACCCTAATTTTCAATTAATGATTCCATAGTGTTTCTGGGTGATTTCTGGGTTTATATATGCTCAATTCAACTTGAAAGCAACCTCATACAACAATCTTTATCACCAAAAACGTTCTTATTTGAAAACACCCAATTTAACGCATAAACCCTAATTTTAAAAATCAATCAATTCGTGTTTCTGGGTGTGTTTAAACGATGAAAATGTGTTCATTGATGTAATAATAACATTTTGGCACTATCCTTTTACTCATAAACACACAACTTTGATCATGTGTTCATACTTTACGCGTAGAACACAAAAACCCTTCTAGGCGCAAATCTAACCGTTAGTTTGAAAAACGATTCAAAACCCATGTTTAGATTGTTGCAAAGAATGTATAAACACTTACAAATTGATGATCGAAAGCACGGATTTGTTAAACGATTTTGGATCATGGATGATATATTGATGAAAGTAATAAATGTGAAAGGTTAAAGTTAGGTGGAGGTATTTTATTAAAAATGACTTTGTGCATTTGGCAGTTTTGGTCCCTCCACCTTTTCCTTTTTCAAACAAAGCCATTTAACTTCCATTTTGGTTACCAAACAAAGATTTTTAGGAAAGAAACATGACGACACTCCCCCTCGACTTGAGAAAAATAATGAAAGGTTATTAATTAAAGTCCGAGGAGTGTCTTTGAACCAGAAAATGTACCACCATTTGTAAAAGAATCAACCGAGATATGATAACATGCAAGTACACAGACGTTTTGAAACAGTTAAGAGTTTATTTTCTCCCCCTCAACACTTGATCGGAAAAATACTGAATTTTGAAAGATTAAAGTGTTGACGGAAGAAATGTACTTGCCATGTTGAAAGAAAGATAGATTAGGAGAATATTTTTGTTGTTTTATCGGATTTTATATTTTTGTATTTTGTTTTTGAAAAATTATTTACAAAAGATGTTTTGGTGTTTGACAGGTTTTTAAGACTGTTTTAAGAGGTCATCCAATTCCTCTTGAGTCAAACACCTCATACCAATCCGGTGGACCAACTCATTAAACTTAGCGGGTGGCAAGGCTTTGGTGAGAAGATCTGCCAATTGGTATTCTGTACCCACAAAGTATAATTCAACGGTACCCTGTTCCACGTGGTCCTTGATGAAATGATAGCGAAGATCGATGTGCTTTGATTTCGAGTGCTGGACTGAGTTGCACGAGATCGCGATGGCACTCCGATTGTCGCAGTACATCGGGATTCTGTCAAATACGTAACCATAGTCTTTGAGTTGTGTTCTCATCCAGATGAATTGAGCACAACACGCGGACATGGCTACATGTTCAGCTTCGGTTGATGACAGCGATGTACAATCCTGCTTTTTTGATTGCCAAGACACCAGTTTATCACTGAGAAATTGTAGAGCTCCTGAAGTACTTTTCCTTGAGTCTAAGCATCCTGCGTGGCCAGCGTCTGAAAAAGCGATTAGTTCAAAATCAGAATCCTTCGGATACCAGATCCCCAAGTTAATGGTTCCCTTGATGTATCGGAGGATTCTTTTAGCCTCAGAGAGGTGGGTTTCAGTTGGTCGCGACTGATAACGGGAGCATAGATAAACGGCAAAGACAATATCAGGTCTGCTAGCTGTTAGATACATAAGAGACCCAATAATACTTCGGTATTTGGTAGGGTCAACTAATTTCTCATGTAAATCAGCATCTAACTTCTTGGTATGAGCCATTGGTGTGGCATAAGTGTCACAGGTTGTCATTCCAAATTTGTTTAACAATTCAAGGGCATATTTGGACTGACTCAAGAAAATACCACGGGGTGATTGATGAACTTGCAGTCCTAGAAAGAACGTAAGTTCACCCATCATGGACATTTCAAAAATTTTCTTCATTAGTTTTGCAAAAGCGATTGAAAACTTTTTATGTGTAGACCCAAAAATGATGTCATCCACGTAAATTTGAACAATTAAGATATGTACCCCGTGATATTGTATAAAAAGAGTTGGGTCAACCGAGCCTTTAGTGAAATTATTGGCAATGAGGAAAGATGATAACTTATCGTACCATGCCCGAGGGGCTTGTTTGAGACCATAAAGAGCTTTGTTCAGTTTGTAGACATGGTTCGGGAACTCAGGATCAACGAATCCATCTGGTTGGCTGACATAGACCGTTTCTTTAAGTTGCCCATTGAGAAACGCCGTTTTGACATCCATCTGATAGACCGTGATATTCATATGAGCTGCGAACGCGAGAAATATCCGAACAGCCTCAAGACGAGCAACCGGAGCAAAAGATTCTTCAAAGTCTATTCCTTCTTCCTAACGATAACCCTTAGCAACGAGTCGTGACTTGTTTCGGATGACGTTCCCTTCAGCATCCAATTTGTTTTTCCAAATCCATTTTAGACCAATGACGTAGACCCCTGTTGGTCTTTCAACTAGTTCCCATACTTCAAGACGTTTGAATTGGTTGAGTTCTTCCTGCATGGATTCAATCCAGTTGTCTTTTGTCATTGCGTCTTTAATGTTTTTAGGCTCAGATTGGCAGACAGTGAGTGCATAAATGCAATGTTCACCATCTGTGTGAAGACGTTGTCTCGTAACGACTGGTTGATTCGGGTTGCCAATAATGTTAGCCAGAGGATGGTCTTTTGTCCATCTATGTGTAGAGGGTTGATGTTGGTATACATTGTGCAGATTCGGAGGGTTCAAATGGTTTGTTGAAGATTCTGCGACATCTGGTGTAGCAGTCTCATTGGCAAATGGGTTGAAGAACGCATTTGGATCAAAATCTGCAGGTGGGGGTACTTCATTCAGAATATCATCAGCTGGTTCATCATTGGTGGAAGCGGTGTGTTCAACTGTTATGTTTGAGTCAACTGGTGTATGTGCATCTTCAACAGTAGTTGTTGTAGCAGGTGTATCAGGTATAGGAATATTATCAGGTTGTGCAGCGGAAACATCGGATACACCTGGAGCACGTTCATCAATATCGTCACTGAACAGAGGAGCAAATAACCTTTCCATTTGTTGACGAGTTAGTTGTGGGCTTTCTTCAGCTGATGATGGGGGTTGAGGGAAGTTTAAATGGTTGTGACCGGGTTCTAAGCTATTGTACTCAGAAGCCATTTCCGTGAGTTCATCAAAATGAGCATGAATCGTTTCCATCACCTGTTTTGTACGACGATTCCAGATCCGGTAACCTTTAGAATTCTCACAATATCCAATAAAGACTCCAATGTCGGCTTTGGCTTTGAGCTTTCCAAAATCATCACGATCATTATTCGGATAGCAAAGGGATCCAAATACATGAAAGTGTTTTAGATTCGGTTTATGGTTGTGGACAAGCTCGAAAGGTGTTTTGTTGTGGCGTTTTGTGATCATAGAACGGTTTTGAGTATAGCATGCAGTAGATACAGCTTCTGCCCATAAGTAATCTGGAAGTTTAGCATTGATTAACATTGTTCTTGCAGCTTCCACTAACGTTCGGTTTCGTCTTTCAACAACTCCGTTTTGTTCAGGTGTATGTGCAATATATGTTTGATGTTGAATTTCCACTTCCTCATAAAATTCACGAAGGGTTTGGTTAACAAATTCAGTTCCTTTGTCTATCCGAATTAGCCTGACGGTGTTGCGGAGCTGAACTTGTATTTTTGTGAGAAAGGTGAAGATCATTTGTGGTGCTTGGTCTTTGCTACGAAGAAAGTAGACCCAAGTCCATCGTGAGTAGTCATCAACAATTACTAAGATGTAGCGTTTGCCATTGATCGTTTGCACGCGCATCGGGCCACACAAATCCATGTGAAGAAGATGTAGCACATGCTGAGAGCTGTGTTCCACCTTTGAAGGAAAATGAGCACGAGTGCTTTTCCCTTGTTCACAGGCTGAGCAAAGGTGATCTTTTGAATACCGGAATCGTGGGAGACCTTCAACTAGTTTATGTTGAGCAAGGTTGGTGATGGTTTGAAAGTTTAGATGTGAGAGACGACGGTGCCATAGCCAGGATTTTGTAGATGTTGCCTTTGAAAGTAAGCAGATGGGAGAGGAAGCAACCATGTCTTGCATAGAGATAGTGTAGAGACTAGAATAACGCGAGCCAGCCATAAGGTCATTTCCTTGTAGATCACGAATGAAACAAGTTTTCTCCCGGAAAGCAACCTCCAAATCTCCATCACAAAATTGACCTACTGAAAGCAGATTGTGACCGAGGCCTTCCACATAGTAAACCCTGCTGATTTTGATGTTCCCATTGACATAATCTCCGTAGCCCATGATAGCTGCGAAGTGATCGTTCCCGAATCTGACAGTGCCAATGAACTTTGCAATAAAGTTTGATAACAGTTTAAGGTTGTCTGTCATGTGTCGGGAACATCCGCTATCAACAATCCAGAGAATGATCTGTATCACCTGCATTACACACAGACGACACAGATGGAATAGAAGTAGATGTGGACCCCGAAATGTTAGAGGGTTCCGAAGCAGGTATGTTAGACATACACACATTGATAATTTTAGGCATCCATTTAAATCCTAGTGTGTTATATATCCATTTCTGCCATCTATAACTACTCTTTGCTTTAGTCTTAGTGAATGCACTAGGTGGTACTACATTCTTAGGAGGTGAAACTGGAGCTACAGTGACAGCAAAGATTGCCTTAGAATCTAAAGAAGGCGGTCTACCAAGCACAGACTTAGAATGATTAGTTGGCCTAGAGATATTCCGATTCTTAGGATTCCGTAATCGAGAGATTATAGCTTTAGCAACACATTTGTCATGACAATCAGAATTCATACTCTTCCGACAAATAACACAAGGTGCATCAGACTGAATATCGAACGTACTTAACGGTTTAGCATTCGTTACATCACTATTTCTATTACATTTGCCAGACGTAACATCTATAGTGGAAGCAACATGAGTCTTATTCATAGTCCTAGGGTGTTCTTCTACTGTAGCATTCCTTATTGATCTTTTCTTAGGTCGCAACTTCCTATTCTTCGATTGAGTGCTCCTAGGCTGTGAAGTGCAGACATTGGGAAAAGACGCAACTATTCCTGTTTCAGTAGAGGGAAACACATTAGCTACTTGTGATTTGGCAGTAGGAATTCTAGGTTCACGATTACTAAGTGTGACTGGTGCTAATCTCTTAATCACTGAAGGCGGAAGTTGTTCATACTTTCCTAACTTTTCCCGTAACTTAGAGATAGTGTGAATCAGATCTTGATTTTCAGAACGAATATTTCCAGCAAAATTCATGACATCTCTAGTGTGAGCAAGATAGTGATCAAGTTCGTTTGATGCTTCAAGTCGAGTCTTTTTGAGTAAATCAAATATGACACCATATTCCTGTTTAACTTTTAAAAGTTCTTGTTCATATTTTGAGATTTGACTTTTCAACGACACGTTTTGATCATCCAGGTGCTCAATTTTAGGATCAGAAGATTTTGCACTCAACTGAGCGATTTTCTTTTGAAAACTAAGTTGATGATTGTGAATATCTTTTTCACACCAAGGAAGACGACGTTTTTCATTGTAAATTTCATTGAGTAATCGTTTATTTTTAGCTTTTAAAGACTCGATCTGAAGCACATTATCGGTGTTCCCAACAGTTGCAACATTTTCAACAATATCAGTAGAGATATAATCAGATGCAAACGGTAAAGCATGAAGTAACACAACATTATGGATATCAGCACAGATAACATCTTCCAAGAGTCGATCAACATCTTTTCTCAACAGTTTCTTTTTGCGTTTAGTGTTAGAAATTGATGTTTCTGTTTTCTCGAAAACGTTTTTCATCACCCCAAGTTCCTTATGAAAATCCTTTTCCCAGGCAATTGCACAACTTTTCAAGTTTTTAACATTAGGTAAAAGATTTTTCTGAAATATGTCTCTTTGTTCTCGCGCCAGAGGCGAGTGAAAATGTTCAACTTTGATTTCAGAACGATATTCTATCTCATGTTGTAAAATTTTGAGGTCAGCCATGAAAATGTCAAAATATCGAAGTATTTTTCGATCTTCAGGTTTTGAGTTTACTTCACTAATGGAAGGTAAAGGACCATAAGTTTGTGAAAAATCTGTTTTGGGATTAACATTAGAAGACTCAGGTGTTTTAATGATAACCCTTGGTGTGTTAGAAGAATCCGTTGGTGTGACGAAAGTGACCGCGTTTTTATAATTAAAAGGTTTGTTGTAAACAACGTTTTTTAATTTTGATCGACTCTCGTCTTCTGCATCTAATTCCTCTTGACGATGATATTCAACAACACTCATAACAGTATTATCAATTTTGTATTCTGCACTGGAAACTTCAGGAGTTGGTTTGAATGATTTTAGTGAAAGCTTTGGTTTGTAATCAGCTAGATTTTTTCCATATCCATTTGGATTGGGTTTTAAGGTAAACTTTTCAATAGCTGTTACTGATTCACCATGTTTGTAAACAACAGTTTTAAACTCTTTAAGTTTGTTTTGCAAGCCGATAATTTCTTCAAGAAGGTCATCCACCCGATTCGTTGAATGCTTTTTGTATGCTGAGAACTGTTTTTGACAATTTAACAACTCAGCCTTAGCTTTTTGATTTTCCAAGGTGAGAGCGTTAATTTGCTTTTTATGTTCATGTTTCAGTTGTTCTAATCCAGACAACAAAGCATTCTTCGAGGCGGCTAGATCACGCATTTGTCTCTCTAAATATTTTTCGTTTTGATGAGATTTAGCAAAAGCGGCTTCAAAACCTTTTTCACGGTTTTCTTGAGTTTTGTAAAAGTTGAGTTGCATTTGTAAGCATTCAAAATCCTTGGTTAACAGTGCATTTTTGCTTTTTAAGTCCTTGTTTAATGCATAACAGTCCTCCATTTTGATTTTATGGTCTTGAATTAACCGAGCAAAATCCGGATGAGGCAACAGATCATCTTGTTCAACGTGAGTCTCAACATGATCATTCTTTAGATCCTCAAGTACGACCACGGAGTCAATTTGATTATCAAAGGAAACCATAAGGTCATCTTGATCGTCAAATGTAACTACAGGGTTAACTTGAAAATCATCAGAAAGATATGTAGAAGACTCAATTTGAACAGTCTGATCCATGCCGGATTCAGATATTGGCGGAGATATTAGTTCAGATATGATGATGGTTTGTTCGGGTACCTGAGACAAGCCATCAGTGTCATACACTGGGCCTGTATCACTCATGTGTAGCTCATGCATATTAGCCATCAACATAACAGCTGCATTGGCCTGCAAGTCCTCCATATCATCATCTGAGTCCGCATCTGCCATAAAGCTCTGTTCTTTGTTTGTGAGAGATCCACCAGCTTCATCCTTAAGAGCTAACAGAAGAGCCTCTTTGAAATAAGCACTGCCCCTAGTCCTTGGCTTTGGGCATGCATTAGCCAGGTGTCCCTTCTCATTGCAGTTGTAGCATCGAAGACCATTCAACCCATTCTGAGCATTTCCCTGTTCTACCACTTGAGCTCTGTTGTTATTCCTACCCATAGCATTAAACCTTGACCACCTCCCATTTGATGACCATAACCACGATTCTGAACTTCAACTCGTCCATTGTTCACAACAGCCTGATTTCGTGTATTTGATGAGGAACGAATACGATTGTTGGATTTGTTTGTATAACGGCTAAAAGCATTAGCAATCATAACAAACCCTTGTTGCAATGCTTCGAACGGATCAGATTCCTCATTAGTCTAACTATGAAGTGCTTGATCATTGTTGTTGTTGTAAGGAACCAATTGATTTTGTTGAGGTTGTTGTGATTGATCGTTTGATGTAACTGAGGCAGTTAGTTGAGTTGCTTGTTGAGGAGGATAATTTTGTTGAGCATATAAGGCAAGTTGTTGATTGTCCGGATGTGTAGGTGGAGCAATTTGAGCACGGAGAATCCTTTCCCGATCAACTTCCTTCTCATGAGGCTTCAAGTAATCGTACAACAATCCATAAGTAGAATGATGCATATTCTTCGCTTGACGGAGAAAAATGACATACTTCTCCCATTCAGGACCAAGACTACTCAGGAACTTAGTATTCACTGCAATTATTGGCATGATGATGTTGTGTTTATCCAAATCATTGATGATGTCTAAAAAACGATGATGATAAGACTCTAGTGTCTCTCCAGGTTCAATCATGAAGTGTTCATAAGCCAAGTAAATTTTGGATTCCAAATCCTCCTGATTGAGTACAGATCCTTCCATAAGAAGATGAATATGTTCCCACATTTCCTTTGCAGTCTTTTGAGCATCAACACTTCGAAGAATTGGGTTAGGTAATCCTAAAAGGATATATTGCATTGCAAGCTCATCAGCTTCATAGTGTAGAAGTTCTGTTGGATTAAGATCTGCAACAGTAGCAATGTTGGTTTGTTCATCTCTTGGTGGAACAGCAGTTGGATCTCCGGGTACAATGACGGTAGGCATCTCAAATGGACCTTCCAAGATAACCTTCTTTAAGAACTTTCCATGTGGCTTCTTCAGATCACAAAACCTAAAGAACCTTATCACCCATTGATCGTAGTTTCCTGGAGTGAGCATTGGAGGTCTATCAAGTGATCCAGCTTCATGAATTGATTGTTGGCTGCTTAAAGCTTCACACATCTTTGCAAACCAAGTGGGTTCCTTCATAGTGTTCCTTGATGGATGTTGATTGAAATCGTTTGTGTAGGGTTGAACTTGAAGACTTGGTGGTGTTTGAACCATTTATGGTGGGGGAATTGCACCAAGTTGTGGAGTATGTTGTTGATTAAATTGTTGTTGATAAATAGCTTGTTGTTGATTCCATTGTTGATGTTGTGGAGTTAATTGTTGTTGTCGTTGAGGATAAGTGTAAGGGAAATAGTTAGAGTATGGTGGTTGAGACATGTTGATAACCTTGTGTAGTAAAAATGGATCTTTGTAGTCGAATGAACCTTTGTTGATGAAGTGTCCTTAGGCGTAGAAAAGACAAGAAACCAAGTAGCACGTATGCGTAAAAACACCAAAAGTTACGCGTAACAATAAGGAGTTACGCGTAGGATTTAGCTTACGCGTAAGTAGGATAAAAACACTAAAGTTATGCGTAGACAAAAGTTAGACGTAGAAAGTTAGGCGTAGGATTACCTTATGCGTAGACCTAAGTTTACGCGTAAAGTGAATCTTATGCGTAGGATTTCTACGCGTAAGCTTATGCTTATGCGTAAGTTTAGGGTTTTTGCCCAAATGATCTTTTACACTATCACAGTGCAAAAGATATCCAAAGTCGACGTATTTTCAGACTTATCCAAGTAAGAAAACACGGAATAAACCAGGAAAATGAAGATCAAACCAAGGAAAAATCTTACGCGTAATATTAGGGTTTTGATACGCGTAGGATTACTCGTAATTTTGATTTTGCCCAAAGATGTTTCTAAACCAGTTTTTGTGTGATGAAATAGCTTCAATAACACCAAAATAACACAAAAGTGTGAAACTTGATGATCCAAAGCTGCTAAACGGGTTACGCGTAGAACGACACCCACGAACAAAAACAAGCTTAAAAACGTAGATCCACGCGTAAAGTTTGAAACTTTTTGCCAAAAACAAGTATTTTAACACCTCAAAACATTGAAAGTACAAGAATCTTGGATTAAAAAGTGTAAAAAACGTGTTTTTAAGCGAACCAAAGTATCACTCGTTAGCCTTACGCGTAGGACCAAAACCCCATTCAAAAGCAATAACGATTCACCCAACTATTAGGCGATTGATACCACTGTTAGGTCACTAGTTTTACAAACACAAGTTATAGAGAAAGAGGTGAAGGCGGATGAACAAGTTACACACACACATACACGTAAATGATAATACGGTTTAGACAAAGAGTATGAATGAGAGAAAAACTTGAACAACCAACCCTCAAGTGAGGGTTATTACATGGTTTATATAGGCAAGGAGCTAGGGCAACACTCCCTCTCCTTCCCTATTCCTTATTGGGCTTGGGCCTAAGCTTATGGGCCTTCTACATAAGCTTGACCTTAAACAAACATAAAGGCCATAATAAAGCTACCTATTACATATGAAATATAAATACTTGAAATACTATTTAGGAGTGATTCCAACACCTAATTATTCATCCTATCATGTTATTTCTATGTTTTCTAATTAATACTTTCCATCGTTTCAAGTGAGGTTTAGATTTGCCACTCTTTTAGTCAATTCGTCTGGCCTATTACACATAGATCCCTACCCGATATCAAAGGTGTTACCTTTCGGATTGACGAGGTCCCCGATAATCTATGCTAAGTCATTAAGTGCCCTACATGCAAGATTCGTAACAATGTGTGCTCGGGTGCAAGCATCTTAGACACACATCACTAAGTTCTTAAGTTCCGCCCTCCGGAAGGTGATCCTTTGGTCAATTCGCACGAGAGGGATTAATAGTTCTTTGGTCAATTATTATCAACCCTCACAACCTACTTCCCTATGGTCCTTTGGTCAATTCTCCTAAACAAGCAAGTACAACCGAGCTTAAAAACTACCAAAGCAAGGGTGGCTACCAACGAACTATGCATGCATACACTAGAAGCAATAATAGAAGTGCGAAAACATAAACAAAACAATTAAGGAATCATAACTAGGCTAGCACCAAAGGTGCTTAGACGATCATATTAAAATGAACACTCAATTCAATGTATAACATAGTAAATGAAGACATGAATCGAAATGTAAATGAAATAAGAATCGCTAAAGCTTATCGATGAAATGTTGTGACTTCGCCTTTGGAAATAGCTTCGTATGCCGTGTAGGATCGGCCTTGTCGAACCCCTTCACGTTCTCTGACTTTTGGTGTTGTGTGAATGATGTCAAATGCAGATTTTAGGGCTTGTATTTATAGGGCCTGATCATGTTACAGAGTAACCTTATAATGTGGTTACGCCGTAACTCATATATCCTCCTTTATCCATTATCGTAGTGATGGCTACGGCGTAACCTTATGAATTGTTACGCCGTAATCTCTTCAACTCCATCGTAATCTCAACAAGTGGCTACGCCGTAATCTTCAGATATCCCATCAAGACATTCGTAGCACTGGTTACGCCGTAACTACTGATGTGGGTTACGACGTAACAAATGAAGGCGCGAAATTCATCCTGACCTAGATGGTTACGGCGTAACTTGAGTTGATAGTTACCCGTAACTAATGTTGACTTGGTCTTCATATTTGAATATATAGCTACGACGTAAATGAGAGTATGAGTTACACCGTAGCTTTTTCCATGTGAGCATACTAAGGTATAAATCATCAAAGTGCATCTCCAATACCGTGTCTCTTCAGCTCCTATGCTCATATATGACTTAGAAACGAAATATAAAGAAATAAGAGCATATATCCATACATACAATATAAAATATGAGCATAATAAAGGGAAATTGACACTTAAAATCAAGATTATTTGATGTTATCATGTACCTACTACTCTGCTACCACTAAATCATCAACTACAAGTAGGAAGACCAAGGAAAGATTGGAGGAAGTCTAAGACAAAGAAAGATGTGGTCAAGATTTTCAAGAGTGGGAAGTTGACAAGGGAGCACAAGACTGTGTCATGTGACACATGTGGAACAAAAAGAGTTGCACTGGTCCAAGGAAATCACAGTCCGAAACTGATGCTAAGAAGAGGAAGACAAGAACTTCTGGTGAAGATGATGTCTCTGGAACACCATCACAGTCCCAAAAAGGTATTTTTTGTATTACTTTGAGTATTTATGCTGGACTTTGGATATATGATGCAATACACTTTTACTTAAGTTTATTGTTTGACTAAAGTTAATTGGTCACTTTTACTTAATTTTATTGTTTCACTTTGATATAGCAGGAAAAAAACCAGCTTTTGCTGCTGATGCAGTACACATCTCAGGAACATCTTCAACTGCTGCTGCTGATACAAGAAACAACTCAGGAACAGCTTCAACTACCGCTGCTGATAAAGGGAAGGGTGTTGCAATAGATAATGGGTCAAAAAAGAAGAAATGTCCACTAAGGAAGAAAGTTATTAAAATGGGATTAAGTCGTAGAATAGCAATGTACTTTTCAAAGTGTCTCATTTTGGTACGTATACTTTTTTTATGTTCCACTTAATGTAACGTACTTTCGAATTTTGTGCTACTTTGGTACGTGTACTTTTTTTTTTAACTTTGTTTAAGTTGTAGAATCGCAATGTACTTTCCATAAGTGTTCCAATTTGGTACGTCATTGCATGTTCCAAATTGGAACACTTATAGAAAGTACTTTGGTACTCTACAACTTAAACAAAGTTCAAAAAAAGTACACGTACCAAAGTAGCACAAAAACTAAAAGTACGTTACATTAAGTGAAACAAAAAAAGTATACGTACCAAAACGGTACAAAACTGAAAGTACGTTGCTATTGTAAGACTTAATCCCTGTTAAGATTGGTTAATGTAATTCTATGAAGCTTAGGTTTATGGTACTTTATGTATGTCTGTGAAACTTAGGATTATGACAATTTGGTTCATGGCTATTAAGTTCTTTTGGATCATGCTTATGACAATATTTGGATTAGGTCTGATGTCTGGTTAAGTAGTTTTTGATGTTTATGGCATATATGCCTTAAAACTTGACTTTGAATGATATTCAGACTGTTTATGGTAATGGGTCATTTTTAGTTTTGGTATATGGTAATGGGTCAATTTGTTTTTTTTTGGTTTATGGCAATGGGCCAGTTTGACTTTAGTATATTGTAATGGGTCACTTTGACTACACAAACAAATCACACAAACTATCTTTGTTTAATTGTATTCAACACAAAACAAAACCAAATTGGTTCATGGTAATGGGTCAGTTTGACTTGTGTATATCACTTGGCTCATTTTGACTACACAGACATAACCATCAAACTAGCTTTGTCTGAGTATATTCAACACAAAGAAAAACCAAATCTAAATCCTATGGTTTATATCCATTGTTAACTACTTGACCAATGTATTTGAGACTTTGAGTACATTGAACATAAAAAGAAACCAAAAACTAACTTAAATTCATTCATAGATAACAAAAGAAAGTGACAAACATCCTTTCAACCTATTGACTTCATTACAACACCTAAACACTATCCATCTTGAATACAACCCACTGACTTCATTTAAACACAAAAGACAATCCACTGACTTGATTACAAAAGCTTGAATGCAACAAACAAAAAAAAAACCAAGACATATACAAGTACTTCTTGATCCTTGCTCTATCTTTCACCACCTCTTGCAATTGTGCTCGATTATTGTTCAATGATCTCAACAGTCTAGGTATGATTAAAGTAGATCGATGACACATTGGGGGGTTTGGAAAAGACTGAAATACCCTCAAGAAAGAAATAAATAGGTGGGAAAGTAGTGGGGTTTGGAAAAGACTGAAATACCCTCAAGAATTGGGAGACTAACGGCAGTTAGTGAAGCTCGTTATAGTAGAGGACAAACGCTACATAACGTTTGACATTTAAGAATGAATGATAAACCTTTTTTGGTCAAAGGAGGAAAGGTGCAATTTAGGTGGTGTTTGTTTTTCATAAAGAGGCCCTTAACAGCCTCTTAATCTGAACCGTTCAGACGCGGTCAGATATTTTGGTCGTTCAGACCGTTTGTTTTTTTTCTTCGTTCAGACGCGTTCAGAGGCAGTGAGATCTTAATGGTCTAGATTTGAGAGAGGTGTCTTAATGCCTCTTGTTGCCTATTGCTGACAAAAAAAAAATAATAATAAAATAAAAAAAAAAAAAAAAAAAAATAGTACGAGCAAGCAAATATGCGGTTCAAACATGAGTTTTTTTTTTTTTTCCGTTCAAATGAGGTCAGATTTAAATATTTACGCCTTAAATTCATATTCAAATGTGCAGTTCAAATTCAAATTCAAATTCAAATCCTTTTAAAAAAAACAAACACCTTACAAGTATACAAGTATGTTACTCTAATATACTCCGTAACAATTTCATTGAGAACATGACACAAAAGGCTTAAGCAAACATACTCCCTTTATATATACCACCACCTGTTTGTTTTTGTTTTTTGTTTTGTTATTTTTTTTTTATCCCCAATCACTAAATTAGGGTTTTCAATTTCACTACACACCAGTCAATTCCCAATCCACAAACGCTAGATTAACAATTCCAATCGATCGTTAGTGTAATCATGGGTGGTGGATACAGATTCTTGGTTGAATTACCAATGAGAAGGTTGAGGAGGGCAGTGCTTGTTAAGAATATCCACCCAGGAACAATGAAAGAGAGATTGTTAGTTTATTTTATACTCTATAATATGCATTATTTGCTTATTTGTTTTGGGTACTAGTTATGTTATCGATTTTGTTATTTGTTTCGTCGATTTTATTAGTTTTGTTTGTAAAAAATGTATGGGGATTAGTTATTTAAAATGATTAATGATGAGGCTAATATTCATTGTCCGTCTTGGATAAAAAATGTGTGTTTATATGTATCCTAAGTAAGATGCTTTGGTTTTATTTGTTGTCTATTTTTTGAAGTCTTCTGGCTCCTTTTAAATAACAAAAAAACCAAACACTTATCTAAAAAAACATTTACTTTTGACTTCAGGTTAGATCATTTTAGCAAGTTTGGAGACGTGGAGAGAGTGATTATGAAGCACTGTCCAGTAACTGGCACTTACCTCGGAGAGGCCATTGTGCTGATGCGAAATGAGAGTGACGCGTTATCCATAGTATGTTTTTATCTTGTTAGCATACTTTATAATATATATTATGTGATATCTAACTCCTACTTTAAGTAGATACGTATGCGCAACCATCAAATTTCCCGCCCTAAAAACAAGGATGCATTAACATGTGCATACTTCAGGTAAGTGATTAAGTTGATTATTACATTACCAAATAGCGATTTTGATTCAATAGTTTAACACTCGTATTCAACTTATACAGGAATGCAAAAAGCAAAACGGAGAAAGGTCCCTTTAAGCTTTTTGTTACTGTAAAATTGCCATTTCTTCAAAAAACTCCGTGGCTTCAACAAAGGATGGGGTCTTATGTAAGTTTGTTATTATTAAATAATTGATACGAACTATGATACTTGTTTGTTATTAAATAATTGATACGAACTATGATACTATGTGTGGGGAAAAGGAGGGGTGTTCACGGGGCGGTTACCCACGGACCGGTTAACGGTTAACCGAGTGAGCAAATACAAAGCTGTTTTTTCACCTGCATAGCATGATTCTTACTACAAAACCACAACCATAACAAGATTCTATGGCATAGAACATGAACTGATAGTAAAATTCAATCAAACCCATTTATTCAATAACAAAAATTGTATTGCAACTTTTGCATAGCAGAACACATTAGCAAAACGCATAAGTTTCATCACTAGTCTTGGTTCAAACATAAAGCAAAGAAAAAAAAAACATAAAATGCAATCTTGAATCCCAATTACTGTTCAAACTCCAAATCAAAAGAAAAGCAAAAAACACACAATCTTCAATTCCAGCCGTGAGCGGATGAGCTCACGAACCACAAACCGACACTCATCTGCTTGAAATAAATAACATAAGTAAATGAGTAAATATGCAAAAGCAAATAAAAAACCACAATATATAACAACATAAGAAGAATCTTTATTCTAAATACGTCACAATTAAAGAAAAAATTATTTACCTGTGATGTAGTGCCAACTCGTTGATGCGTTACTCTCATCAAATTCTCAGTCATCAACTGTAAGGGTCGACATAGCTTGTGGCAAATGTTTCATTTCTGAGAACATGAAATCATAAAATTTAAAATAATAAAATATCAATTATATCCGCTTGTAAAAGTAAATGCATACCAACTTCAAACTTTTCAAGATCATCGAGCTTTTCCTCAATATCAAACGGAACAGATTTGGACCTTAGCCTATTCTGAGAGCAGATCAATATCTCAACCAATGTCGAGGCTACGGTCGAGGCGGGAATTGCCAAGATATCCCTCGCCATTGCTGCAATTACAGGAAACACTGATTCATTCTTTTTCCACCAACCTATAATAAAGTTCCTAACCAGAGGCTTGCATACTTAAATATTAAAGTTCATCCAGTTGTATTTTGTACTAACTATTCAAAAACTTGGGATGTAGCCTCGTTACTTTCACTCACAACTCCAACCATAGCTGAAGCTAAAAAAGGTCGTCCAGTAACATATCTATCCTCTCACACAAAGCCTGAACTTATCTTGCTCAAAGCTTTGGCTAACAATGAGGAACACGTATCCTTTTTTGTGCCTTGGATCAAGAACATCTGCAATAAATGTTCATATTGGAAATATTGCTCCAATATTTATCAAACTTCCTTGTCATTTTGTTAGCCATATTACGAAGACCAACATCCTCCACAAGCATCTTTTAAATCATTGCTCTAATGCCAAAGACTTCATCGAAGAAATAACTGTTGCTGGTGACATATAGAGAGCCAGAGATGCGCAAAGTAGCAGTATTAAAACCTCTCAGAAAAGGCAACAAACACCTAGCATACTCCCAATCTTCTTCTGTAGGCTTGCCTTTCAAGGATAATAGTTCGGTTCTATACTTACTATCTTGTTCCTCCAACATATCAAAAGCAGCTTGAAACTTGATAGCACTTTCAAGCATTAGGTACGTTGAATTCCACCTTGTTTCAACATCAAGGCAAACAAGACTCTTACTATCAATTTTTACTTTCTCAACACATGCCTTGAAACGTAAAAGCCTAGCTGGAGAAGACCTCACATACTTCACAGCTGACCCGATTGACAGGTCCATCTACTTCTTTTAGACCTTCTTTGACGGCAAGACTTAAGATGCGAGTACAACATCTCATGTGCAAATTTCGACTCTCCAACACACATTTCTTCCAAGTGTTAAGCCTCCTTTTCGTGCACCGTAGACAACTATCGTTTGAACTAGCATTTTCGACGGTAAATGTGAGAACCTTGTCGATTCCCTAATCAAGCAAGCTCTTCTTAATATATTCTCCAATTGTATCTCCAAAATGACTAGAAACTGGACAAAAGTTTAAAATCCTTTGTGCATAGACCATTCACGATCGATGAAATCCGCGGTCAAACACATATTTTGTCTCGAAGACCACAGATCTGTAGTAAGAGGGACTCTTTGCTTGGTCTTAGCAAAGTACTTTTTTAAACTGTCATATTCAGAAACATACGAATCATTGCAATCTCTGGTGATTGTTGCTCTAGACGGGTTTTGAAATTGTGGTTGCAACTCTTCATGCTCAACAGTCTTGAAAGGTAATTCATCAAGAATAACCATCCTAGCACAAATGTCGAGCTTCTATCACCGGTATCTTGGACAGAAGCTTGATTTTGAAAAATCAATAGCTTCTGTTTCTTATCGTGGTTGTAAGGGTATTTCCTACAACGACTTATGCTGCAGATTTCAGATTCACCAGTTCCTTTCCCTTTCTCTTGTCGCCTTTTTCCTTTTCACCATCAGTCTCGGTTTCTTGCTGTTGAGCTTGTTCCGTTGTTGGGATGTCGACGGTATGATCAGGGGCATACTGCAATTTGCTGTATAGAAAACGATATTACAAAAGTGATCAGCATGTAATCAAACGTCATAGAGAGTAGAGACTAGACAGTAACCCTTTATGTAAAATCAATTCATGTATGTTATACCAAAGTGACCAAAACAGAGACTATTTGTGGTATGATTATTCCTGATCTAAATCTAAGTCTCTTATTTACTCTCTATTTACTAATGATTCATCATTCAACAAGGTGTAAGCACTCAGGTTTTCAAATCAATATACAAAATAAGTTGATTTGCATCTCAATAGCTAAAGCCTAAAAGTACTTATATACTGTTAAAAACAACAGCTTGTGATGCGTTTTTAAGAGAATGTTATATAGACGATAATTTATAGTTCTCATTGTGCAACAAAATGTGGCCTAAGAGTTATGTTTTACATCTCTGATGTGGACATGTGGTTGATTAAAAAAAACAAATCGAGACATTCATGCATTTCCGGATTTCCCATACAATTGGACGTATAAGTTTGGAGAAATAATAAGCTCTACAATGTTGTAATTTGCTAATACCTATTGATAACAGGTTTAATTCAGTCTAGAAGCAAGCCTGCGTAAATACTGAAATATGGTTTCATAGAACAAGACATCTATTGACTATGACTAAACTGAAACGTTTTAGTTCATATAGATACTTGAGTTTAATTTAACTACCTTGTGTTGCTTTATTTGATCTAATTACTCAGTGAAGCAATAACTTATTAAATCCTAATCATCAGACAATAATATAAGGTCACTTCAAGTTTACTCAGTGAAGCAATAACTTATTAAATCCTAATCATCAGACAGTAATATAAGGTCACTTCAAGTTTACTACTACCAACATGAACATCACCATCCCTATACATTTTACAACTAACTACGTATAAGAGAACATATCACACAACAGAAGCATGACATAAAGATAATATAAGGCAAATCTAACATGTTTCATTTTGAAGTAAAGATACACATAATTACATACGTTGCACATCAATACAAAAAGCACATTAATTCACAACACTGAAAGATGATATATATAAAAGATGCAAACATATAATAAAATATACAAGTGAGCCAAAGACCATAATATTAACAAAATAGATGTTGTTGTTACCTGACCATGCTGGATTCAAGAACTTCTTCTCCTTGTGTAGAGTCTAGGGTTTGTGATCACTTGTGTAGAGAAATGAAGATCAGAGGCCACGGTTATATAGTTGAATGATTAGCCAAATTTTAGGGACTGTCTTTAAAACAAAAGGAATGACAGCAATTGGTTTACCAATTTACCATAAATACTTGAACAAAAACTAATGCAATATATTTTCTAAAAATAAATAGTTGACTATGTTACATACTCGGTTCGGGTCGGTTACCCGCGGTTACCATAAAACATAAACTGAAACCGCCCCGTGGTAAGTCTGGTTTTTCAGTTTCGGGTTTTCTCGGTTTCGGTTTCGGTTTCTTCAGTTATTGATGTTTTCCGGTTTCGGATCAAGCGGTTCGGCTCGGTTTGGCGGTTTCTCGGATTTTTTGAACACCCCTAGGGAAAAGTATACCAGAGATGCAATAAGCATCTCAAAGGTGTTCTTATTATTTTTATTTTCTTATTTACATTTATTACTTGTTTAAGAAGTCACGGTAGTTGAAATAGAGAGAGGGGGTCATTAGTTTAGGGTATTGAGAGTCTGGAGTCGATTAAAGTTTTCTGGAAAAGCTCGGACATTGTTTTTTAAGGGATTTTATTCTTATTTTTCTTAATATCAATTTATCAATTTGATTCATATCAAATCAACAATTTGTTAACCAAATTATCTTGCAGCTTTTAACAGTGATATGGAGAGCGTTTCATAATCTTTCCCTGACTGCATGTCAGCTTATGAGAGGGGGACCAGACAACAATTACCTAGGGTATGTACTTCAAGTATGGATTATAAATATATATATTTATATAGATATTTCTTTAATCAAAATGTTAACATCAATTTTTGCAGGAATTTCGAGGTTAGGTTTGCAAAACTAGGAGATAAGGAAGCGGTATTCAATGCGTTAAAGGAAGAACGAGATCTTGAGGTCCTATCGTTTGTGTGGATGGATACCCGTGACCCGGGTAAGCCCACAAATTTCTATAACAATATATTAGTACGAAAAATATATATATATTTTTTTCATTTTAATATGATACTTTTTTTGCTCACAGGTTACCAAAAGGAATTCTATGCAAAGGCGGAGGGGGTACACTAGGGGGTGCTGGCCCCTTCTAACCAGCCCACAAGTCAATGCTTCTTTGTGTTAAGTTAGTCCGTATTATGAAATTACAATATGAAAATAAGTTGGGCCCTTCTAACTTTCTATTTTTGTTAGCTGCATTTCATACTTTCATATTCCATCTTGTTTTTAATCTTTATTTTTAATTTTTATTTTTAATTTCATTCATTTTTTCAGTTAGTAAGAGTGGCTTTTTAAGCACCGAATTTATTTGTAACTTATAATCTGTAAACATATGCAATAAGTATTAACTAATAGTCAGGTAAATTATAAATTTAATAACGAAACAACTATTCATAAGTATGTATTGTAGTCTATGTTTGATATAATATTAGATAATGAGTAAATACAACACGAGCCATTTTATTTACTCATTATCCAATATTTACAATACATACTTAAAAATAGTTGTTTCATTATTAAATTTACCCGAATATTAGTTAATAATATTAGTTGTTCCAATATTGGGAAGAGATCTACTGAGAAGAGAAATTGAAATAAGAAGAATGAGAAGAAATTTGAGCCACATATTTCAAATAAGGAGAACAAATTTAAGGGGAGATGTATTTATTTTTTTAGGTGCATATGAAATGTGTGGTTGTGGTTTCTTCTCACCATTCTCATTTTAATTTTACTTCTCATTTGATCCTTACTCATAAAGATTAACTAATAGTCAGGTAAATTTAATAATGAAACAACTATTCATAAGTATGTATTGTAGTCTATATTTGATATAATATTAGATAATGAGTAAATACAACACGAGCCAGTTTATTTACTCATTATCCAATATTATATTAAACATAGACTACAATACGTTCTTAAAAATAGTTGTTTCATTATTAAATTTACCCGACTATTAGTTAATAAACTGGTTCGTGTTGCATAACTCATTATCAAATAAAATGGTTCGTGTTGCATAACTGATTAATAATGCTTTTTCAGACCGGACTGACCGAAGAACTGGACCAGATCGAACACATTTGATCCGGGCCTTGGTCCGTGGTTTTGATCTTGGCCCGACTTTTGGACTGTGATCAACCTTATATTATATGGGATTGTCTAATTAGTGCACTATTTAGACACTCCCATATTATATTGTATTCATTAAGTTTTAAAAGCCGTATGCATGTGCTTAAATAAACAACGGATTATTAAAATGAAAAATGAGCTGAATCATCCAATTTAGTTTCGATTTATTTATTTATTATTATTTTTTTAAGTGTTTGATTTATATTTTGTTTAATGCTGTGTAAGCATAGCGTAAGCTATTTGATGTGGAGTTTGAATTTTTCTGCTACCGTTAATGTTGAGAGCAATGATAAGGATGCCAAATTCGTGTGACTAAATATATGACTAAACCATTGTTCGTTTAGTCATATGGAGTTACTTTTTGATGACATTGTTCGTTTATCTTTTTCATGGTGTTCAAATCGTTGTAATCTCAACCTTGATTGGAACTCTTGGATGAAATGTCCTAGTTCCATGACTTTGTAATTCTTTCTAGCACCTTGCTAGTTTAATAAATTGACCGTTCTAAAAAAAATATATGACTAAACCATATAGCTTCTAACACATGTCATGACTATTTTCTCTTGTCTCAACCTAACATTTGAATTTGCCACATGCCTTTCATATCTTTCAGCACATTTGTTATTTTCCTAATGTTAAACTATAGTTAAAACATAATTTTTAGGCACGTTATGCATACTTTAAAATGTGTTTTCTAATGTTTTATGTAAAATTTTAATAACTTTGAACCTGCGTGGATGTGGGAAGAGTTTGATAACTTTGAATCTATGTGGATGTGGAAAAGTTGCTTCTGAAGGACTTGAAGGTAGACATAATTATGTTAGGTTTTTGTTTGAAGTGGCTACGTCAACTTTTTGAAAAAAGAGGGCTTTACCAGGTTTGAGTCTGTGTGATAATGGGTTCAAACCCTATAAATTAGTCGGCCAAACAAGTTGAAAATAATGGTTACCCAGAGAAAAAAAAGGTAGACAAAATTTACATTTGTGTACTTTCAGAATTTACATTTGTGCACTTTATTTGGTTTTGATTTACTAAAACTACTGGTCAGCGTATAGAATCATGATTGGTGTGTGGATATTGGTGATGCCGGAGTTATAATTTATTTATTTATTTATTTTAATTATGGTTTGTGATTTTTTGGCCGACTAATCCATGAGGTTTGAACTCACCGTCACACAGACTCAAACCAGGTAAAGTTCTCTCTCTTTTTAGGAGGTTGGCATGACCACTTCAATGTTGTTTGCACCTAACAGGAATTGAATTTGAGACCTCACACATTTTAAAGTAATAGTCATAAGCTTTTTTTTCCCTCTAGGCTGCCCTCGAGTGATTGGTGGAGTTATAAATTTAGCTTACGAGTGTCGAGATCATTGTGCTAGCGACTTGTGTGATTGTGTTCTTATGACAGGTAAGAAGTACTATCAGTTCAACAAATGTGTTAATCTTGACTAGTTTTTTATTAACAAAATGCGGGGAATTATCATATCCTCGGATTTAGGGCCATGAACATGAAATATAACACATAAATTGTTACAAGTATCATCCTTTTCTTGTCTTATCTTAGGGTGTGTTTGTTTTTTAAAAAAATAGTCTTACTAGCCCTTTTACTATTACCAGTAAGAGGAGGGTATGTGTTTCTTTTGAGTCAGACCCAGTTAGAGATATAACATCTTACTAAGTAAGAGGTGGGAGACTTGTCTTACTGCCTCTTACTCTATAAGAGATTGAAAACTTGTGTTAATTAACTATGTTATATTTATGATAAAAAGTCTTGTTTCATATTTACATAAGTTACTTATTATCGTATTGCGTTAGTTTAATAAATAAATTGTAGAAACGAGCATTTAAAATCATTCGGACAATTATACAAAAACAAAACAACATTATTTTGTTCAGATTTAGACTTTCTAACCACCTCTTATCAGTAAGATGTGGTAGTCAGATTCAGACCTAAAACATTTTAATAAAACAAACACACCCTTAGATTTATGGATTTAAACTAGTTTGTTAGCTTTTATGAAGCAAAGTTCAGGATGATTTGCATCATAACTAATGCCCTAAAGACACTTGTTGAACAAACCTATATCCATTTATCTAAGGGCCCTTTATCTAAAAAGTAACAACGATTAAGTCCAATTACTTTGAACACTTTAAATGGGAATGTCAATCAGTAAATTCCAAATAACAAACATTTTAACGATTGTGTTTTCGGGTTGTGAAGTGTGATGTGTGAACGACCCATCTCCCGTAATATCGCCTAAAAAATGCAGCTAAACATTTTTATTTTTGGGTTAATATTGGGTTTTGATTTATTCAAGAATGACTAAAACCATATAGATAGGATGGCCCAAAATATTATGGCCCTTTGGGCCTTTACAGCCAGCCTGCTGTTGGGTGTCCACCACAAAGCCTGTTTCGATTGATCATACATAATTAGTCTATTAAGGTGTACGTCCTAAATCAGTCGAGAGACAAAAGACACGACACTTAGGATTTAAACTTGAGGCGTCGATCTCACTTTATCAAGGTGTTGTTGATCGACCGCTGAACCACAATCGTCTGGACTGTTAAGATCATGCGTTTGAGATGGTTAGATAATTAGTGACGGACCCAGAAAAATAGGATGTGGGGGGCAAAAAGTTTTTTTTTTTTTTTTTTTACGATAGCAACAAAATGCGAAAGAAAAAATTAGAAACGTAATGATAAATCGAGTATTTTTGCTTAGACATGAAAGATTTATAAGGATTTAAAGAGTTAAATGTTTGATTTTAGTATGTGAGTGAGGGCAATTTGGGTTTTTGGTGGGGGTCACTTTCGAAAAAAAAGTCAAAATTAAATAAAAATTACACCAAAATATCAACTTTTTCGGCTGGCGCCCCCCACTTTTACATGCTAGATCCGTCCCTGGTTAGATTATGGGAGGTGATACTCACACCATATTTTTTGATTAATGCACCACAAATTATGCATTAGAGTATTGTATGGTACAAACTGTAATGCACAAATTGTGATGCATTAATCAGAAAATGTGGTGTGAGTATCAATTACCATTATAGAAAGACTGTGTCACGACTTCTACCATGTTGGTCTAATTGGGCCAAATCGTTGCTAAAAGCGTTATCAATATTCTAAAATCTTGCTTGTTGCTAAGAAAAAGAGTCAACATAATTAATATTCAATTTAAGTTTATTTACATATCAAATACTAGTCATAATATCTGTGTACGCACGAGGCTTTGATATAATTTTTTTATCACATATTAATACTGTAAATATTTTTTTTGACATTGTTTACTAATTAAATACCTTAGTTTTTTTATTAATACGTAATATATTGTCTCAAAATATACCGTGATTCACATTTTGAACGTTTGAATAAGTCATTAGTTTTCTTTACATGTAAAATTTGTACAATAATTATGATTAAATAAGAGCAAACAAACTAATATTAGGAATGTGAATCAACCATTGATATTAAGACGGTTAATATTATGGTATGAGTGGGGTTAATAAAATGTAGTTTGGTTACTGTTACCATTTTATTTTGGGAGCTAATAAATCTACGGCATAAATTTATAATTCCTTGGCAATTGAAAGTGATATTACATCCATACCCTTCCACTTTATCTACTCATTTTTTCACAACCCGATTCTTCTCGTTATATTAAATACCCACCAATTTTTTACATCATCGTTCCATTAGTTTCATGACTCTCATCCTAATCTTGCTAGTCTTTCTAGAGATTTAGTTAAAGAGTATACTTTGAATGTTAACTTTTAAACAACTATTGACTATAAGATCTTACAGAACCTCTTGAGCAAAGAATCTGCCCAACCATGAGTAATCACAAACAATAACGTTAATCAAGAGAATAAAATAATATTTACGAATGAGAGACTTGGTAGTTTAATTTCACAGTAACTCATACATGAGTAACTAGTCACGGACCGGTTTAATAAAAAATGTTACGGGTATTCATACAATTTCCTCAATTCATTTGCGTTGCTTCAGTCTTCGGGTTACTGTGCGTTGGTTCCTTCAATTCATTTGGTTGGTTCGGTTTTAAACAAAAAATGATTTCAGCCTTGTTTCGGCTCCAATACAGTTTGATTTTCGATTCGGTACCCATATTCATCGCCCTATCATATTGAAACTTAACCAATCTCGATTACACCCATGAATCTATAAACCAACTTTTTTTTTGTATACCTGGGTTTCCGACTCGATATTGCGAGCCGACTAATATCAGGGCGTCTACCCTTTTTGGATAGCCCGGAGTCAACGCAGGTAAACTTCCGTGGCCACCTCCATATATACACATCTAGTGAGGTTTGAACCCTTGACCTCTTATTTAAACTTCAAGGACCTTACCGATGGTTTCTATAAACCAACTTTCTAATGTCAATGGTAGTTTTAAGATATGAGGGTTCATAGACTAGAGTTTTTTCATTATTAAACAATTGAATGGTAATAAGAACGGAAGTGAGACTTCATGTATAAGCGTAATATACATATTAATTAGAGCGTGGGTAATAGAAGTATGGCCACGATGACGGTAAAAATGGTGGATACGGAAAACGCGTAGAGAAAAACTACGAATATATGAAGTGAGAGGGCATAAATGTAATTGCATATTCATTTGCAGTGATTAATACATAAAGGTAATGATTTATGTATGTGTGGTAAGGCTCACATGAGCATTAATACATAAAGGTATCATGAAAACCATTCATATTACCATCTTAAGGAGAATAGGGATATCAATGTAATGATCTAGTGTATATAATAAACATAATGCTTTCATTCGAATCAAGGCTTTTTCCAAATCCATCTTTTGTGGGATCCTACACTTTCTGGCATTGTCATTCCCGTCGCAATCTCGTATTGTTGTTCCAATGCCTATGTTGTATTATGAGAAACAATTAATCAACGCACGGGTTTAAACATTTATTAAAATTAATTTAGCTTGCTATCGTAATTAGTTTTAAATAGACTAAAATACACTGGTGGTCCCTAAACTTGTCCAAAAACATCACGTTGAACCAAAACATGTCATTTTCATCGTCATATATCCTTTTTCCAAGTTTTATAGGCTAAACTGGTCCTTTGACCACTTTTTCGTTAGTCAACCACGTTAGTCGGCGTTTGCTTTGTCTTTAGTTTAAGGGCACAAATGTCATTTCCTTATTTGGATTAAAAATGTCTGTATTATTTTCACATGTAATCTAACCCTCTTCCTGACCCATAAACACATAGACTGTATTATTTTTCGTCCCAGAATTTTCGTTACAAGAATTATCACAATTCACAAACCCTAATTGCATATCACAAAACCCCTTTTTATTATTCAAAAAACCAAAACATGGATTTTACTCTATGGAAAGTAAGAAGAGATCCAGGTTATCCAGTTGATGATATCGTTTTCTACAACTCTGCTAAGAAGAAATACGGTACTGTTTTCATTTTGATTATAAACATTGAAATTTCTAATTGGGGTATTAATTTTTTGGCAATTAACTTTTGAGAATGTCCTAAACATATATTGACATGTTTTAGGTGGTAGATCTAATAGGTTTAACATGAGGGTTCATCACAACGGTTTCTTTAAATACCGGCCTGGTAGAATATACGTTGGAGGTATGAAAAATTTAGCTGATTTGGTTGATGTTGATAGTGTGTCAGTTGAAGAATTGGATGTTCTTATGTATGAATTGGGTTACGAGCTTGGTTCAAAAAATTACTATTACTTTGTTAAGCCTGGTAGTAATTTAGATGATGGTTTGTATAGCTTAAGTGAGAGTGCAAATTTAGAAATATTGAAAGATCTTGTTGATGACCATAAGATGATATAAGTTTATGTTGAAAATGGTAAGACAACATTGGATGTTGATGAAATGTCACAAAAGTCAATTAGGACAGTTATTGCTAATGTGGATGCAACAAAGAAAAAGGCAGCTCGTGCTGTTGTTCCATATTGCTCAAACAACTTGTTCTTAGTAAACATTGTTAATAAGTCTGTGGTAGAGGATTTATGTCAGGTTACACATCAATTTTTGGAAGTCAATACTTTGATACAATCAAGTCAGATGACAGAAACAGAACCCTTGTTTTCATCTGTAGATGTCTGTCAAACTGAAGATGTTGTAGCTGATGTCAACAAGCAAATAGGACTAAACTTGTCGGTCAACGTATACCACAAAACGATGTAATTTACTACAAAATTTATGTTACTTGAGATAAATAAAGATTCGAAAATAATTAAAAGCATTTTCACTCTCCGATAACCTAAAAACATATCAAGTGCTACATTTACTAACTTTTGTCATAAGTAACTTGACATGTTTGATAACGTGTGTGCATGATTAAACACACGCTACTTTTTATGTAGTAGTTTCTTCGTCTCAATATTCACCCGCACACATACACTAATGGTTGGAGGTTTTTCTAAAAATAGTCACATGTATACTTTTAGGATTATCATGGTGTACGAGTATGGTTTGTTTACACCGTACTTCATAATCATCAGTGGCAGAACGAGGAAATTACAATGGGGGGGGGGGGGGTGGGGGGGTTGGCAAAACTTTTTTTTGACGATGGTAACAAAATGTAAAATAAAAATTAGATTTGAAATGATAAATAGAGTATTGTTACTTAAAGATAAATGACTTAAAAGATTTTAAAGTGTTGAATTTTGGATTTTAAAGTGTTGAATTTTGGGTTTTAATATGTAGGTGGGGGCAATTTGAGTTTTAAGTGAAGGCATTTTTGAAAAAATGTCAAATTAAAAAAAAATTACATTAAAACCGTAACTTTTTCGGCTAGCCATGAAGGCCACATACTAAATACATAAGTCCGCCCCTGCTCCTCATACACTTTTGCGATGAAAATTTTTGTTGTTATCTTTTAATATCAAAATTGTTGTTCAATGAAAAAGCACGCAATTTAAAAAATAAAACATCAATTATCTTTTTGAAACTAAAAGTCAAAACCCATAGTTCTTTGATGCAAAATATATGAATAGAATGAGGGTTTAAATGTATTTTCATTGATATAACTTTCATCAAGTATTATATAACACAAACAAAAATATTTAAGGTCAAAGTTTACAAAAAAAGATTTAAAAAAATCAAACAAGACAGTCAATATGGGACGGAGATAGTATAAAGTAAACAACTATCAAGTAAATTTGGCAACTTTCATCCATAATAAAAGTTACTGGTACTTAGCTATTTGTATTTTTCAAGGAACTATTTTTAACATATGTTTGTGTCTGTTTTTTATTTTTATTACCGTGCCAAAAAAAAAGTCTACTTTGTAGTACCACATAGAACTTTGAATACGCACAGCTTGAATCGAACTTAAAGTATGAGAAGAGCTGAACACGCGACATAAAACTAAACTCATTCGGCCTCTTGCTCGTTCCCTGACTAGAAATGACTGGCTATTTTATTTGAACAAGATACATTGCATTCACTTAAGCTAAAAATTGTGTTAATACGAAGATGTGAAGATTTGGGTTTTGAACACTAGCGCTGCCATTGTACCAGAACCAGTCTTGTATACGAAGAGAAGAAGGTAAGCTTTCAAGCCGTAGCTTGCTGGTTTTTCCATCATCCAGAAAGAGAATGAAACTTAGCGAAAAAGAAATGAACACTTTGCTGGTACCCATTTGGGAGTTGGGACCAAACACATACGATACTCATATTCGTAAATTTTCGGTTGTTGGTTTATACCATTGGGCACTCGCACTCAAACATACTAGTAACACATTTGGAGATTATTTCTTTAATTAATAGAAGTTTTCTCAAACATTTTGACTTGTTTTTTTGGTTAAAAGGTCAAAGACCCGGTAAATATAAAAACAAACATTTTGACTTGTAGATAATTAAACAAGGAACTGATAGTACTTGGAAACTTTAAGCGGCTACTACAAAATAAAGCTAAAGCAACACCAATAAAGTGTTGTATTACATCTTAAAAACGTTGCTTACGCTTAATGCGACACTTTATTGAGTGATGCATTATGTAATGTCAAGATATAAGTGACACTTTTTAGTTGAATAAGCAACACTTTCTGAAAATGTTGCACTTGTTTAGCAAGTGCAATTCTTTGGATTGGGTCATATTTTTAACTCTAAGGCAACACTTTATGCTCTCAAAACACATCACTTTTGTCCTCAAAAGCACCATCTTTAACATTCAAATGCAACACATTTTATGCCCAAAGGCAACACTTTTTAGAATCAAATGCAACATTACTTACAGTTAAGTGCAACACTCTTTGGATAATAGTGAAACACTTTTTAATTTAGTACTACCACTAAATATTGCACTAAATATGCGACACTTTGATCCATAAAGTGCAACACTTTCTCTCTTGTTTTTTAACACCAACTTTTGACAGATTTGTAACCTTTGCATTTTATGTAGTACGTAATACAAATATGCCACGCATGTCATATCCAGATATAAGGTGTAATAGATTAGCAATTACTACAAAATTCAGTAGCTAATAAGTTGTATATTGTACCCTGACAATTAAAATAACTAACATAAATTATCTAATCTTAAGAAAAAAGAGTTAACGAATCACAATCCTAAAAACTTTGCACATCTCCGCTAGCGACTTAATGCAGGCCAAACCAACACGTAGCCTGGTCATATTAAAATGATACATAATACAATTAGTTTTTCCCTTCATTACGTGAAAAAAAATAACAAGCTACCATTAGTAAAACAATTATGCATATCCAACAAAATTTGTTCTAAAATTATGTCATGTCATTTCACTAGCATTTAAGAAACGAGCATCAATCCAAAAAATAAAATCCGAGAAGGTTCATTGCTAAATCGATATATCAAGAAGAATAGGTACTAGAAATTTAGTGTTTATATTGTTGTTGTTTTCTAAATGTAACCACATAAAGCATATTTAAACTAATATCTAATATAGACGTACCGTGCACCTTTTCAATATCACAGGAAAAACCAAAAAGATCGATTTTATAAGAAATCAATACCCGAAAAACCCAACTGAAACCGGGAAAATAAATTTTATCCTTTACTTGATTACCGGGAAGAAAAATTACCCTTCTAGGAGTTCCTAGATCCGCCATTGATTCCTTGAAGAGCCTGCACATTAAGATTTACAATCTGAATATATAAACTTGCCAAAATAAGTAGATATGGACATAAAAATCCATTTTATAGGCAAAAAAAATAAAAAATATACGGGTCAGAATTGTTTATTTTCAAGTGCTATGGGATTAAATATATGAAAGTAGCTAGCAACCTGGTCAAGAGCATATCTCAGTGTTTTTACAAGGCTTAGTTTATGTTGTCTGCTTGACAAAATAATTAGATGTGGATGTACTTGACAAAATAAGTTAATATGCATTTGAATCAGCAATCCCAACAAGTCCCAACCACCATTTAAATATCATACATTATGGTGCAAATTTATTTAAAAGCAATCTATGTCTACTTTTTATACCCAAATGCTTAGATGATGAAGCTGTCCTGCCACCGCGGGATGGAGTGGAGTTGCCTGAATGCCTGGATGATGCTACTCTCCTTTCGCGGGATGTAGTCATGTTTGTATCTGGTGAATTCCCTCCATACTCCCAAAGAGGACGTTCAACGCTTCCATTCAATTGAACTAAAAAAAGAAAAGGAAACATATGAGTAAGACTCAGCGGAAACTAAAGGGAAGTTTGGGATTGCTTATAGTATTAAATTGTATTATCTGTTTATGTTATAAGCGAGCAGCTAGAGTCTAGTCTGCTTACTTTCAATAGCATATTTGAGTCTAATAAATAAATAATTATGTTTGCCAAAGGCATTAATAAAGCTAATTTGCTTCAAATATAAGGAGATAAACACTTCATTAAGCAATCCCAAACCCTATTTTCATATAAAAAAATAGAAATAAAAAATTGTGGTGCAGATGTACACTAACCCATAGGTGCGGAAATATAAGTAATAATAGCAAAAATAGTTGTTAAGGAATGACATATATAACGAATATGACTAAAATAAATAATCAAGAGGCCTTAGAAGACAAGATATATATGCATCTATCAAAGGATATTTAGCTTCCCCTCTCAGCGGATCATCCACAAAATACCCCATATAGTGGACATTCCCATGTCCCCAGTTGTGCGAAAGTTCATCACCTCTCTTTAAGGTCAAATCCAGTGTCTGCTGTGAATTTGACAGTAGGTTCAACCTGGCAAGCACCATTTTCTCCTGCAATGGTCCTCTTTTCAAGTACAGCGTGACGAGTACATTTTCTTCGTAGGACTTAGCTTCTCCTAACGTGATGAGCGTTAATCGTAGTAAGCTCGCTTCTTCGATATCAACCGTCGAAGTCACACCAGGTGCAACTGTTAAGTCTGTGTTGAATATAAAAGTTTAAACCATAGAATGACAAAGAAAAATCTACAACGAAAAAAAAAAAAACATACCCCATCCACGCGTTTCCATTGTTACTTCTGAGGTCTTGCGAAGTTGTGTGGATTGGATATGAAAAAATGGGATGTAGGATGTACAAAATTTGGATGACTCGGTTATGTTTCAAAGAGGATGGTGTATAAGTAGTTACACTGTGTTCGTGAGTTTGTTTTTGGGGAAAAAAGAAATCAAAAGGGAAGAAACACAGTCAAAGCTGTGTTTGTGAGTTTTTTTGGGGAGGGAAGTGGAGAGAAAGGAAATGATTGAGGAAGGAAGATGGTAGTGTTTATTGTAAGCACTGAGGTTTTCAAATCAATATACAAAATAAGTTGATTTGCATCTCAATAGCTAAAGCCTAAAAGTACTTATATACTGTTAAAAACAACAGCTTGTGATGCGTTTTTAAGAGAATGTTATATAGACGATAATTTATAGTTCTCATTGTGCAACAAAATGTGGCCTAAGAGTTATGTTTTACATCTCTGATGTGGACATGTGGTTGATTAAAAAAAACAAATCGAGACATTCATGCATTTCCGGATTTCCCATACAATTGGACGTATAAGTTTGGAGAAATAATAAGCTCTACAATGTTGTAATTTGCTAATACCTATTGATAACAGGTTTAATTCAGTCTAGAAGCAAGCCTGCGTAAATACTGAAATATGGTTTCATAGAACAAGACATCTATTGACTATGACTAAACTGAAACGTTTTAGTTCATATAGATACTTGAGTTTAATTTAACTACCTTGTGTTGCTTTATTTGATCTAATTACTCAGTGAAGCAATAACTTATTAAATCCTAATCATCAGACAATAATATAAGGTCACTTCAAGTTTACTCAGTGAAGCAATAACTTATTAAATCCTAATCATCAGACAGTAATATAAGGTCACTTCAAGTTTACTACTACCAACATGAACATCACCATCCCTATACATTTTACAACTAACTACGTATAAGAGAACATATCACACAACAGAAGCATGACATAAAGATAATATAAGGCAAATCTAACATGTTTCATTTTGAAGTAAAGATACACATAATTACATACGTTGCACATCAATACAAAAAGCACATTAATTCACAACACTGAAAGATGATATATATAAAAGATGCAAACATATAATAAAATATACAAGTGAGCCAAAGACCATAATATTAACAAAATAGATGTTGTTGTTACCTGACCATGCTGGATTCAAGAACTTCTTCTCCTTGTGTAGAGTCTAGGGTTTATGATAGGTAGTTAGATGTATTCAATTCATGTCACACAATATTTTATGCATCCTAAAAGCTATTCAAGTCTTGTCTATCTATCCATGTAATCAAACGTCATAGAGAGTAGAGACTAGACAGTAACCATTTATGTAAAATCAATTCATGTATGTTATACCAAAGTGACCAAAACAGAGACTATTTGTGGTATGATTATTCCTGATCTAAATCTAAGTCTCTTATTTACTCTCTATTTACTAATGATTCATCATTCAACAAGGTGTAAGCACTCAGGTTTTCAAATCAATATACAAAATATAAGTTGATTTGCATCTCAATAGCTAAAGCCTTAAAGTACTTATATACTGTTAAAAACAACAGCTTGTGATGCGTTTTTAAGAGAATGTTATATAGACGATAATTTATAGTTCTCATTGTGCAACAAAATGTGGCCTAAGAGTTATGTTTTACATCTCTGATGTGGAGATGTGGTTGATTAAAAAAAAACAAATCGAGACATTCATGCATTTCCGGATTTCCCATACAATTGGACATATAAGTTTGGAGAAATAATAAGCTCTACAATGTTGTAATTTGCTAATACCTATTGATAACAGGTTTAATTCAGTCTAGAAGCAAGCCTGCGTAAATACTGAAATATGGTTTCATAGAACAAGACATCTATTGACTATGACTAAACTGAAACGTTTTAGTTCACATAGATACTTGAGTTTAACTACCTTTGTGTTGCTTTATTTGATCTAATTACTCAGTGAAGCAATAACTTATTAAATCCTATTCATCAGACAGTAATATATGGTCACTTCAAGTTTACTACTACCAACATGAACATCACCATCCCTATACATTTTACAACTAACTACGTATAAGAGAACATATCACACAACAGAAGCATGACATAAAGATTATGTAAGTATAAGACAAATCTAACATGTTTCATTTTGAAGTAAAGATAAACATAATTACTGATTACATACGTTGCACATCAATACAAAAAGCACATTATTTCATTTTGAAGTAAAGACAAATCTAACATGTTTCATTTTGAAGTATAAGACAAATCTAACATGTTTCATTGTGTGGATTGGATATGAAAAAATGGGATGTAGGATGTACAAAATTTGGATAACTCGGTTATGTTTCAACAGAGGATGGTGTATAGGTAGTTAAATGTATGATGATCTATAAATGTATAATCACTTCAAGTCATGTCACACAATATTTTATGCCTATCTTTCTAAGCATCCTAAAAGCTGTTTTGAGCCTAAGAGCACTTTCAAGTCTTGTCATTCTATGCATATCTTTCTAAGAGCACCAGCCCTCAGCATAACAAACCTCCACAACTAACCACAACAAACCCCTCCCCCCTCACTCATAACAAACATCAACCTCTTCATTTGAGGCCCACCATTACACATACTACACACACACAAAAACCTGTTTTTCTCAATTAAAAGAAAAAAAATATGTTGAGTATCACCTTCATCGTGGTGACGATGAAGCAAGTGACAGCGAGCCATGGCGAAGGGGGTCGGTGTGGCGGCGAGCCATGGCAAGCTGCCATGTAGGCTCACGGCGAGCCATGGTTTCTCCACACCAGGTGCTCTAAGCATCCTAAAAGCTATTTAGAGCAGTTGGTGTGATGCTCATGAGAGGAGTTGGTGTGATGCTGTGACAACTGGCAATTTATGGAGTTTATTTTAGGTAACCGCATTACGTTATACTAAACCGAGTTTTGCCTTTATCACTATTTTTTTTATAAACCATGACTTGATTTTATATCGTCTATTGGTTTTTACGGATTATTTCATTATTAAATGAGTTATCGTACGAGTTTTAACTCTATTTGGTAGGCACTATTCGATTCGGCACTAGAAAAGCCTAAAACAAGAATTATTGTAACTTTTCGACCGTAACTCGAAAATTGACAAATAAATAGTCAAAACTTGTGGAAAAACGTAAATAACGATGTTAGAAATTCGAATGAACGTTGTGGGACACTCGTGGGACAAAATATGAGCTCGGGAATGGGTGAACGGGATAGTTTACAAAAAAATGGCGACCACGGCCCCTCCATTTCTCCTAGGCCGGCCACCCCCTCCCCATATTTTATTTATTTTGAGGTCCCTAGTGTCCTAGTATATATACCCAATCATTTCCCCATTTCACCTCTTTATTTCTCTCACTAAAAAACACACACAACTTATCTTTCTCTCTCTACACCATCTCTCTAAAAACCCTAACCCTAGAACCCACCACCGCCGGCCACCACGGCCCGCCGGCGGCGCGTCACCCCCACCTCCACCACCATCTTGAAGCTCTCTTTCTCCTCTTTCCAACCATATATTACACGCTCCATTTGGACTTCAATAACACCTTCAAATCTTCGAATCAAGATTCGTACTTTTAGGGTTTCAAGTGGGTTTTGCAATTGGTGCTTGAATAAGGTAAATAGAACAAGTTTTGAGCTTGTTTGGGCAATAATAACCCACGTATGGGTAATTAGGGTTTCGACCCAATCTTGAAATTTGGGGCTTTTGGTTTAAACATGAAATTAAGTCTAATTAGTGACTAAATAAACGAGTAATTAGTGTTTGGTAAATGTGTGGTGTATCAATTTGATGGGTTTATGCATTTTAGGTTTAGGTTCATATTTTTGGTTAAGATTGATGATGTATGGAGAGAGAATTAGAAGCGAGATACATACATGCCACTTAATATGACAGCAATGAGGTCGGTCACGATTTATCCACCGCGAGCTTTTCGATGTGTAACCAAAGACCTTCAAATAAGGATTTTATAAGAGTAATTCGAAAACCAAATCGGATGGAGCATATAAGAGCATGCCACAAAATAACACAATCAATTCTTCTACAGCAGAGAGAGATATGGGTAGACACGACAAAGGTTAAGGGGTGACTCGTCACTACTAACATGTCACGGCGAAGTGGACAAAATCAATGATACATGACCAAATCCATGGCCAAGACACCAAAGATTGCTCGCTGCATCACCTAGACATGCTTCATGACTAAAGGGTAGGATAAGACATGTGATGTATAATTGGTGTAAAATGAAAAACAAGCAGGTAGTTGATTTCTACAGATGCCAAACCGTCAAGTTATCTCACACAAGCTAGCCACTTGTGAATGACTAACCGTAAGAAACTTAAAACAGTTCAGACACTGATATATGAAAGGCTTAGGGGTTATGTGTATGGATAAAACCTCAATATCGATATCAAAAATAATCACGAAGATAGATTCAAATTCCTTTAGGAAAAAGAATAAAAAATCAAATCCCGTGTGTGATCGTAGATACGGATTAGTTAACCCGAATCGTTTCCCAACGAGGCGTGAATTGCCAACGTCGTTTTTGGTTTGGAATTTAATGCTCGATGTTTTGATTTGTTTGATTTTGATTTTATTAAACTACGGGAATAGGGAAAGTAATTAAGGGAATCTATTTTACGGGAAATCCTAAGTGCGAATATAACTAAAACGTAATTAATAAAACGTAATTAAAATGCAACTACGTCTAAGTTATATCCTAAAAATGCATAAAATTACTTTTACTCTAGAAATGCAATGTGAAAACTAATTATGAATTAAAACTATTTTTTTGGATTTTTCTGGATTTTATTTAAATTAAAAAACTAATTTTTAACTATTAAATCTAAATTAAAATACTAAAAATATGAAAATTAAGGAGAAAAATGTGAAACTACTTTTATAAAATCTAAAATACCATAAGAGACTTTTCAAAACTATTTTTTTTTATTTTTTTTTGATTATTTTTCTATTTTCTACTAATTTAAAACTATTTAAATCTAATTTAAATTGTGAAAAATACCAAATAAAAAGGGAAAAATAAGGAAAAATCTTTTTTATGCTTTTTATATTTTTCTTAAACTGGAAAAATTGAAAAATTATTTTTTTGAACTTTTTCTTAATTATTTGCAATAAAAGCTATTTAAAAGTGACTAAAAACTATTTTAAATAGAGAAAAATAGCAAACAGTGACCAAAAATTATGAAAATCTCAGGAAAATTCTAAAATGTTAATCTAAATCTATGAAAAATAAGAAATATGATGATTATGTGTAAGATATGAGAGCTGCAGTGTAAATGGAGTCTAAATAAGCACTTTTAAATAAGCTAAACAACAAATTAAGCCACCAAACTTATACTTAAGCTAGATTATACTCAAATTGACTATTATCAACTAAATTTAGCTACTCCTAATCTCTAATAAGCAGTTTACTAAGATTATATGTTAACTGATTTTCTTATCCAAAAGCTGATTCAGGACCCAAGTTTGAGCTTATCCACAAGCTTATCAAAAGGACTTAAGTCAAAAACAGATATGTGGAACTCAAGACCACCTAGCAAACTGCAAATGTGCCAAATATGAGACCATAACAAGCTGTATTGAACCTTGTGCAGTGTCTGCAAGATCTGCAAAAAAACTGATTTTGACATAGTTTTGACTTTTAAGAACATATTTGGTACTTTGACTTATGTGAGATTTAAATGCAAATGTGTGACTGATTAAGCTAAAAGTGGATGTAATAAGACCCAAATAAGCTACCCTAACAGATTCTACACCTAAATACTTAATAAGCTCAGCTGATTTCAACAGTTATGCATATTAGATCAGTTATGAAGTAATTTTGACTTTATGAATGTTAGTCTGCAAAAATAGGACTGAAATGAATTGACCAACACTTAACAAGCTTGAAACAATAAAACTTAACCAATGAATATCCCTTTATAACAGCAAACTGTTTTGATCCAAACACCACTTTATGACAGAATATGCAATGTATTCTAGTTAAAACACAATGACAAGATCATTCTAACTACAAAACAGATTCAATGCATCTAAAATGACAACAATAAACACTACTATAACAGATCTAATAGATATTATAACTGCTACTTTTATTTAAGCTAGAAATGAGATTTAGATTACACTTACAAGAAGCCCAGCCACTATGGCTTGCAAATCAGCAAGGAACCACTAAACCTAACCCATTTAACATCAAATCAACCCATATTCATCATCATAATCATCTCTGAACCAAATAAGACACCACAGTTGACTTTCGTTGACCAAGAAGCTTTTGTTGTGTATTGATTGAAATGAGATATAAAAGGCACAATATAAGCTCACCAAAGCTATATCAAGCTGAAATGAGCTTATTCCATTATTCAAATTAGCTTATTAATTACTTAAAACAAGAAATGCAAGATTAAATTTAAAAACTTGGAACTTTGATTAAAACTGAAATTTTATTGCAAATGAAACTGAGATTACAAGGAAAACTTAAGAAAACATTGATAAGCTACTGAAAGATTAAAATACAAGAAGTAATAAGCTAATTGAAATCTAAGGAATTGCACGAAATCCATTGTGAGCTCAAGGGTCTTTTTATATCCTTCAAGAGGTCTTGGGATCCTCTTGGAAGAGCCTAGAAGTCCTATCCACAGCCACATATCAATCCATTGTCACCATAGCCAATCACAATGCTCCATTTCACCATATGAGGTGTTACGGCCAATCAAATGCTTCCAAGCTGCCACATATGCATCCTATCTGACATGTCAGCTGTATCTAGAAGGTTGGATAGATTCTTAGTACGAGGTTTGGTGTTTGGGATGGGTAATTGGTGGCGGGTAAATGGGTGTTTGGTTTTGGGGAAGAAGGGACACTGTAGGGCGCGTTTGGATTTGTTTAATGTTTTTCAAGTGTGTTGACCGGGGCAAAGGTGTTGACTTCGGGTAAAAGGTCGGGTAATTGGGTAAAAGGTATTAAACGGGTTGTGTTATATTGGGCGGGGTCTGATTTGTTTATTGGACCGGGTAGAGGATTCATTGGGCCGTGGCTTTTGTTTGTTGGATTTGGACTATTGGATTTAGGATAGAACTTGGATTGAGTTTGTATTTCAAGGACCATTAGTGCAAATGCCGAAAATCCAGGGACCAAACATGTAATTCTGAAAGTATTTTCCAAGGATTACTTTTGCCAATCTTCAAATAAACCAAGGGCCAATTTGCAATTTTTGAATCTTCAGGGGCCACTTTTGCCAAATGCTAAAACTTGAGGGGCCAGTTTTGACATTTCTTCAAACTTGGTTATTTCTTCCAAAAATCATCCTCGGAGAATAAAATCTTCATAAATGCACAATTTTGATCTTCCGGCTCAGCTTAAGCTCTCTTAATCTCTCGTGCTCGGATTTACGTCTGATTTGGTTCCTTTTTGCGTGTTTTTACATATCCGTACCTGCACAAGCACAAACTCAAGAAAACCACAAATATTAGCAATAAACGGCTCTTTCTTGGTTATTTTGGGTCAGTTTTGATAATGAAAAGGTATGTGTTTTAGCACATACCAGTAGTCTATATCTATAACTAAGTCATCACCACTTACCGTCTGCCCAAAGTTCAAGCTTAGAAGTCTAGAGACCGGATCATGAAGTGCAAGGTAGATGTGTCATTAGAGGACGTCGTGATGAGCACACTACATTGTCTTCTTCAGTTGGTATTACTCCAACTCCAATCTTCAAATGTGAATGAGGTGGCCTCCTCGATACTAAACAATAAAGCTCATACTATATTGCTTATAACATCGCACTTTACAAAATCATAACTGAATCAACTATTTTTTATTTTTTTTTTTCGATTTTTTTTTATTTTTTATTTATTTATTTTTTTTTTAAGAACATACATGATAACATAACATCCCCCACTTGAGATGAACAATGGGAATTCGGGGGGTCTTCAATGATCTTCATAATTGTTGTCGATGAAAGCGTGATTTCCAAACCTTTCCACTCGAACCTTGAACTTAGGCAAATGATGACTTCCTAATTACAAATAAAGACTACATTGTAGGCTAAGGTGTAAGGGTGTAATGAAACAATATATTGGGGTGACAAAATGAAAGGAATGGCTCAGAAGGGTGTATCTAGGGGTATCTTACACTAAAGGGGAGTGCAACAAAAGGGTTTCACATGAGGGTCGAAAAGTCGAGGTGACTAATCGATAGACTCACAATGGTATGCTGTTTGGGTGATAATCCTATAATACTGCCTTCTAAAACTGAAAAGTCCAAATACATCGAGCTAACTCAACATACCTCGTCTATGGTCTCGAAATGATGCAAAGGCCAAGTTCTAAAGTTTACAAGCTACCGGCACACTCATAATTTGGTGGATTTGGGGTAAAATATCGGAAACGGATAAGGCTAGTATCACCATGTAATATCAAGGGTTGTATGTGCTCGGCTAAGGTCTAATCTAGTTAGGTTCGGAAAAACATGTCAAAATTTTAAAAATGGCATAATTTTTCAAAATAAACTAGAAAAATGAGGGCGAAATAAAGTTCAAGATATAATTCTACTCCCGTCCCCCCACTTGAATTGTACAAAGTCCCTTTTGTACTAGGCACTTAGAAATAATTGTACGGAAGTAAAGGTAAACGCAAAAAAAACAATTAAGGAATCATAACTAGGCTAGCACCAAAGGGTGCTTAGCCGCTCATATTAATCATGCATATCAATTCAGTATTCAAAGGTACGAAATACATGAATTGAAAGTAAAAGAAATAATAAACGCTAAAGCTTATCGTAATGGTGTGACTTCTCCCTTGGAACAGCTCCGTATGCTTCCCTAGACATTCCTTGAGTATTTTCCCACGTTCTCAGAGTATTGTGTGTGGAATGGGATGATTAGAAATGCTGGAATTCGTGGGGTATTTATAGGCCAGGTCTGGGTTACGGCGTAACCAATAGATGAGTTACGCCGTAACCTTCTATTCCGTCGTAAAAGCACTAGATCTGGTAGTTACGGCGTAACCTAATAAGTGGTTACGCCGTAGTCTTCAATAAACCTGGTTACGTCATAAGTGATGTTGTAGTTACGGCGTAAGTATCAGCGGCGTGGAACCTCTTTTGACCTAATGGAGTTACGTTGTAATCTTTGGAAGGAGTTACGCCGTAACCTATTGATGAGTTGGACTTCAGGGTCACACAATAGTTACGGCGTAATGTGAGAGACGAGTTACGCCGTAACCTCTTCAAAATAAGCATACTGTGATAAATCCTTAGTAACGTTTCCATTTCCGCGTCCCTTTAGCTCCAATGCTCGCAATTTACCTGAAAGTATAAAACAATGGAAAACAAGCGTAAATCCATATAAATGATATAAATAACGAGCATTAACGGGGGAAATTGACACTTAATATTCAGGACTATTTGATGTTATCAAATATCCCCCCACATGAACTCTACTTGCCCTCAAGTAGACCTTATTAGATAGATTCCTAAAAAGATATCTTCCAAAACCTGGAAAATATGAGTTTACAAATCCCTTATGCTAGAATAAAACAAAGCCGTACACCTCACGAAAGGGGAACAAACACTCAAATCTCTCAACTATTCTAAGTGTCATTTTCGGGGTGATCACTCAATCGCACAGTCATAGCATGTATTCTATCATAAGCTTGGCGGTTACACAAATCTCCACCACTGGAGTTAAGGGCTAAACAATTCTCGAAGGCAATATGGGTAGACACGACAAAGGTTAAGGGGTGACTCGTCACTACTAACATGTCACGGCGAAGTGGACAAAATCAATGATACATGACCAAATCCATGGCCAAGACACCAAAGATTGCTCGCTGCATCACCTAGACATGCTTCATGACTAAAGGGTAGGATAAGACATGGGATGTATAATTGGTGTAAAATGAAAAACAAGCAGATAGTTTATATCTATAACTAAGTCATCACCACTTACCATTCGCCCAAAGTTCAAGCTTAGACGTCTAGAGACCGGATCATGAAGTGCAAGGTAGATGTGTCATTAGAGGACGTCGTGATGAGCACACTACCTTTTCTTCTTGGTATTACTCCAACTCCAATCTTCAAATGTGACCGAGGTGACCTCCTCGATACTAAACAATAAAGCTCATACTATAGTGCTTATAACATCGCACTTTACAAAATCATAACTGAATCAACTATTTTTTATTTTTTTTTCGATCTTTTTTTTTTTTTTTTTTTTTTGAAGAACATACATGATAACATAACATCCCCCCACTTGAGATGAACAATGGGAATTCGGGGGGTCTTCAATGATCTTCATAATTGTTGTCGATGAAAGCGTGATTTCCAAACCTTTCCACTCGAACCTTCAACTTAGGCAAATGATGACTTCCTAATTACAAATAAAGACTACAGGGTAGTCTAAGGTGTAAGGGTGTAATGAAACAATATATTGGGGTGACAAAATGAAATGAATGGCTCAGAAGGGTGTATCTAGGGGTATCTTGCACTAAAGGGGAGTGCAACAAAAGGGTTTCACATGGGGGTCGAAAAGTCGAGGTGACTAATCGATAGACTCACAATGGTAGGCTGTTTGGGTGATAATCCTATAATACTGCCTTCTAAAACTGAAAAGTCCAAATACATCGAGCTAACTCAACATACCTCGTCTATGGTCTCGAAATGATGCAAAGGCCAAGTTCTAAAGTTTACAAGCTAGCGGCACACTCATAATTTGGTGGATTTGGGGTAAAATATCAGAAACGGATAAGGCTAATCTCACCATGTAATATCAAGGGTTGTATGTGCTCGGCTAAGGTCTAATCTAGTTAGATTTGGAAAAACATGTCAAAATTTTAAAAATGGCATAATTTTTCAAAATAAACTAGAAAAATGAGGGCGAAATAAAGTTCAAGATATAATTCTACTCCTGTCCCCCCACTTGAATTGTACAAAGTCCCTTTTGTACTAGGCATTTAAAGAAAAGGTGAAGAGAAAGGTAGAATTAGAGCGAGAACTTCCCTGAAATTCGCTCCAAAGAAGAAGAAGGCCCACGAAAAAGGATCGTGCCTTTGTTAAAGCGTCATGAGCAAACTTCAATCCCTGAAATCACAATACCGACAAGCATAATTCTAAAAAGAAAAAATAAAAATGAAAAACAAACCTAAGTCACTTTCGTAGGAATCACGGTTGCATTTAGCGAATGCAACAAGCCTTTTAAACCACTTGGTGTCCCAAGTGGACGAGTGAAGTCTCGTGAGGGTTTACAGGGAACACACCCACAAAGTTCATTTAAAAACTAATATAAGGTTACTGTGTTTTAAAAATGAAAGAATTAAAGCAGAGGAGAGTTACGTCGTAACTCCAATAAGATAGTTACACCGTAACTTGCAAAACCTGGTATGAGCTGAGAAGCGAATGGTTACGGTGTAACCGCTGAGATGGTATTACGCCGTAATTGGTAATGCGCCAAGAATTCTGCTGCTAAAATGTTGGTTACGGCGTAATCACCAAGATGAGTTATGCCGTAACTCTGTTCCGATTGGCAACCGCAGCAGTAATTACTTCATTGTTTCCTGCAAAAACGGTTAGAAAACACAAAACCCAACAGAAAGGAAATAAAAACAAAAGAAAGGGATAATTCGGGTTGTCTCCCGAAAGAGCACTTTTCTTTATTTACGAGTCTTTAAGTTAGACTCAGAGCCGCGGGGCTACCAGTGTTTGTCCGTCATCTCGTGGACTGGGCAATCTCCATGTTGAAGCCAGCTGATCAAATTCTCATCACGTTTGTATCCTTCTCCAAGTTCTAAACACCCTAAGTAGAAATTTTTGATCTTTTGGTAGGGGTGATCAAAACCTTTGGCCTTATCTTCTTCACTAATACCAAGCAGCGGTCTAGCATAACTCAACTGTCTTTTAGTCCAATTTTTAAAGTTTTTGACAGTCCTTGGCATTTTGAAAACAGTTTTATCATCGCCAATCTTTAGCCAAACCAGTCCTTCTTTCTCATTTTTATCAAGCCCAAATATTTCTTTAAAGGGTTTTTCGAAAATCACCCCAGTCAGTCCATCTGCCACGAATTCGCTAACATCATCCAAAACCACAAAGTCGACTAGAAACGAGTGTGTTCCTACAAAAACTCGTATATTTGTTGTTATCCCGAGGAAATTGTTTCCTTTGTAATCAAGCTCCTTTTCCATAACCTGGTTGTAGCATTCCTTAGAGATAATATTGACTGGGGAATCTGTGTCGATAAATGGGTGAAAATCAATGAACCCAATTTTGCATGAGATCTTCAGATAGTGGGGATTCCTATGATAGATGTGTGCCCCCATCTCATAAAACTGCGGTTGGTCCGATTGCAAGAAATTTTTTTCAGAGTTGTCTTGCCAATGGGTCATCTCGACGTCACTAGAGAGGTCTTCAGCACTTAATCCTAAGTTATCTTCTTCCTCAAAATTTACGAAAACATCAAAATCCTTCCCCGAGTCAACCTCTCCAGGATCCGGGGGGTCGCTAAGAAACTTTTCAAGGGCTTCACCAAAATCCCCCACTGGGTCAATTGCACACACCTTCTCCGGGGTGGACAAATGTTCATTAGGTCCGAATGGGGTGATCTCTCCATTTGCTTCCAGAGTTAATTTCCCGGCAAAGACATCCACTTTAGTGTGAGCAGTAGCAAGCATGGGTCTTCCTAAAATGACCGGTATCCTGTTGTCTTCAGGGATATCTAGAATCACAAAATCTACTGGAAAAAGGAATCTCTTTATCTTCACTAATACATTTTCAACAATTCCCAATGGTGATTGCATAGATCGATCGGCCATTTCAATTTTCATCTTGGCCGATTTTAAGTTGCCAATTCCCATTCGCAAAAACATCGAACGAGGCATTATACTAATACTAGCTCCAAGATCTGCCAGGGCGTTACACATGTTTAGGCTCCCGATATAGCAAGGGAGAGTAAAGCATCCTGGATCTTTTTCCTTTTGTGGTAGTTCGTTCCTCAAAACAGCTGAGCATCTTTCGTTGAGGCGAATAGTCTCATCATAACTAATTTCCCACGTAGTATCTTGACGATTAGTATCATTAGGAGGGTTCACCAGCAAAGTTTGGCCCAAAAGTGATTGTTTCTCCATGCTGATCCGTCGCTTAACCTTTTCTGAAAATGTCAAAGGTTCTTCGAGGATAGTTTCTACCGTGTGGACAATTTCTTCCTCCTGAGCTGCTAGGTAATCAGAGATGGCTTCTGAACATGAACTAACACTTTTATCTAACCTTCTTATCCTATCTTCGTGAACTTTAATAGAAGAGACTGTATTATTCACGAATGCTTTCATCCTCTTTTCTATCCTATCGTCGCGCTCTCTTGATTCTTTGATGTGGTCGAGAATCTTTTTTCTCAATATTGTTCCCGGTATTGGTTTCAAATACACTTTTAACTTTCTCAACCCTACATGCTTCAGCTTCTCTCTCCAATCTTCGTTTTTCAAAAATTTCCCTGTAATTGTATTTTTGCTTCGTTATCGTCTTCATTACCTTATGATCGAAGTTATCTCTTGGTCCGTATCCAGTATCCATGTTCCACTTGTAGCAATGTTCAGAGATCCGCTGAATACATTCCAAGGCCTGATCAGGAGTCATGCTAGGAATAGGTCTTGGTGAATCAAGGAGTTCTCATGTTTGCGCATTAATCCCCCGATAGAAAACGTATACGATCTGATGTTTGTTTAAATCATGAGTCGGGCATCGGTAGAGAAGTTCATTAAATCTTTCCCACGCTTGGTACAGCGTTTCTTCTCCAATCTGCACGAATTGATAAATTTTCCCTAGAAGCCTAGCCATTTTTTAAGGAGGGAAAAATTGCTGGATGAACTCCTTTCTTAGTTTTCCCCATACTTCTTTACTCTCGCTAGGAAGTTTGTTATACCATCTTTTTGCTGTTCCAGTGAGAGTCATAGGAAAGATCCTTGCAGTGACTGAATAACTTGGAGTACCCTTGACGTTGAAAAGAGAGGATAAGTGGAGAACTTCATCTACGTGATCCTGAACGTCCTCATCTTCGTCTCCAGAAAACATAAGCTCATGTAACTCTCGAATAATATGATCTGGGATGGAGTATTTTTCGGTAGGAGAATCCTTAGTGAAGCTTCGTTGGCAGTCATCGTTTGGTCGATCCAAATACTGCTCCATAGTAAGGTCGTTGATATTATATTCATTGATGACCTCTGGTTCTACGTCCGACAGGTCTGATTCATAAAATGAGAAGATGTTGTGAATAGGAACCGGAGAATAGATCATCTTTTTCCGAAATTGCTTCTCCGGGTCAATAAATGGGGTAGCCAGGAAGGGCCTAGAGCTGCGAGTCTTGTATCCTGACATTTATCAAAGAGAAAATTAAAAACAGACTTAATATAAAATCCTAAAATAGCTCCCCGGCAGCGGCGCCAAAAACTTGATGCAGGTTTTACTGACCAGGTCTTAATATTTATAGTGTCTCGCTATACCTATGGTCTACCCTAAAGCACTAACGGGCAGTGTACTCGGTCGTGTGTAGTGTAGTAAATGGTAAAGCCGAGGTCGTCCCAAGAGCTATGTATGTCGGATAATTACTAAGTCTAATTGTCACAGAATATAAATGGTTTGATATGGTTTTAATTAATTAAACTACTGATGCAGAATGTAAAAGCAATTAAATGGTGGAAAGGAAATCAAGAGAGGAATAGTGGTGCTAACCTAGTTAATCCTCCTAACTAGTTATGTCTACGTCTACCTACTTCCAATTACTTCAGGTGGGGTCAAATTCGAGAGGACAGCATTTGGTCAATTCGCCCTAACCTATCAGCAAAGATGCCACCACAGGAGAAATCAGGCGCACCGTCATAAGTCCTGTTGTTCCTGGTCCCCTAAGCTGAGTCATTAAGTACCGCGACATGCTAGTTTCTAAATAGTGAGTGCTCGGCCGTTAGGAACTTAGACACTACACCCCCCCCCAATTCTTAAGTTCATCCAAACGATAGGTGATCAGTTGGTCAAATCGCACAAGTAGAAAGGGTCGTCAGTTGGTCATATCTTACCCTTCCCGTCTCAGTCCGCTCACCTAGGGTCTGTTGGTCATATCTCCTAGGCAATTGGCCTCTACCGCCATTCAAAACTACCGAACCAGGGGTGACTACCAAAGAACTATGCATGCATACACTTAAAAATAATTGTACGGAAGTAAATGTAAACGCAAACAAAACAATTAAGGAATCATAACTAGGCTAGCACCAAAGGGTGCTTAGCCGCTCATATTCATCATGCACATCAATTCAATATTCAAAGGTACGAAATACATGAATTGAAAGTAAAAGAAATAATAAATGCTAAATCTTATCGTAATGGTGTGACTTCTCCCTTGGAATATTTTCCCACGTTCTCAGAGTATTGTGTGTGGAATGTGATGATTAGAAATGCTGGAATTCGTGGGGTATTTATACGCCAGGTCTGGGTTACGGCGTAACCAATAGATGAGTTACGCCGTAACCTTCTATTCCGTCGTAAAAGCACTAGATCTGCTAGTTACGGCGTAACCTAATAAGTGGTTATGCCGTAGTCTTCAATAAACCTGGTTATGTCGTAAGTGATGTAGTAGTTACGGCGTAAGTATCAGCGGCGTGGAACCTCTTTTGACCTAATGGAGTTACGTCGTAATCTTTGGAAGGAGTTACGCCGTAACCTATTGATGAGTTGGACTTCAGGGTCACACAATAGTTACGGCGTAATGTGAGAGACGAGTTACGCCGTAACCTCTTCAAAATAAGCATACTGTGATAAATCCTTAGTAACGTTTCCATTTCCGCGTCCCTTTAGCTCCAATGCTCGCAATTTACCTGAAAGTATAAAACAATGGAAAACAAGCGTAAATCCATATAAATGATATAAATAACGAGCATTAACGGGGGAAATTGACACTTAATATTCAGGACTATTTGATGTTAGCAGGGACCATTCGTCAATTTCAGATGTTCCTGATTCGTCCACTTTGAGGAATTCATCTGCCCATGTATCCCAGTTACGCCGTAACTCAGATTCTTGGTTACGGCGTAACTCGTTAGAATCGTTCTCATCCATATTCTTCATAACCCCGTTATTGCTGTCAAAAACATGGTTACGCCGTAACTCATAAGTCGGGTTACGGTGTAACTCGAATCTGTCGACGGAATCAACCCCTGAATCCGTATCTTTGGCCTGAACCCTTGAGTTATTATCAGCAAAAATCACTTTACATTCCATAGCTGGTTTTGATCCTTCAGGTATATTGTTGTTCATCCTTACTTTTTCACTGAGCTTCTCCACCATAGATTCTAGGTTTTTTAGGGTTGTGTCGTGCTGGGATATGTTTCTGTCAGTGTTTTCCTGGAATTCCTTTAACCACTCATCTTGCACTTTTTGTCTTTGGGCTGAATTTTCAGGAAACTTTTTAATTGTTTCTTCAAGACTGGGCTTTCTTTCTCCATAAGGCCCACAGTAGAAATTCCCACGGTACCCATTACTATTTTGATTATCTCCGTAAAACGGTCGATTCACTTCATATTTTGCTTCCTCAATATTTTCTTCGTCGGCGTGAGGACAGTTTTTAGTTAGATGCCCCCCATCCACAGCTTTCACAACCTACTTGGATGGCATGCACGGTTTCTCTGATTTTCAACATATCTCGACTTAAATTTTCAATTTTACTAGCGATTGCTGCAATTCCGTCAAAACTTCTGCCTTGTTTTCTTCTGCTTCCTCCGTCGTGCCATTTTTTAGAGTGGTCAACCATTTTTTGAATGGCTTCAATAGTAAGAGTAGGAGTCATGTTCGGAATAGGTCATTGATAGTCCAACATTTGTCTTGTAGTTATGTTAATCCCTTTGTAGAAGATGTTAACTTTTTGCTGGTTGTTCAGATCACGAGTAGGACATTTGTAAATCAGATCATTGTATCTATCCCAAGCTTGATACAATGTTTCATCGTCTTCTTGTTTAAAATTATGAATCTCCAAAAGTTGGTTAGAAATCTTCGATGTCTATTGGTGTTGCTTGTATCAAAGAATAAAGACTCAGAAACCTGGGAAGTTAAAACTCATAGGTCCACTCATAAATGCTTACAGTCCAGAAACAACTTATATGCCACATCCAAATGGTATGCTAAGGAACTTGTTCAACAAATTGAATCAAACCCTAAAATACCTGTTAGAGCTTTGCAAGAGCAGTTACAAAAGATACATGAATTAAGTGTTTAAGATGCTAAGGTATTTAAAGCAAAAGAAGAGGCTGAAAAGAAGGTTAGAGGTGATTATACTCAACAATATAAGATGTTAAGGGATTATTGCTTAGAGTTACAACAATCCAACCCAAACACAACTGTCAAAAATCAAGTGAGACCTGAAGCAGATCATACAGTGCCAACCAGGGTTTTTAGAAGAATTTATGTGTGCTTAGGGCCATTAAAGAGGGTTTCAAGGCTGGAATGAGAGATGTACTTGGACTAGATGGGGCATTCTTGAAGGGTCCATTCCCTGGTCAATGATGCAGGTTTTACTGACCAGGTTTTAATATTTATAATTACTCGTTATACCTATGGTCTACCCTAATGCACTAACGGGCAGTGTACCCAGTCGTGTGTAGTGTAGTAATCGGTAAAATCGAGGTCGTCCCAAGAGCTATGTGTGTTGGATTAATACTAAGTCTAAGTGTCACATATTTAATAATGGTTTCGATAAGGAATTAATGATTTAACTACTAAAGCAGAATAAAGCAAATAAAGTCAAATAAAAGATAGAGGGAAATCAATAGAGGAAAGTGGTGCTAACCTTGTTAATCATCCTAGCTAGTTATGTCTACCTCTACTTACTTCCAATTACTTCAGGTGGGGTCAAAGTCGAGAGGACAACATTTGGTCAATTCGCCATAACCTATCAGCAAAGATGACACCACAGGAGAAGTCAGGTGTCCCCTCATAAGTCTTGTTGTTCCTGGTCCACTAAGCCGAGTCATTAAGAACCTCTACAAGCTAGATTTATAATAGTGAGTGCCCGGCCGTTAGGAACTTAGACACTCACCCCCTAATTCTTAAGTTCATCCAAACGGTAGGTGATCAGTTGGTCAAATCGCACAAGTAGAAAGGGTCGTCAGTTGGTCATATCTTACCCTTCCCGTCTCAGTCCGCTCACCTAGGGTCATTTGGTCATATCTCCTAGGAAATTGGCCTCTACCGCCATTCAAAACTACCGAACCAAGGGTGGCTACCAATAAACTATGCATGCATACACTTAGAAATAATTGTACGGAAGTAAAGTAAACGCAAACAAAACAATTAAGGAATCATAACTAGGTCAGCACCAAGAGGTGCTTAGCCGCTCATATCAATCATACGAACCAATTCAATATTCAAAGGTACGCAATACATGAATTGAAAGTAAAGAAAATATAAAACGCTAATGTTTATCATAGGGGAGTGATTTCTCCCTTGGAGACAGCTCCGTATGCTCCTCTGGACCTTCCTTTAGCTTTTGCCCACGTTCTATGATAGTTGTGTGTGGAATGAGATGATTAGAAATGCTGGAATTCGTGGGGTATTTATTGGCCAGATAAGGGTTACGGCGTAACTAATATAAGGGTTACGCCATAACCTTCAGTGTCTTCGTAATTTGCACTAGATCTGCTAGTTATGGTGTAACCTTATGAGTGGTTACGCCGTAGTCTTCAATAAACTTGGTTACGCCGTAGTTGATGGAGTAGTTACGGCGTAATTATCAGCGGCGTGGATCCTCATTTGACCTAATAGAGTTACGTCGTAACCTTTGGGGAGAGTTACGCCGTAACCTTATGATGAGTTGGTTTTCTGAGTCACGCAATAGTTACGGGGTAATGTGAGAGATGAGTTACGCTGTAACTTCTTCAAAATCAGCATACTATGATAAATCTTTAGATAATTCTCCAGTTCCGCGTAGGGGTGTCCAAAAAAACCGGGGAACCAAAAGAACCGAAGAACCGTACCGGTACCGACCGGGAATGGGACCGTATATTAGAACCATGGTACGGTTCTTGGTTCCTAAAATTCCAAAACTTCGGTTCTCAGGACGATTCTGGTCAGAACCGTCCGATTCCGGTACTTTCCCGAAAGAACCGAATTTTATGAAAATATGTAATTTTATAGGCTTTGTTTGGGACATTGTGTACATGCAAGTTAGAAAATAGAAAAAGCCTTACCTAAACCTAAAAACCCATAAACCTTAACCTTTAATTCATGATCCCATTCAAAGATTCAAACATCATTTATCAACATGAAAGCAAGTTTTTCTAAACTGGAATATCGAGTATACGCATAGCCGTATATTGAACAATTTTATGTTGCTCAATAACAACTAACAAGAAGTTGTAGTTTAGTGTTGGTGTTCATTGTTCATTAAATGTAATGATAAAATTCGAGAAACAAGTAACGATTATGGCGTCAGTGCATGATATATTGTCACCATGTAAGTTATTGTAAGCTAGTCACCATGATTGATATATAATATTCTCAATAAGTTTGCAATTATTTTCGTGGATAATGAGTTTGCTATTACCGGATATATGTTTTTTGTTTTTTTGTAAGTCAAGTTGTGGAATATTATTAAGGTTGTCAACTTCTTTTGAAGTTCTATGAACCGAGTACCATAATTGTACATCCATCCAAATATATTTTTTTAACACTTCGGTACTCATGGGAATTACCAAAAATTCCCGTACCGGAACCGAACCGAAAAACTTGGGACGGTTCTTGGTTCCACTTTTTCCTTATTTTTCGGTTTTTGGTTCTTTCGGTTCCGGTTCTGGTTCGGGATGGTTCCAGTACCATGGACACCCCTAGTTCCGCGTCTCTTTAGCTCCAATGCTCGTAATTTACCTGAAAGTGGAAAACAATGGAAAACAAGCGTAAATCCATATAAATGATATAAATTACAAGCAATATCCGGGGAAATTGACACTTAATATTCAGGATTATTTGATGTTATCAGTCAACTATTAACTGCTGTGAGTATTGACACACATAATGGAATCTATCCATCAGCTTATGGAATTGTGGAGACTGAGAACACCGATTCTTGGAAATGGTTTCTATCACAACTGGGAGATGATCTGGACTTGTACAGAAATTCTAATTCCACTTTCATAATTGATAGGCAAAAGATATGCTTATTGGACATGGTTTCATATCTTTTCAATTCTGTTCTTGCATTTAATATCTTTTCATAACATTTTTTTGTTTAATGTTTAATGGTCACAGGGTATTATTCCAGCCCTTGCAAAATTATTTCCTTGTGATGAGCACAGATTTTGTGTGAAACATATTCATGAGAATATGAAGCTTGAATGGAGTGGTGCAGCTTATAAAGATTTGCTATGGTAATGTGCCACACCAACAACAATAGAAGAGTTTAATTTAGCAATGCAGAAGTTCAAAACATTTAGCCTTCCTGCTTATGAGTGGTTATTGAAAGATTCCACCTCAGCATTGGGCAAGATCACATTTATCAGGAACTGTGTGATGGTAAATTAGATGAACAATTTGTTATACTAAAATAATTGTACTGAGTAAAACTTGTATTTTAAATAGGGAGATGTAATTCAGATGTGTTGGTCAACAATATGTGCGAATTTTTTAAGGGAAAACTGGTTGATGGTAGGGACAAGCCAATCATTAGTACATTGGAATTTACTAGATCATATCTAATGAAGAGGATTATGAATGTGAATAAAATGATTGCTAGATGTGATGGTCCACTCACACCCACTGTTGCCAAGCTTTTGAAGATGAGTTGTGATGAGGCAACTAAGTACACATTCTCTTGGGGAGGAGGAATCAATTACCAGGAAAGTGGTCCATTTCATGACCAGTGTGTAGTCAATGTTGAGCAGAGGACTTGTACTTGTAGGGAGTGGGAGTTGACAGGGATCCCTTACAAACATGTTGTAGCCACAAACTGAAACATGGAACTCAACAATAAAACAGTTGGCTTACCAGAGTAATGGGTATACCCATGTTATAGGTTGGAAACTTGGAAGATAGTATAATCATACCTAATCAAGCTTATTAGAGGTAGAATGTTTTGGCCTAAGTGTAATGTACTGATGCAGGATTTCCGACCAGGATTTAAATTTAGAAGTCTCATCTACCTATGGTCTACCTATTGCACTAACGAGTAGTGAACCCGGTCATGCGTAGGATAGAACGTGGTAAAGCCGAGGTTTTTCACAAGAGCTATGTATATTTGGATCCTATTTAAGTCAAGTGTCACGGTTTTATTTGATAATAATGGTTGTAAAAGATTAATTAAACTTATAAACAATAAAAGAAATTGTTGAAATGAAATAAAGATGTAAATACTAGGAAGAAAGTGTGCTAACCTAATTATTCATCCTATCATGTTATGTCTATGTTTTCAAATTAATACTTCCTATCGCTTCAAGTGGGGTTTAGATTCGCCAGACTCCTTTGGTCAATTCTATGGCCTATTATACATAGATCCCTACCCGATATCAAAGGTGTTAACCTTTGGATTGACGAAGTCCTCGGTAATTTATGCTAAGTCATTAAGTGCCCTACATGCAAGATTCGTAACAATGTGTGCCCGGGCGCTAGCATCTTAGACACACATCCCTAACTTCTTAAGTTCCGCTCTCCAGAAGGTGATCCTTTAGTCAAATCGTATGAGAGGGATTGATAGTCCTTTGGTAAATTCTTATCAACCCTCGCAACCTACTTACCTAGGGTCCTTTGGTCTATTCTCCTAAACAAGCAAGTACAATCAGGCTTAAAAACTACCAAAGCAAGGGTGGCTACCAATGAACTATGCATGCATACACTATAAGCAATAATAAAAGTGCGAAAACATAAACAAAATAATTAAAGAATCATAACTAGGCTAGCACCAAAGGTGCTTAGCCGATCATATTACAATGAACACTCAATTCAATGTATAACATAGTAAATGAAGACATGAATCGAAATGTAAATGAAATAAGAATCGCTAAAGCTTATCGATGAAATGTTGTGACTTCTCCTTTGGAAATGGATCTTTATGCTGTGTAGGATCGGCCTTGTGGAACCCCTTCACGTTTTCTGACTTTTGGTGTGGTGTGAATGATGTCAAATGCAGATTTTAGGGCTTGTATTTATAGGGCCCGATCCTGTTACGGCGTAACCTTATAATGTGGTTACGCCGTAACTCATATATCCTCCTTTTATCCATTCTCGTAGTGATGGTTACGACGTAACCTTATGAATGGTTATGCCTTAATCTCTTCAACTTCGTCGTAATCTCAACAAGTGGCTACCCGTAATCTTCAAAGATCCTATCAAGACATTCGTAGCACTGGTTACACTGTAACTACAGATGTGGGTTACAACATAACTAATGGAGGCGCAAAATTCATCTTGACATAGATGGTTACGGTGTAACTTGAGTTGATAGTTACGCCGTAACTAATGCTGACTTGGTCTTCATATTTGAATTCATAGCTACGGCGTAAATGAGAGTATCAGTTACGCTGTAGCTTCTTCCATGTGAGCATACTAAGGTATAAATCATCAAATAGCATCTCCAATACCGCATCTCTTCAACTCCTATGCTCATATAGGACCTATAAATGTAATATAAAGAAATATGAGCATACATTCTGCAGGATCGATCTAAAGGTTGATATAGTGAATCGGGAGGTCGGGGAAGATGAAAGAACATCATCTTCATGTTAGAGAGAGAAGGTAGAGAGAGAAGGGAAAATAATGTGTGTTTTATTTATGAAAGGTGAAAGATACACAATGAGTCTCACCCTCCTACTGAAGACTAGGAGGGTATTAATAGCCTAAGACATTACAACTATTACAATATGACATAACTAGTCCATGTGTTTTGGCTAAATAAGATAGGTAATCCCGTAAATGTCCTTCTGTTAGGAATCAGAAATTTCATAGTGAAGAGTCGGTCACCCCAACTCTAGTCTAGCATAGGTTAGCTCGTAGACATATGGTTATTTACTGTTTATTAGTATAGTTATTAGCTTAGTGCAACACCGTGGAGGACGAACGGGTCTTTACCCACTGTATGCCTGATTCACAGTCCGAAGGAGGACGTGTAGTATGTAACTATAAATACCCTCTACCTCCCAAGGTAGAGGGTTGGACCTTTTAATCTAACCTTCTTTCTTTTGTTATTTTCTCTCTCTAGAAAGGCTCCCATTCCACTTTCTCTCTCTAATCCTTTAACCCTAACGCCACCTCCTATCTTATGTGATAAACCAAGATATCAGAGCCATGGTTTAATCATCCATCTCTCATGCTCTTGGTTTGATAGTTATTCGTGGGTTAAAGTTTGGTCTATACGCGTAAAAAGGTTGTCTCGTACACGGTACTTTTGATTCGTTAAAGCTTCTAATTTTTCACTTTTAAATTCAAGATTCTTGTGGGTTAAGGTTTATTGAGTGTTAAACTTTCAGTTTCTTGCAAAAAGTTTCAAACTTTACAAGTTTTTCTTGGTTTTTAAGAGTGTTTGGATACGTGTGTACGATCTTACGCGTAAGAGAGAATAGTGGTTTTGATCTTCGAGACTTGTTGTTTTGGTGTTGTTAAGGTTGTGTTATCATCTTTATCTGGTTGTCTTAACGTTTTTGATCATAAAAACGTGTTTGGCAAAATTTGTACTTCCTACGCATAACGAAACCCTAATCCTACGCGTAAGAAATTTTCTCTTGATCTTCATCTCCGGTGGTTACTCAGTGTACTTCTTGCTTGGATAAGCCTGAAAAACACTTCGAATTTGGATATTTCTTGCACTGTGAAGTGTAAGAGATCGTAGTGGGTAAAACCCTAAGTCTACGCATAAGCATAAACTTACGCGTAACAATTGTTACGCATAAGCTAATGCTACGCGTATGCTATAGACTACGCGTAAGCTTGTGTCTACACGTAAGTTTGTTGTTACACCTAAGCAGCTGTCTACGCATAATCTTTCATCTACGCATAAGTCTCTACGCATAAGTTTCTACGCCTAAGTTGCTATCTACGCGTAAGCCTTCATCTACGCATAAGTTGCTGGTTACGCCTAAGCCTAGTTTTCATCTACGATCCGCGAAACAGGAGGTATGTATAAAGAATTAGGGTATATCACAAACTCTAATCGTAACACCAATTAATCCTCACTTCCTTATCATCTTCTACTTCTCACTCTTTTACGGTTTGGTCTTGATTTTAGTAAAATCCCGCAAAAGATTCCATTTCTCGGTTTAAATCATAGACTTGTAAAATCCCGTGTATACTACAACATCATGTCTTACTCTACTGACCCAGTAATTTCAGAAGTACTTAAATTGTATGATGCTGTGGACAACAATGATAATGTATGCCACACTGGACGATTAAAGATGATTGAATCAATCAATGATGATTTGAGTTCTTCATGCTCTGAGTCCAATGAGAAAGATTTGCACCTGTTCAGGCTACAGAATCCCATGCAAAAGGAAAGTAGCATTGAACCTTATCAACAACTTCACTCACACCTCATGTTACTCACACCGATAAGAATGGAACGAACATGCATTGCCATTTTCCGTCAAGACTTATCCACATTAACGGGAACATTACTATTGAACTTAGAACAATTAGAACAACAACTTGATAAAGAAAAGGTTCAAAAGTATTGTTCCAGTGCTGCACTTCAAGTGATCCACAACCAATTTTAGTCTTTCATAAGTAGTGAATTTACATCAGATTATGATCAAGACATGACTGAAGTGTCTTTCAAGAAACACACTGGAATGGAAATTAGCGTGTTCATAGAGACACTTATCCATCTCATGGATAATGTGGAGAAGTATACAGCGGAAGTTACTCAGACAGATGATAAAGTGGATGAGTGTCTAGTGCAGTTGAGAGATTGTTGTGATAAGTTGGGTAATGTATCTGTTGAAGAATCAGGTGTTGCTGAATGCAGAATGTCAGGGACAACAATAATGATGAGTCAGGCAAAGCACCAGATGAAGGATCAGCTGACACTGATTACAGAGGCTCAGAGATAGATAAGCTTGACACGGCCAGCGGTCCAGTGACTCTTGTTACACATGATGTGGATGCAGATATTAGACCAGAAATTGAGCAGGCGTCATGTGATGAGGTACCCTTAACTGTTCAACATAGTGCATCTCCTAATGTACCTAAACATACTGATCTTAATGTTGAACATGATTCTGATAAATGTTCCTTGGTTGAGGCTGAGTCTAATAATTTCAAAACAAATGATATGGTTGACAAAAAGGCTTTTGATGAACTTTCAAACAAATTCTCAAAACTTGAAAAACATTGCATTTCACTTGAAATTGCGATACAGAGTAAAGAAGAAAGTTTTCAAGTTAACAAACCATGTAAAAATCTGGAACTTCCTGAATTCCGTGAACTTTTTGAAATTAACACTTTGAAAGCTCAGCTTCAAGACAAAGAGTCAACCATTTACAATCTGAAGAAACATATTTCTGTCTTGAATGAGAAAAGTAATTTAGTCATGAATACACAAGACATTGATGCTATTATAACAAGAAATAATGAACTGTCAATTTATGTGGCTAAATTACTAAAGGAAAATGAGTCTTTGAGAAAGCATCACATAGAACTAAGTGACTCTGTCAAAGATGCTAGAACTAAGTCAATGGAACAAACAAACTCTTTGATAGAAAAAATTGATGAACTCAAAGCTCAACTTCAGGATAAGTGTTTCACCATTATTGCCTTAAAGAACGAGCTTAGAAAAACCGTAGGGAAAAGTGTGAACACTAAGTTTACAAAACCTTCAACCTTGGGGAAGCCAGTTTCTCATTCCATTAGAGACCGGTCTGTTGTTAGGCAGCCTACTGCATTTATATCTGAAAGAACAAAATTTTCAAAAACACGGTTTGCCTCCCAAGTTGATGTGAAACAAGTTTTGTTAAAACCAGTCACTTCACCTTATTTACCTAAGAATTCACATGATATCAATGCCTTGTTCAAAAACTATGATCTAGAAAAGGCTAGGAAAAAGGCACAGATTCGAAAAGATGGAATTTTAGGTGCTAGACCTAGGGTGATGAATTCTACGAGATTTCAAGGCACTGCTAGTAGTTTTAAACCATTACCTAGGAACACTCAACTAAAGACTAGGGATTGGCTTAGATCTAAGAGTAGTTGCGTTTTGAATAAATCTATTCCCATAGTAGATCACTCTAAGAATTCTAGATCATCTTCTGAATCCAAACAAGCTGTTTGCTCGAATTGTCTGAAATGCATCTTTAGGGCAAATCATGATAATTGTTCTTCAAAATCCCTAAAGAAAGTAAATGCTCATACAAAGTTTCAACCTGCTAAGTCTAGGATTTTCACTAAGTCATCACTCTAAGGATTTTCACAAATTGCAGATACTTCGATCCTTTAATACATGGAATGGCTTAAAGTATGAATAACAAAAGGATTGATATCTTATAACTCACGGGTTCAAGTCTCTCAACATTGATATTCAATCGGCAATGACGTTTGAACACATCAGTTCAAGCCTCGTTCTATAAAGAAAAGAAATGTGTACGCTTCAGTGCACATTATCTTCGGAAGAAGAGAAATCTTCTTATTATGACCATTATCATCCACATGCTTCATATTTTTTCCATGCGCTTCAGTCATCAAGTGAACCGGGCTACCACTGATTGTTTTCTCATTCCACTTGCTCAATTATAATGAAGATGGCGACATCATGTGCTTATTTTGCGGGAGAGAAGTGTGAATAGAACATTCGGATGATTTTCACTTATTTAATCAAGAATGGCAACTCCGTATGCAATTCTTGAGGGGGAGAAGAAGTGTGAAAGTACTACATGGTTTCTGAGAATTAATGGTCATACGACTCCAAAATCATGTAAGAACCGAGCTTCTTCTTATCGGGTCATTTCTACATGGAGTTTCTTCTAAGAGTCGTTGGTTGACATCTTCACGGGCTGATATGATTAATGACAAAGTGCTTCTAGTTGCTGGGCTGATTTCTTTGATGAACATCTTTCTGTTCTTTTTTGAATGGGAGGGATTTTAGTTAAGGAGATTTGCTACATACAAGGTAATTGAAACGCATTTGGTGAGATGAAGATGTTAACTATCTATTCCCCAACTGGACAATCTTGAAGAAGGTCGAGTCTACAGTTGGTTCTACATTCCCTGCTATATGTTAGAAGACTAAGAGACGAGTTGCATTTGATTATCCAAAGACTTCTTCTTAATTTGGGCATTTATCAAACAGATTGTCGGTTTAGGGGAGAGCACTAACTGTGGGAGAGTGATATGTCGAATTTAATCCCCAATTATACTTGCTCACATTATTCAGCATGTTGATTCTCACAAAGACTTCAAGCGATCTTCTCAACAGATTTCAAGTATTTGGGCTTATAATGTTTTGCTGATTCTGAAGTGTCAAAACCAGCAAGGGGGAAGGAGACAAGCACCTAAACGCGAGTAAACTTGATGAACTTAATACTTCTAAGTAATTGAGGATATACCGGGAAGACAAATGTTATTACCGCAGAGAAACTCAAGGTTTGACTCATGGCAAGTAAACTTGATGAACTTAATACTTCTAAGTGATTGAAGTTATCCTGGGAAAACAAATGTCATGACCGTAGAGAAATTCAAGGTTTTACTCATCAAAGCGTTTTGTGTTCTTATTCCAACTATGTGTGGGAAGAGATGTAAGAGTTAGTTTCTGATGATGAAAGAAGTACACAAGTGTGTGATGATTTCGATGTTATCGCAATCATCAGGGGAGAGAGAATTGCGTACATTGGGGGCGCTCAGCTGTTTTACTTGAGGGCTTAATCTGTGATTCAGAGATATAATCACTTATTCCGGTGTTGACATCCGCAGAGATTGTCACCCACTGAGATAATTAGTGATTCGGCCTGCTTCTTCAATGTTATCGGTTATTCTCTCTTTGGGCATTCGGGTACTTCGGGTTCTTGAGCTTCATACACTTTCTCCAGGGGGAGAGAAAAGTATTCATCGGGGTTATTCTTTGGCTATTGGACTTAATCTGATACTTCGATGGTATAAGTTTCCTTGTCTTTAGGTATGTGTATTCGGGTTCGTGAGCTCTAGTCTAAGAGATTGACTGCATCAATTCATCTACTTGGGGGAAGTGTTCTCTTGACACCTTTTGGAATGGATTGCTTCAGACTTCAGTGGAAAAGGAATTTGAGAAGATTATTCAAATGTGGGATGATACGTTGCTGTTGTTCTATTGGATGATATAACCTCGAACGAAGAATCACGGTGATTATTCTTAAAAGGAGCAGCAAATTCGATGATAATGGTGTGCTTCTTTGTGCACCTGGCTAAGAGAAGCTTGAAAGAAATGATATAACCTCGAACGAAGAATCACGGTGATTATTCTTAAAAGGAGCAGCAAGTTCGATGATAATGGTGTGCTTCTTTGTGCACCTGGCTAAGAGAAGCTTGAAAGAAAGCTTTGAAGCTGCTCAGCTAAAGGATTTTCGGTTTGGGGGGAAGCTGCCAAAGTCTCACTTTCAGATGGTTCAATTTCTTTCTTCTATGCAAGAGCCTTGAAAGCTTTGGTGGTGGAAATTTAAGAGATGACGATTTCTATCTTCTACGACGTGCTGCTCGATATCCTTATCTCGGTACTCGTATCATCATCCTCTTAAATTATATCATCTACTCTATCTTTGTATATACTTATAAAAAAAAAACCAAATACAAAAATATAAAACCAACAAAACAAAATAGAAAAATATAAAACCATCAAAAAACCCATAAAAATCAGAAAATTTAAAAATACTAAAAATATGTTTTCTTAAGACATGTCTTCTGGTATCGATAACATCTACGGTCTTAGAAATGTCATTCAATAATGGCACGGGATCATAGATGAAGTTCGAGCAGGAGGTGTAAATGTTTTTTTCATAACATGTCACAAATCACATGGCTTACAGTTATTTCAGACTGTAACCCGCGCTTCAAAAATGGCTTGCAGTTACTTCTGACTGTAACCCGCGCTTAAACTATGGTTTGCTATTATTTCAGATAGCAACCCGTTCTTCAAGAAAGGAAAGTGCTGCGCTAAACCATTTTTTCAAATATTTCGTGCACTTATCCTAAAACAATTTGAGGAAAGTATGTCGAAGGACTGCTGTTCCTACACAAATGTTTTTCCTTCTAAAATTCTTCAGAAAAATATTTGTTTTAACTGAATTGGTGGAAAATGAGTTGATTGTAAAACAATCAGTTTCAGAGTTTTCGTTATAATTGAAAACTCAATCAATGACTTCAGCGCTTTTAAACTTTTCAGAAATTTAAGTCATTGATTGAGGGGGAGAATGTTTTCAAATCTGTATCATCTAACGAGATTTTCTTAATCATCCTACGTGCTTAACTGTAAAATACAATTGCCTATGTTGAAGGACTAGGTTTCTAGGATGTGATTGTTAGGTTTAGCTGATTAGAGTTTGATGAACACATAATTCCCATAGCTTATATGAACTGATTGATATGCTGAATTGACTTGAATTAGTCGATTGTTGTTTGGGTGATGTCGACCACCATATATCTGTGTGTGTGTTCACTAACGTATGCAGGTATATTGGTATATAAGAATGTTCCCGATCCGGATCCCACACATGAATATGATTGGATGCCGAAAGGAAAGGGTAACTATATCTTGGGTTGACAAATGAAGAAACGGAGCTTAATTGGACTTCCATGGAGAGTTGGCATAAATGCAACGTAAGATGTCTCACTGCATCAGCAGATGGTTTTCTTCTAAGTGATTGAAGAAACGGAGCTTAATTTGACCTCAGTTGGCATTCAAAATGCAACGTAAGAAGAAGTCTCACTGCATCAGCAGACGGTTTTTCTTCCAAGCCCTACAACAAAAACAACAAACGCGGCTCAACCACCTAACGAATCTTTGTGCAGGATATCATTTTTAAACAATTTTGGAAAAATTGATTAAATTGTTTTGAAAATAAATTGGACTTAATTTTAAAAAAATCACCGGACTTCATTTTATCAAAACTTCTGTCAATCAATCATCGACTATGGTCATAAATTGAGGGGGAGAGTGATTTAAAATAAATTATTTTTCAAACAATATTGCTTCATAAAAGTTCCGGTTTGTACGTTAAAAAGTGGTGATCTAAAGATTTAATGTTATGTCATGGTATGAGTTTCTTTAAAACTCAAAGATCTTGCAAAATGAAATTGTTTCTGTTCTTGTTTGATTGTGAAATTATTTTATTTTACTTAAAGATCTCTTAAAACAATCATACCTGACACTAACAATCTTTAATGTCTTAAAATGGTCCTTATCTGTCATTTTTCAAAATCAAATCTTGCCACGTCTTTCCCCAAACTTTTCTAAATGATATAAATCAGTTGGGATCACAAATCTCAAATGGTTTGATATTTCTGATCGGGGGAGAGATCGTGATTTAAATCTCAAATCTGTTTAAATGGAATTGGTTTTAGTCCTTTTAAGGCACTCCTGCCTCCATGTGCCAAACAATTTCAAATACATAAAGCACATGTTGAGGGGGAGCATTTATCCAAAAACAAAATGAGTATTTAAACCTGGCCATATATTCTCCCATGTTTTCCAAACCTGATTAAATCACTTGAGATCCAAAATCTCAAAGGGTTTGATATTTTTGATCGGGGGAGAATTTGTGATTTAATAATGAAATTTGATAAAAGGTGATCGTATTGATTCAATTGTGCAGGCTGCTCTCTCATATGTGCTAAACGCTTTCGAATCTCGAAGCACATATTGAAAGGGAGCACTTCAAAAGAAAATAAACTATCGAGGTACAAAAGCTTTTATGTTTTAACATAAAATACCTTGATTGAGTTTTTCAAATGGAGTTTTCAAATGGTTTCTAAATGGTTGTGTAATCGTGGATGTACTTCAAAAGAACTCTTGCCTCTATGTGATAAAATGATTTCAAATATCCTATGCACATATTGAGGGGGAGAATTTTACCAAGAAAATCAAATGGCTTTTTCGTATGAAAATTGTGATCAAAGAAAATATTTCAAAGTCCTCTTGCCTCCTTGTGCTAAACAATTTCTAAATCATATACACATGTTGAGGGGGAGGTTTTCTAAATGATCAAAACTATTAAGGTACAAAATGCTTTGATCACGTATCACAAGTACCTTGATTGTTTTTACAAATGATTTTTCAATTGGTTTCAAGGAAGAATGAACTGTACCAAAAGACCGACCATTTTACTTTATGTATGGAGTTATAAGGATGGTTAGGTTAGGTATTCGTTCCCACGATTCCGCCAGAGCCGGAGGGATCTACCCAGGGACAATCCACTAGATAGTGTAGAGTCCTTAGGTATATTGAGAAAAGGAGAAAAGTGAGAAATGGGAAGAGTGCGGACTGAGATAGAGCTAGTACTGGAATAAACCCAACAAGGTTCTAGTAATGAAGTCTCGGTAAGCACTGAAGGGGTTGAAGAATGAAAAAGAATTGAATGTGAAAAGGGTGAAAAGAAATAGCCCTCCAATAATTCAACCTTAGGGCAGAAACCGGGTTCAATACATTTGCTACTGGTGGTTACTTAGGTAACACTGGTATTGAAGACAAGACATCATGGACCCAGTGATGCACTGCACTAAACTTCCCAAGCTACTCAAGTTCCTCTTAAAAGGACTTGTTTCATTCTCACGGGGAACCCACATAATCTATCGACTTTCTCTTAGAGATGGTTGATATTGAAGAAGGAGACCCTCTCCCTAGTCTCCGGCATAGGAACCAAATGTGCACTATTGAGTCTAGAGCCAAGACATCATCCACAATATCTCATTAGGACACAGAATTAATGAAGACTTGCTGTTTCACACAATGTGGAAAGTGAGAATATATATTAAGAGTCCTACGCATTATCCTTGTGGTATTGCCAGAACATCTGAGTGATAGTTTAAATATTCACGATGAAGATGGAAATCCTTCTAGAGCCAAAATCAAACAAGCTCTTGGTGGGTGACATGTGAGATCTTGCAAAAGATCAAGCTTGTGACAACTGGATAGAAACTATGGGGCGATTCATTCTTGAATCAACCTTGGTCCAGGAAATGAATTGACGGATACCTTTGGAAAACCGGTCGTTGTGCTTAAAAGTTCTTTTCCATAGCACATCGACTGTATATTAATGTTTCAAAATTTAAAGGTATTTATGATTGATAATTGATTTTCCATAAAACCTTCGTTGTATTGCAAAACCCTTTATATTAAATACACGATTGTTTTCAAATCACTTTTCATCAATCAGTGAATCTCAATTCGCTGGTTCACTCACTCCGTGTGGTCTTCTTTGAGACGTTCTGGTTTGAGAACAGCTAGAGCAGCTGCGAAACCCTGTCAAGGAGATTCTTCGGAATTATACCTGATCACAGGCAGTGTTTATACTGATCAACGGGGAACCGTGGGCCGTGTACCTCAATTCAACGAAAGTGTTCAAAGACACTTTCGTGAGATTTATTGCTAACTGTTGTATGCATGTACACCCGATGGTTGCAGCTGATCAGAATTGAGGAGTCATTCCTAAGCCGCATGCTTACAGCATCCACACTTAATTTGAAGAAATCATGACTGGTGCTAATCTACACAACCTGGCTCTGATATTTCTATACTATGTTCCTGCTGCGCTGCTGCAAATATCATGAGTCAGTAAAGATTCCGCTACTCTGATGAAATGATGTCATGATCCAAAAGTGTGAGCATGTCGGTCCGAAAGTCACAACTTCACATGATGGCAACACAACAAAAGGGTGATCCAGAGAGATTTGTTGTGGCTGATGATCTCAAAGAAAGCTCAAAGATCATCAAGATGTGGATCAGTTAAAGGCCTCCACTAAAAGTACTATATATACGGACTATGAAGAGTCAATGCTTAAGCACAAAGATTGCGGAATTGAAGAATTGAAGTATACGAGCTCAAGAACAAAGTCAAGAATAGAATGCTAGGATTCAAAATGTAAAACATGGGGTGACCTCCCTTAGGGGGAGATTGTTAGGAATCAGAAATTTCATAGTGAAGAGTCGGTCACCCCAACTCTAGTCTAGCATAGGTTAGCTCGTAGACATATCGTTATTTACTATTTATTAGTATAGTTATTAGCTTAGTGCAACACCGTGGAGGAAGGACGGGTCTTTACCCACTGTATGCCTGATCCACAGTCCGAAGGAGGACGTGTAGTATGTAACTATAAATACCCTCTACCTCCCAAGGTAGAGGGTTGGACCTTTCAATCTAACCTTCTTTCTTTTGTTATTTTCTCTCTCTAGAAAGGCTCCCATTTCACTTTCTCTCTCTAATCCTTTAACCCTAACGCCGCCTCCTAGCTTATGTGATAAATCAAGATCCTACACGTTCCATTGACGTGTTAGGAGCGATTCCAACAATCTTCCTCCAATGGGACGACATAAGGGATTACTTACAACATTTCCTACAAGTACAAAAAACAAATAAAGAAAGGTCTTCATAAGCTCTTCAAATGCTGAGGATGATGACAGTTGACGCTCTTTTTCTTCTTCTTGTACCTCGACTTGCGAACTGTTTTCTTCACTTGTTGGCATATGATGTAATATGCATGAATTGGATTAACTTCCCCCCAAATCATGTTGCATGTCTTTAGCAGCTTCTCCGTACACTTCTTTTTGGTGAAGTTTCTGAATCAGCTTCCCCCAAACTGACAACCGTCTTTAGCAGATTCGAAACTTTGATGTAGTCGACATTTCTTCTAACTTTTGAAGTTTTCAGTACGTAGCGGAATTTGTAGATGAGTAGTAAACCACACTAGGTAAATCTGTTTTGTTATGTAATCATAGTTGTACATAATGCGGAAAGTCCGTTCAGGGGTAACATGCAAGAAATCAACAAGATCTTCTCACGTATGTAGATGCTTCACACCAAGCAAACTACGAAAGATGAAATGAAGAAACTTCCCCCTGATTGTTGCGGTCTATCGGAATAATAATCACCTGTGAATATGCAATTACTCGATAAAATGACCGTGTGTGAGGTATCATAACATCATATTTAGGTGACTTCACACACGATAACCCTGTGAAAGTGAATCGATAATCACCAATGTGAGACGTTTGAACCACAGATCGTCTCATTTCTTCCCCCTGATTGAAGAAATTCATGAAGGGAAAGGGTTTTCGCAAAATTCGTCAAAGAAACAAGACTCCGTACACTCTCTTCCCCCCGATGTTTTCATTGAATCAAAATCATACACCACGTATGTTGATGATGAATTGGAGACAGCGAAACCATGTATGTCAATTTTAATCGAACAAGTGTGAAGTACCATAAATATCTTGTGAGAATCAGGTGCTGATAAAACTTCTCTACTCATTAATACTCCTCTCAGCTAACTCTTACCGACCCCATTATCATTCTGATGGCTCTTTGTAGTGACTACTGATGGAGAGAACCCAATATGACGAACTTGAGACTGAAGTAAAATAACCCGAACTTGTGACTTAAACTTGCACTATTGTCAGACCAAGAACCTTATTTCTTACTAACTAAAGTTTCTCAAATTTTCCACAGCTTTTTGTGACACTTGAGCACAACAATGTAACTCCTTAAAATCGTTCCTAATTCGACACATTTTATATCTGTTACTGCTTAAAATCGTTCCTTTTCACTTTTTAGGTCTTTTGGAAGCAAAATGCTGAAATGAAGCATATTTGGATGAAAAGGAGCAAAAACATGAAGAAAATGGCAAAGTCAAGATCGAAGACACTCGAGCCTGTTCAGTAAAACCTGACGGCGTCCCATCCAAAGGGCGACGTCGTCCCCCTATGAAGACTTGATCAAAAAGTACACGCGACGGCTCAACAAAATTTCTGGTGCTAAAGCCTGACGGCGTCATGCCTTATTTCTGGAAGGCGTCACTCACAGTTTCCACTTCAGACGCCCTAGATCCAATTCAGACGACGTCGCTGATAAAGACTGGCGGCGTCACATTTCCTACCTGATGTCGTCCCATAGATGACTTGGCCAAGAAGAAACCCTAATGACGGTGACCTAACGGCGTCGCTAGCAAGAGGCGACGCCGTCGCGATTGTAAATCTATATATAGAATTCGATTTTTCTGTATTTTAAGAGGTAGAATTTTGGAGAGCAAACCCTAACTCAGTTGTAGTCCGACTTGGACAGTATTCTATGGTCCCATACCCTATTTTACACATCAAGATAAGTTTGTTATTCCAATTTATCATTATGTCTACCCCATGTTCAATTGATTATGTGTATGCTTGTTTGTTTAATATGTCTAGCTTAATTATTTGAGTGTTTGCTTAGATCTATAAAACCTAGTTATTGATTGTTGACAGGTTGTCTCTTGTCTTAATTTATAAAATCCATAGGAGTGCACCTAGGCTACCGTTTTGTTTATTGCGTGAATGTACTTTTAGACGATAGGATATTCGGAGAAGATAGTTTTGCACTTGCCGAACCCGTGTATTCTATAGGAGAGATACATTCATAGAACTAGGGAATACGCACCCACTACGACTAATAGGAATACAATGCGTTAAGATAAAGGACGTGACAATCTAACCGACCAATAAAAGATAACTAGGAAGTAATAGTATCTAAGTGAACACATTTTTAATCACCATACGAGCACACCTCAATTAAGCATAAATCTATCCGTAGTAATTAGATAATTAGATAATTAGTAGAAGTAGTGAAATCGGTAGAAGTACCACCCCCAATCATATACCCCGAGATATTTACCCTTGCTTTCTAAAAAACTATATATAATAATTTAAAAAAAAATCATCCTCAACCCCACCTTCTCGGCAAAAATTTCTTTCTAGCATTCTTATTCCCCTAGAGAACGATATCAATCCTCGAGGCTTACCCCATACTACACTACAACGATTAGGTTCACTTCCTAGAGGGTTGAAAACTTTCTCGTAGAAAAGGATGTTTTCTCGACCCCGAACTCCGCTATCAAGTTTTTGGCGCCGCTGCCGGGGAATAGAATAGCTAGTTAGATTTCTATCTCGTTTAGGTTCCCTTGCTTGATTCCTATCAAGTAAGATTTTTTTTCTTATTTTCATTAGCTTCCTTGTAGTCTATCCCCCTTCTTCGTGTCTTTGTTCGTAACCTTGTCACTTATCACCATGGGTGACAATCCGCCACCAAACAATCCACCACTACATCAACCACTTCCACTCAATCCACTACCACTTTACCCGCCAAGAGGCCGTACTCTTGGTGAATACTCTAGGCCGAGCCATCAAGGCTATAGGAACACCATTGAGCTCCCCATTCAAGCTCAAACTACGGCCCTGCGATCCGACACCATCCGGTTAGTGCAAAATGGATGTGCATTCCATGGACTTCGTTCCGAAGATCCTAATCAGCATCTCAAGGATTTCCATAAAATCGTTGACTCTATCGACCTTGATGCTACCACACGGGAGACCACGCGCTTGCATCTCTTCCAATTCTCTCTACGGGACCAAGCTAGTAATTGGCTTGAGCGACTTCCCACCGGATCCATCTCAAGTTGGGATGATCTCACCATTCGTTTCCTCGCCCAATTTTTCCCACCGGGGAGAACTACCAAGCTAAGGAATGACATCTTGATGTTCCAACAACGTCAAGGCGAAACTCTCTACGAGTCGTGGACTCGATTCAAGGACTTGCTCCATAAAGTCCCTTATCACGGCAACGATCTTTGGCTTCAAGTCCAAATCTTTTACGATCATGTCAATTTCTCAACTAGGTAAACCATCGACCAAGCGGCCGGTGGCAAACTTAGTGAACTTACCGCGGAAGAGTCGTGGAGTACAATAGAGGACCTTGCCCTCTATGACAACAAATGTTGGAATGACCCCCGTGAGTTGCCTAAAACCGTTAAGGCAATCTCCTTGCCTCCCATTGACTCACAACCTTCCAATTGTAGGATGCTCGAACTTGAAGATCAAGTCAAAATCCTAATGAGCTCCTACGAAACTCCTGAGCTTTCACGCCAAGTGAACAAAATCACTCTACCTTGTGAATTATGTTGTGGTCCTCACGACAGTCATGATTGCACAAGACTCCCCGAACAAGCTTTTGTGAACTACGCCTCCACGCGTACCGACGGAGCGGGAGAGAAGTGGTACACTTTCAAGCCCGAGCAAAACAACCTAGGAAATTCCTACAACCTGTGACAATCGGTAAATTTCTAAACTTTAATTTTATAATAAATTATCATTTATTATTACTTGAACGTTTTTGGGCAAACATTAGCTCACTAGCTCTAATTATAGGAAGTTATCCCGCACACGGAAACAATTTAAAATAATTATGAATATCATAAAATGCGCATTTATATTTTCTGACTAGGACTAATGAATAAAAATTTAAAAATGAGGAGTTCTCTCATTTCCCCTGAAAACGAACCCACACGCGTATCGACACTCAATTAGCAATGGCAATAATTATTCAACTCATGTTCGATTCCTCATTTATTTTTTTATATCTCTTTTACAAAAATACTCGTGATAACGTGTTTAAACAGCTTTGTTTAAATACACCAAACCGCGACCACCGCGACTCACATTTGAACTGAAAAGACAAAAGTTACGCTCCATAAAGTCCCTGAAATATTATCGGGCTCGTCAAATCATTTTACTTAAATACCTAATGGGCTACACGGATAAATCCTTAGCGGACCATTACCCTTCGCGAGCCTCAAGAATTTCTACACCAAATGTCTAATCCAAAATATCTTAGCTCACTTCTACTTCTTTGGGTGATGACGTATAGTCTGGTATCGGGTCATAAACCCGACTACAACCCAATATTAACAAGCCCGGTACGACCTGGGCCATTTTCAATAACTGTTTGGGCTCACGAAAGCCCAAGCCCAAATCTATTTATGGATTTGATACATGATATCTTCTAAAATACGAAGATAATCATTCCCAACCGACTTTGGCGGGATACGCCGAAGGTTGGGGAACACGGAACCAACAAGGATTCCGTGCGTATATAAGGGGAATCATATCCCTTGTTTAAGGTACGATCTCATAACCCTAAAACTCCTTAAACCCTAAACCGATTACTCACTCTCACGCCGGAGGATAATCGTGGGAGACAATCCCACGATAAGCCTAGCGGTGTTTCTTGTCTCTTAGTGCGCAGGTCTCAAGCAGCAATTCTCAATTGGTACGAGAACCGGAGCTCCAAATCAGGAACGTCCAACTTTTGTATCAACAAGTGGCGCCATCCGTGGGACCCTACACTAAGAATCAACACTAGAATGACAAAACACGGCAATCAGCGATCGCAGTCAGATCTTATGGGGAAGAAGTCGCAGAGTGGACTAACCCCTAAGCAGACCTCTGGGACAACCAGCGCTGCTAAAAATAAGGGGTCAGGTCAAGACTTGATCTTCCCTCTGGTAGAACCACACTCGGGAGTAACCCAAGTCACTACAGCCACCACGAGTGGAGTAGACCCACTGCGCACTCGGGAACAACCCGTCTTTACTACTCCCTTCCAATCGGTGCTAGAAACTGACTTGACAAAGGAACCAGAGGCACCAGGTCGGGATAAGAACGCAGCGGTAAAAACAAACGCACTCACTCTCGAGGGAGTCGCGCCAGAATTAGCACCAGAAACCTTCGTATCCCAAAACTACGAAGCATTGGCTGCCCTCATGCAAGAGGAAGAGAAGAATAGATCAGGGCGGAACCTGAAAGCCCGACTCAATTTTGATTCGGAATACGATACTTCTCCACCGCGCCAAAGGAAGGAAAAGCGCAGGGGAAGCGGTCATAAAACCCCTGTATTCAACAGAATCGGGAGGAGGATCGAGGGTGATGAGACATCCCACTCACAACACATGAGTGATAGTGATAAAGAAGAACGGCGTACCAGTGTCTACGCCAGACTGGGTAGCCGTAGAGTACATGATAGACTGGGGCGAAAGTATTCCCCAAGTGAAAGCCCTTCAGATTCTGAGGAAGGCCGGCGCAAGCGCCGCAAGAAGGTAAATTCATCTTCTGACAACTCCTCGGACAACGAGGATAGTGATACAGGGCATTGGAAATCCAGAAGCAGGCGCGATAGCCAAGAGGAAGACATGTCTCTCCCATGGCGCCGTCAGAAAGTGGATGCGTTCACCAGACGCATTAGTGATTTCTCTGAGAACAAGAAAAGGCGCATGCCCGCAAATGTTAAAACCTATGATGGGACAGGCGATCCTGATGATCACCTAAAAATTTTTGAATCAGCCGCGACCATCGAAAACTGGCCACAACCAGTTTGGTGCCACATGTTTAATTCCACACTGGTGGGAAGCGCGCGGAACTGGTTCAACAAACTCCCACGAAGGAGCGTGAATGGTTTTGAAGAGTTGAGAAAGGCGTTCCGCCTAAATTTTACTCAACGCAAAAAGTGTGCTAAAAATCCTGTTGAACTCGCCAGGGTAAAACAGAACCAGGGAGAATCCACGAGCGCGTTCATGGAACGCTTTAAAGACGAATGCATGCAGGTTAAAGCATGCCCGGAAGTCTTAAAAATCTCGGGCTTCATGAATGGGATTAATAACCCAGAACTCATCAAGAGGTTAAACGACAAGATTCCTGAGACCTTTGATGAACTCATGAAGCGCTCTCGGTCTTTTGTCCAGGGAGAGGCCGCTGCAGCGGATAGTAAAAAGAACTATTCGAGTTACCGGTCACAGGAACAACCTGGGAGACAATCCAAAGACCGAGGTAATAACCGTAATAGAAGCTATCGCAACCAGAGGAGCGGCAGGGACAGAGATAATGACAGGTATACTCCCCTGATCAAAACACCAAAGGAAATACTCGCAGCGGAAGGTGCGAACTTCCCAAGACCACCGCAGATGCGTACACCAGAAGATCGGCGCACTGGGAATGGATACTGTGACTACCATGCGCAAAAGGGTCACACCACTAACGAGTGTGTCCAGCTGCGCCAACTCATCGACAAGATGGTCAAAGGGGGCAGGCTGGACCACTTAGTTAAAAACATTAAAGAGGGAAGAGATAAGCAAAAGAATGAAAGCAAGAAGGAGACACCCAAGGATAAGGCCGACACAATCTATATGATACAGACGTGGCAGCGAACCACCAGACAGAAGGTCAGCCAAGAGTTTTCCCGAAGAAGTGAAATCTCTTTCCCTACTTTGACTGCGGACAACGCAGCATCAGAGCCCCTCACCATTGAAATTAGTGCGGGTGGTCACGACATACACCGCATGTACATCGATGGTGGGGCATCGGCAAATATTATGTATGAGCATTGCTTTAAAAGACTACGACCTGAAATACGTAGTCAGTTAAATCTGGTCAACACCGCACTCACCGGTTTCACAGGTGAGAAGATATGGCCTATGGGCCAACTGCGATTGCTAGTCAGCGTTGGCAACGCAGAGCACTCTACAACAACCTGGATGGATTTCATGGTGATCAAATCCCCTTCATCATATAATGGCATTATTGGGAGGCCCGGGATATCAGCCATGCGCGCGGTGCCGTCGACAGCGCACGGGATGCTTAAATTCCCAGTTGAAGGGGACATTGTCACTCTTTACAATGCCACGGTGCCAAACAGAGAATGTAACACAGTTACATGCGAAATGGAACCAATCCCGAAGCAGTGCGCGGCCAAAATCCCCAACTTTAAGGTCGCAATTCACCCAGAATATCCAGACCAGGAGATAACCATTGGAGGGTCATTGTCGGACAACGGCAAAGCGGCTGTGTGCGCGCTCCTACAAAAGAACGTAGATATTTTCGCATGGGAGCCCAAACACATGACTGGAGTACCACGATCGATCACAGAGCATAAACTTAGAATCCGACAAGGATACTTACCGATACGCCAGAAGAAGCGTGGCCAAGCTCCAGAGAGGGCGCAGGCAATTCTGGCAGAGGTACAGAAATTAGTTAAAGCGGGAATTATGCGTGAAGTCTATTACCACGACTGGCTTTCTAATCCAGTAATGGTCAAAAAAAGCGATGGTAGCTGGCGAATGTGTGTAGACTTCACTGACCTTAATAAAGCATGCCCACAGGACTGCTATCCATTACCAGAGATAGATTGGAAAATAGAGTCCTTGTGTGGATACCCGTTGAAGTGTTTTCTCGACGCGTATAAGGGATACCACCAGATACAAATGGCTCAAGAAGACGAGGAAAAGACAGCGTTCCACACAAGCCAAGGCGTTTACTGTTATACAAAAATGCCGTTTGGTTTGAAGAATGCAGGTGCCACCTATCAGCGGTTGGTAGACAATGCCTTCGAAAAACAGGTGGGCCGCAACCTGGAAGTCTATGTGGATGACCTGTTCATTAAAAGCCATACTGAAAAGGAACTGGTGCGCGACATAGAAGAAACATTCAAAACTCTACGCGAGATTAACATGAAGCTAAATCCTAAGAAATGTACCTTCGGCGCTACCGAAGGCATGTTCTTAGGGTACCTGATAGAACCTGATGGCATAAAACCTTGTCCAGAAAAGACAAAGGCGGTAATAGAACTTCCCTCACCACACACACTGAAGGAAGTCCAATCCCTCAATGGAAAACTGGCCGGCCTCAACAGGTTCCTATCTAAATCAGCAGAAAAGTCATTGCCTCTTTTCAAAACACTCAAGAAGTGTATAAAAAAGGGTGACTTTCGGTGGACAACGGAGGCGGAAGAAGCTTTCACCACACTCAAACAGCACCTAGCAACGCTCCCAACACTTGTGGCACCCCGACCAGGGGAAGAGCTGATCATGTATTTATCAGCAACTCATGGAGCCGTCAGCGCAGTGCTACTAACTGATAGGGACTCGGTGCAAACCCCTATCTATTTTGTCAGCAAAGCTCTCAAGAAGACGGAGATGAACTATAGTGCCATGGAAAAATTGGTCTTGGCATTAGTGTTTGCCGCCAAGCGACTGCGCCGGTACTTCCAAGCGCACCCGATAGCGGTAATCACAGATCAAGCCATCAAGCAGATCATCTCCAAACCCGATGCGTCGGGACGACTCCAGAAGTGGAGTGTGTTGCTAGGCGAACATAACATCTCTTACAGACCACGTACCGCAATAAAAGGACAAGTTCTGGCGGACTTCATCATCGAGAAGCCAGATACTGACGAGGTACCTACACCAAGCGAGAAAGCACTACAAGATCCATGGATTTTGTTTACAGATGGGTCCTCATGCGTGGATGGCTCAGGAGCTGGCCTTATTCTCACAAACCCAGAGGGAATGGAATTCACTTACGCACTGCGTTTTGAATTTACCTCGACAAACAACGAGGCAGAATATGAAGCCCTGATCGCTGGACTACGCATTGCAGCCCGAATGGGTGTACGTAACTTGGAAGCAAATGTGGACTCCCGACTAGTGGCCAACCATGTGTTGGGTGAATACGTGGCCAAAGAAGAAAATATGATTCAGTATCTTGAGAAGACTAAAGCACTGATCAAAGGCTTTGACAGATTTACTATCAAGCAAGTCCCTAGAGGAGAAAATCGCAAAGCAGATGCACTGAGCAAGATAGCCTCGACAAGCTTCGCACACTTATCAAAGCAAGTGCTGGTGGAAACACTGAAAAGCAAGTCAATAGCGGAGAAGGAAGTCTCCGCAATCATAGAGGAGGATGGTCCTACATGGATGACACCAATTGCAGATTTCTTAAGCAAAGGGACATTACCCCAAGAACAGACAGAAGCTCGCAGAATACGGCGCACAGCGCAGAGATTCGAATTGCGCGACAACATACTGTATCGACGTTCTTTCCTCCAACCATGGCTTCGATGCGTCGGCCCCGTACAAGCAAATTATGTGCTGCGAGAAATCCATGAGGGTTCATGTAGCATGCACGCAGGACCACGGTCTGTTGTAGCACGCGCCATGCGATCGGGATACTACTGGCCAACCATGCATAAAGATGCGCGGGATTTGATAAGGAAGTGCAATGATTGCCAAGTTCACAGACCCGTACCGCGCAAACCACAGCATGAGTTAACACCAATCACGGCGCCGTGGCCATTCTACAAATGGGGCATTGATATCGCCGGTCCTTTTCCAATAGCAGCAGGCGGTCTCAAGTTTCTCATAGTCGCTATAGACTACTTCACCAAGTGGATCGAGGCAAAAGCAGTGGCGACAATTACTGGCAACCAGGTAAAACGCTTTGTCTGGGACAACATTGTATGCCGCTTCGGATTACCTGGTGAAATCATCTCGGACAACGGGAAACAATTCTGCGACAACCCCTTTAAAGATTGGTGCGAAAAGTTAAACATCACCCAACACTTTGCGTCGGTTACGCACCCACAAACCAATGGTTTAGTCGAGCGCGCAAACCGAAGCCTGGGTGAAGGAATCAAAGCACGCTTGGACAAGCACAAAGGAAGGTGGGTCGAAGAACTTTCACATGTACTATGGGCGCACCGCACCTCAGTTAAAACCAGCACAGGGGATACCCCCTTCTCTCTTGTATACGGGACAGAAGCCGTTATACCAACTGAGATCGGCATGCCAACTATCCGCACTGCGGAGATTAATGTGACTACAAACGACGACGAAAGACGTGTCGACTTGGACCTACTGGAAGAAAGACGCGAACGCGCGGCTATACGGGAGGCAAGGTCGAAGTCAAAAATGAAAGGATACTATGATGCCAAGGTACGCAGTGTTTCATTCAGACCAGGGGACTTTGTCTACCGCGACAATGAGGCAAGCCGCGCTGAAGATACAGGTAAGCTCGGACCAAAGTGGGAAGGACCTTATGAGGTTACTGAAGCAACGGGCACAGGCGCGTACCGGCTACGAGGTTTGGATGGTCGTGACCTACCGCGCACATGGAATATCAGCAACCTCAAGAGGTGCTACCTATAAGAATTGCTACGGCATAGCGCGCAGACGCTCCGCACTTTCAGTGCTCAATAAACATTCATGTACTCAGTTTTTATTTTTCATATTTACTGTTTCTTTGTTATTTCTTGATAAACTTGCAAGTATTAATAAAACGTCGCGGTTTCTAGCTAACTCCGCGACATATTTTAAGTTGTTATTTCCATATACTGTATGTCTTAACAATTTTTTCTTTCTTGCCCATGATGGCGTGCATGCACTACAAATAAACCCACGATGGTAAAAGGATAAGTTGACCTACTAACTAACTTGTTGAGTAAGAGGGTTGCAAACCCATCAATACCGGATCACGCATCCTTGTTAAACACCTTATTCTCAAGACGTTGGAATAAGCTATGTGCGCATCCCACGATGGTCGCGCAGCAATGCACACGTACACGTTTAACAACTCAGGAACCAAGACATTTGATTCCTTAACGAGATATTTCCAGTACGCTGTGAACTATAACATACACGATTATGATCAAATACTTAGAATTATTTTCCAAGTATGCTTAGGATTTTTATACATGATTATGCATTTCCTACATTCGCATTGGCTTAGACGTTTGTTTCTTTGGCAACCAATACATCTTTCACGCAAAGATATACAGATACGTTTATATTACACGTATCTACAACAAAAAAGAAACTTATTCATAACTACGAGTTATTACAAAAGACATTGAACATGTCAACTACCAGCTGTTACAGCGTTTAAGTACAGAAGAACCAGTGTGACTCGTTGCTTCTTTGGCTACGCCAACGTCCTTCAACATACCTGCATCCTTACGAGATACGGTGGCCACGCTTACGGGCACCCCATCAGATCTTGGCAAGTGGGCCGCACCAACCCCACACAAAATGGCCTTACCTGCGATACCCTTTTTCTTAGCAAGACGGGTCGCATGCGCCTCCAAGACCTCCTTTAGAGGTACCTCTTTTTCCAATGCAAAGGGATTCTGACTATCCCTGGGACGCGCAAACACAGGAACTTGGAGCTGCGACCCATGGGGCTTCAAATAAAAGTCCGGCTGTGCTTCGACATCCTCAGTACGATGACGCGCCAAAGTCAACCCTGTCATAATCACATTTATTGGGTAATCTTGATCGCGCTCAAGCTCCGATATCATTGGCAGCTCCAAGTCTTTCATTTTCTGCATGGCAGCGACCAAATGATCATATGACTCAGCGTCATAATTGGGTACCTTATCAAGGGGCGTCTCCAACAGTTTGGCTTCGTGTAGCTTTTCAATCGCCTCTGATTTGCCACGCTCAAGAGCACACTGCACTACCTCCCCGAAGGCATTGACCACCTCTGGCGATTCCAGGGTACTCAGGGCAGCTAGGCGCAGACCATGGCCTATGAGCCACCTGCGCTCCGCTATCACAGACATCAGCTGCGGATACAATTCCTCGTCATACTCGATGCTTAGCTTACGCAGCTTTGCCTCTTGCACCTCTAAGGACCAGCTCACAGTCTCTCCAAGCTCCCCTAATTGCGCAAACATTTTGTCCTTACCCTGTTCCAGATGTTTCAGTGCCCAGCAGCACGCAAACTTATACTTGGCAGCATCAGCACGCTCTTGGTTTATTTGGCACATTAGCGCCATCTTGTCCTCAGCCTGTTTTTGAGCGTATGTGCTCAGGACCTTGGCCTCTGCATGGGCGCTATCTAGTTGTGCCCGGGTACTTGCCAGTTGCGCCTCCAGCAAAGAAATAGTTTGGTCCTTTTGGGAGTCTTGGTTTTCTCCATCAGATACTCGCTCTTTCAACTTCACAATCAGCGAAGCCTGGTGAGCAGAAACTTGAACCAATTCTTCAACTAATTGCCCCAGCGGCACATTTGCATCGGACTGGTCTTCCTTATCCTGGCTCTGCGGCTCAGAATGCGTTGAGCGTGTCGGACTAGCCTTAGGAGGTGACTCTATGACCTGCTCCACCCTGCGAATGATCACCAGTGCAACATTAGAATCACAAATAGCACATTCACCAACTGACAAAAGGTTATACATATATGGTGTTACTTACTTTGGCTCCGCGTCATCAGCAGATGGGTGCGACGACGCTTCATCAGTGGAGGACAACTCCACAGTCTGAATCACGGGACGTTTCTTCCTTGACGGGCCCGCACCATGATCTTGTCGGGTCCTTTTGCGACTGAGCGCCGCTTCTTCTTCTTCTTCCTCTTCAGGATGAGCTACAGCTACGAGCGATGATTGCGCTACCACCGGAGTCACCTCAGGATTGGGACGGCTTTGCAAAGGCGTTGCCTCCACCGCAACGGAGGAACTGGTCCCTGTATCCCCTGCGGCCAGTTCCATGACACGTCCTGCAGTCGCAGCTAATATGGGCTCCTCGTCCTCCCTCAACGGTCGTACTCCTGTCCTCACGGCTGCGGGCTTCGCTAGCTGTACGACTGTAAACAGATCCATCTCTGCGCAAACCAAAAACACATATACACACCAGTTATATTATGCGCAACATGTACGAAAGATTGTTCTTACAATATTTACACACTGAAGTACAGAGGAACAAGTACCCACCCTGGCCATTGGCGTCTAAGAAAATAGGAATCTCATCTTCAGGGCCATAATAATTACGGCTGATTCCCATGTGCACCAAAAATCCCTCAGGATATGCACTGATGGGGATGCGGTTTGCATTTATCAGTTCCGCATCCTCGACGTTATACGACCCAGGCACTGGGTACTCATCCCTCTGTAGCGATCCCTTGGTATAAAAATCATAATTCCAAGGAAAACATGTATCATCTACCCAGAAGAAGTATTCCCTCCAATTCCTAAGCGCATCTAACTTATCTGTGTAGCACTGTAATCTACCCGCGCGTTTTGAAAAGGATACCCACCCATGAGCCCATGTGGTGTGATAAAAAGCGCGGAAGAGGTGGATGGTGGGATTAATCCCCAGCAAACGGCAATTTACTTCGAAATTAGTAATTTTGGCCGCGCCGATGCAGTGTAACTGCGATATGTGTAACGTATAATAGTTTAACACATCGCACAGAAAGCGTGATAGGGGCACACGTTGATTCGCAAATTCGAATAACCGTGTGTATACGCCCACTTTCCTTTCGGGGAAATCCGCAATTGTGGCTCGCGCATCCGGAACCGCTGGATGCACGTCCCGGGGTATAAAATAATCTGAGGAAAATTCCATCAGATCGATCAAATTAAGGTCGGAGGTAAAGTCGGACAATTGTTTAACCATGATGATATACTTTTTTGATCTGTCGCACGCGCGATTACCTCTGTGGTTGGTTACTTTTGGGATAACAACTCTTGGAATGCTTTAGAAATGGCGGATGGTGTTTTTACTGTGAGGAATTCGGTGAAAATGAATCGCCAAGTTATATACTTCTTCTCTCCCACACGATGGGCGACACGTGGATTCCACTAGTCTTCTTTGTGTGGTCGAGATGGCTTGATGTGACATCGGAGCAGTAACTTTCCCCCGATTAACGAGGCATTACCTATTCACTTGGATGTCTAGATACATTGCACCTACGGGTAGGTGTATGACTTCTTGGATACGTTTCGTACGTTACTTGTTTTTTGGACTACGGTCATTAGTCTAGCATCCGCAGTTACGCACTGCGCATACTAGACTGGGGGGACATGATGACGTATAGTCTGGTATCGGGTCATAAACCCGACTACAACCCAATACTAACAAGCCCGGTACGACCTGGGCCATTTTCAATAACGGTTTGGGCTCACGAAAGCCCAAGCCCAAATCTATTTATGGATTTGATACATGATATCTTCTAAAATACGAAGATAATCATTCCCAACCGACTTTGGCGGGATACGCCGAAGGTTGGGGAACACGGAACCAACAAGGATTCCGTGCGTATATAAGGGGAATCATATCCCTCGTTTAAGGTACGATCTCATAACCCTAAAACTCCTTAAACCCTAAACCGATTACTCACTCTCACGCCGGAGGATAATCGTGGGAGACAATCCCACGATAAGCCTAACGGTGTTTCTTGTCTCTTAGTGCGCAGGTCTCAAGCAGCAATTCTCAATTGGTACGAGAACCGGAGCTCCAAATCAGGAACGTCCAACTTTTGTATCAACATTGGGCCTTGAGGGTTTCTTGGAAAAAAAAAATAATGAATAAAATTAAATTAAAAAAAAACAAAAAAAGTTGTAAAATGTAACTAGTAGATGTATATAATAATTATTTGTGTCTTCTCTTTTTGTGCCTTCCTGCTACACCATAGACACATGCAACCTTAATATTTTATTTTCTCTTTTGTTGAACACACAAGTCAACAAAACCATGGCCACTTTATTTTCTTTTTCTCCTTTCGCTGCTGCCCCTCACGTCAAACCACAAAACAAAACACAACATTTTTTTTTCTTTTGTTTCTTGCGTGTAAACATAACCAAAAGGGAGACGAGACACCCTAATCTACACAATAAACAAATGCCAAAGTCCCATGCTTCCCCCTAGCCAACATCACTTGCTAAAAGCTTGCCTTGTCAAGTCTTATGAGACATCACACCTTTTGCTTTCTTCTTTCTTACAACCCACACGACAAGATACCAACATGCATTTTTTTTTTTTTGTTCCTTGCGTGTGAGACCCTCCCAAGCCACCCTAATGCCAACCTAAAGAATAAATGCTTGTGGGAGGGCAAGGATTTGGACAAGTGAACCATGTGTGCATGCGTCTGCTATCAAGACCACCAACGCCACCTTCATTGTATTTTTAGAGTATAGATCATTAAACAATTGATTCAAGCCATAACTTGGTTAAATATAAAAGGATACAATTACATTCATTCTTTTCACATTTTGAAAAAAAAAAAAACAAAAAAAAAACAAAAAAACAAAAAAAAAAAAAAACAAACTCATGCACCCACGACTAAGGTGGTGTTTGTTTTTTTAAGAGGCTCTGAATCTGAATCTGAACCGCATATCTGAATCTGAATCTGAGGCGTAAATGTCTGAATCTGACCGCATCTGAACGGGAAAAAAAAACTCATGTTTGAACCGGACATTTGCTTGCTCGTACTAATTGTTTTTTTGGTTTTTTTTTTTGTGTCAGCAAGAGGCATTCAGACACCCCTCTCAAATCTAGACCATTAAGATCTTACTGCCTCTGAACGCGTCTGAACGGAGGAAAAAAACAAACGATCTGAACGACCAAAATGTCTGACCGCGTCTGAACGGTTCAGATTAAGAGGCTATTAAGAGCCTCTTTATAAAAAAACAAACACCACCTAAGTAAGAAAAACAAGGAGAAGATTCTTATTTGGTAAACTAAGTAGTAGCAAAGGGTTAGGAGTTATCATTTGGGTGCATTGGTGTTCTTTACCATTGTAAACCTTCTCTTCGATCATATCCTTAAAACCCATCGAACATACACACTTCTTACTCACCACCAGGCCCGGTTTTGGGCATGTGCAACATGGGCTGGCGCACAGGGCCCAATAATTTTTAGGGGCACCACTTTTCTACAAAGAAAATACACTTTGTTACAAATTGAATAGGTGATCAGTCTTTTTAATGTGTTCCTTCTATCAATCACTTAATATTAACTTCAATCATTATCATTAGTTCATCACATTTAGTTGTTGGCTAGTTTAAAGGTAACACTTCAAAAAATTTATTAAGATTTTTAATTTTGTTGTGTTTATCTTTGATGTTATAAATTAAGTAATCATTTATTTGCTTACGAGTTACGAGTTACGAATCTACATAATATAGCAAAGTAATTTATCACATATGTATTATATTATTTTGGCTGACATCTTAAAGTATTTGTCATAATTAATACAGTAACTTCAAAGTTCGAACATGACATTCCGGGTTGCATCTTACAATCTTTGCATGAGTTTTGCTTTTTTACATTGTAGTTTATTCCATTGGCTTACTTATACATATATCTTTTGTAATAAAATATGTAATCTGGCTTTATAAAAACATTTGTAGTATTAATGAGTTTTTTGTATTTGTATCTAAATTTGGCTTGCTTCAGGGGCCTATTATTCGTGATTGCCCAGGGCACGTGAAATCCATGAGGCGGCCCTGCTCACCACTTTCATCTGCAATACTCCCTAAAACTCCTAGAGTGTATATTCGAGAAGGTTGAAGCTTGGTAAAAACTTGGAACTAGCTTGGTTATTTGGAGTCTTTGGGTTAAGGTCATGCATATTGGACCTTTCATTTCACTCGACATACTCCATATCAAATCCCACTGTAAGGATTTTTCACTTCCAATTTGTTATAGAACTTTATATTGAACTTAAGTCATGTGTTAAAAGGCTTACTTTTGAAAACTAAAGATGTTGCATGGTTTATATGCTCACTGTCAACATATATACACATCTACACGTTCGAAACTTCATGCATATATATTTGTAAAACGGTTGTGTTGCGTTTTAAGATTGTGTGGTACATTTAAAAAAAGTTTAACACTAATAAGTTCAAAGAGATAAGCTTGTGCTATCCGGTTTGTAAATTGACACACGCACCCATTTCGTGACTTATTCAAGGTTTTGAACGCATAAGTAACACAAGAGACCTCAAAACCAAAGTAAACTTGAGTTTTGGCTCGTTTGGACATAAGTGTTTATTTGCTTATTCGTAGTTCATTTCTTACTTATGGTTTACGAGCTTATTTTCAAGCATATCGAACTAGTTTACATATCCGGCTTAACCCTTCTTCTGTTGGTCGACTATTTTGAACCGAGACAAGTCCAAGTCGGGTCTCGGGTTTGCTTATTTGGCTATGGCTTATTTGGTCTTACAACTCAAACCAAGTACTTATTAATAAACATGAGATCTACTTATATAAAAAGGGAATGATGAAACACTTTTGGAGAAGAAACAAAAAGAAATGCATACGCATGCATGCACACAACTAAGAAATATATCTACATTTAGAGCGGAGGGTGTGGGGATTTCGTGGCTCGTTGTGGGCTTACGTGGCGGTTCGTCATGCCCCGCCGCCACACCGGGGTGGTTCGCCGTCCCTCGCCGTGGAGCTGCTCGCCATGATGACGGCGAAGGTAAATTATCTGACAAACCATGATAACTACTTTTTATATAACTTTTAAATCGACAAAATCAATTATTTTTAGATCCACAATAAAAATCCAATGCTCAATTAAAAAGATTCAAAAATTATAACAGCAACAACATATTCGAAATTGTAGGTTATAGAGATTATGAAGATTGATTTAGTACCTTGAATGAGTTAGCCGCCGATGATAAGGTGAAAGAAAGAGTTGGATGTGAGATTTTGTTTGGGATATATATATATATATATATATATAAATAATCTAGATCAAATAAGATCAAGCTTAAAGTTGTTAAAATGAGATCCAACTAAAATTTAACAAGCGACACTCTCCTTACAAGAAAAATAAATTTTCTATTAACTACAACTAAAATTGTTAAAGTTTCGATAGATTTCTTTTTAAAATTTACGAAACCTAGGTGATACACTTTGATTAGAAGTATGATGTGTATCAGGTTTTTGTATGTGTATCAGACTTTGGATTATTTATTAGTATAATATGTATCAGGTGTATCACTAATCCAAACTCATGTATCATTTGGTTATTGGTTGCTAAAATGTTAATTTGTATTAAAATATCATTTCTATTTGTATTATTGCTAAAATTGTTATTTATAAATGTTTTATTGGTTTTTTAGACTTGATCTTATTTTTACAACTTTAAGCTTGATCTCACGTTAACCCTCCCCTATAAATAATCTAGATCAAATAAGATCAAGCTTATATATATATATATATATATATATATATATATATATATATATATATATATATATATATATATATATATATATATATATATATATATATATATATATATAGAGTCCGGTTCTAGAGAAAAGTGTAATTAGAGAGAAAAGCGAGAAAAAAAGTTTCAGGGTAGATTATGTAAACAGATGAAACTTGAAGGTCAAATGTACAAAATAGATAGAATCACGCCTTATGCGTGTGCTGTACACTTTTTCACCACACAAAAAAAACACACATAAACACACTCACACCATCTACACACACCGATCAAAATCCCGTCAACATCACCATCTACTCCACCGTCACCACCAGCTACACCGTCGCCACCAGCTCCACCGTCGCCACCAGCTTCTGATCAAAAAAATAACTCCGATCAAAATAAAAATGAAGAAAAAAACATTTAGGAATCGTAAGTGCCCTAATTTTAAGTGTTATTCTGATCAAAATCAGTATTTACAATTTTGTTTGATTTTTTTCAATTTTAGCTACTCGTGTGAGCCCACGAACTATCGAGAAGGAAATAACAAGCGCACAACATCGATCAGAATGTAAGTGCCCTAATTTTACGTATTTATATTTTTATTGTATAATTGTTGCATCTGTGGTAGTAATTTTTGATGTGATTAAAGTATAGTTTCAGTGCATCTGTGATATTAATTTTAGTTAGTAGTATGTAACAAATAATTGTTGATATGATTAAGGTACAATTTTAGTGCATCTGTGTTAATAATTAATGCTTATTATAATTAGTGCACCTGAATATTTGAGTAGTACATCAAACTAGTTGATCACAACATCATATTGTATGATTAGTGCATCAATATGATGGTTAACAGTGTATATAAATTGTCGAATCTTCTACATGCAAAAATAGGGCATCAAATTGATAGTAAAAGCATCTAAATATATGATTAATGCATCAAAATGTTATTATTATGGCATCAAACTGATGGTTAAAGCGTACCAAAATAAGTTATCATTATTAGTGCATCAAAAAATGGTTGATTGAAATGTTTATAGCATTTAAATGTTTAGTCAATCCAAATTTAAATTTATGGCCTCTAAACTTAAGTCAATCTAAATTTAAGTTTAAGGCATCCAAATTTAAAGTTCAGGGCATCTAAATTTAAGTTCAATGCAAAATTATATGATTAATGCATCAAATGGTATGATTAGTGCATCAAACTGATATGTTTGCATTATTAGTGCATCAGAAAATGGTTAGTTGAAATGATTGAAGTATTTAAATGTATAATTAGTGCATTGATAACGCTACACGCGTCGTTCGGGGTAAAAGGAACTTCCTTTTCGTCGAGCAAGTTTTTCAACACCCTAGGCAGTGAACCTAATCGTTGTAGTGTAGTATTAGGGTAAGCCACGGGTATTGATATCGTTCTCTAGGTGAATAGGAATGCTAGTGAGAAGTTACTACGTTAAGGTTGGGGTTGAGGAAGATTATTTTTTATCTTTTTTATGTTTTTAGGAAATTGAAAGGTATGAATCTCGGGTATCGGATTTGGGGGGGTTGGTATTGCTACCGATTACTCTACTTATCTAATTATCTATTCTAAGGTGGTGGTAGTCTATGTCTAATTATTGTGTGCTCGTATGATAGTTTAAAGATATGTTTACTTAGGTTTTACTACTCCTTAATTATCTCCTATTGATGGTTGAATTGTCATGTCCTTATTCTTAGTTGCGTTGTGTGTCTAAGGTTGTAGGGTATGCGTTTCTCCCTACTCTTTGAACTTACCAAAGGGTCTCGTCTACAAAACCCACTAGGGATAATAAACTCTTACTCTAAGGCACTCTTTGGATGGTTTAGCCTAAAACTACTCAGGTAATTATATTCTAAGGTTCACAAAGATGAATCAAGCATTAAGTACACAACGAATGACCTATCGCATTACTAGATCATTAATCAACTAAGATAAGAAACAACCAATCAATATTCAATAATTAAGTTTCATATTCCCTAAGCAAACGCACAAGTAAATTAGCCGGACATGGAGAACATGCAAGCATACACACAAATAATCAAAGACATAATTGAATTAATGAAGTAAACACTTATCTTGATGTAAAATAGGGTTTGGAACCCTAAAATACTGTACAAGACAGCCTTGGTTCGGTTTTAGGTTTACTCCAAAAAACTACACTCTAAAACTGAAAAATTCGGATTCTATATATAATATTACATATGCGACGGCGTCACCTTATGTTTTGTGACGCCGTCGTGTCGCCGTCATTAGGGTTTCGTCTTGGCCACGTTAACTTTGCGACGGCGTCACCTTATGCCTGTGACGCCGTCCTCTTCAGCTTCTGACGCCGTCTGGGTCGCATCTAGGCCGTCTGAGTTGCGACGGCCTACTCTTCCATAACCTGACGCCGTCCCTCGAAAACATGCAATTTCACTTCTGAGCCGTCGCAAAATCCTCCGACGGCGTCGCAGTTAAGCAGTGACGCCGTCGCCTTCTGTTTTCAGCAGCTTTGAGTGTCTCGATTCTGACTTTGGCCATTTTCTTCGTATATTCGCGCCTTTTCGTCCAAATAAGTGTCATTCCAGCATTTTGCCTTCAAGAGACCTAAAAAGTGAAAAGGAACGATATTAAGCAATAACAGATACAAAAGTGATCAAATAAGGGCTAAAACGACCCCTCAAAATGGTACCTTATAAAACCTTATCAAATATCCCTACACTTGTTATTTGCTTGTCCTCACGCAAATGTGCTTTTAGCCAATTAATTTATAAGTTAGGGGTCATGAAGCATTGATTCAAAACGGTCCACAACACATATAAGCCCCGCAAAAGTCATAACAAGCACGGAAATTACATACTAGCACCTCACATGGGATGTTTGGATACTCACATCTCTCTCGGGTGTATATATGAAATATAACAAAAAGGAAATTGAAGATAAACACTCATTAACCGGTCCTAGTAATAGATTACCATAGGCTTGAGAATAGATCAAACCTCCGTCGCTTTGGCGTAAGCACCTAGGAAAGACTATCAAAGAGGTCTTTTAAAGGGTTGTAACGTTTGGCTTACGGTAGGGAAATAAAGGGTTTGGTGGGATAGGCTATGTAGTGGTGGAAAGTCAAAAATCTCTATGTTAAATGCATACGAAGAATGGCGTTGCTAAGCCAAGACTCGACACTCTAAAACTCTAGGTAACGGAAATAAACAAACATAAATTTAAATGATAGATGTAGGATGGTAGCCCGTTTTTTTTTTCTTTTTTTCTTTTTTTTTCACTCTATTTTTTTTTCTTTTTCTATTTTTTCGATTTTTTTTTTCATACACTTTTACTCTACCATCCTCTACGGTAACATCAAAATGATAGGGATTTATAGGCACATCCCTACACTTGAGTTTTTATTACTCTAACACTAATTTGACCCGAATTGAAAAGATCAAAACACTTGGGGTACATTATTACGCAAACAAACGAAATTTGAATTTAACGTTCCCTTCCCGTCATTTCATAAACTTTAACTTTTCCCATGAATCCCAATCGTCCCAAAACTGTATACAAAGGATATGACTCGACTTAGGAACTCATGCAAGCAACCAGATAATTGAACTAAGGGTTTAGGGTGATAACAAAAATTTGCACTAAAAGTGAGTGCATAAAGGGTAGGCTAAGGCGATTTGGGTGTATATTTGGGGGTGGGGTGTAAACAATGCTCTTCATTGATATTCCGGAAAAACCGAAACATCACGAGAACCGCTAAAAGGATAGGCTCTGAGGGGTTAACTAGGGGTATCGTGTACTAAAGATGAGTACAACGCAAAGGGTGTGGAGGAATTACTCAACCGATGTGGAAGAAGTAATTATATTACGGGTATCAAACAAGGGTTATCCTAATGCCTCGTATCATTTAGTTATTCCTAACTACACAAGTGTAGTCTCACTAGCGATCTCGGAATGCATCACAAAACAAGTTCTAGAATCTAATATACTACCGGTTCACACTCTAAGCATTAAAGATGAATGCTTTAAATTCATACTAATCTAAGGGCGATCCTCACATTTTGGGTGGAATTTAGGTGGTAAAGGGTTTGTGTGCTAGTCATGCAACTTTCTATCCGTGAGACGCTTTTGTTAAGACTAATGGGCCACTCCTATATGTCATGAAAAATTTTAAATTTGGTGCCAAAATTACCCTAACCGACATTTTCTCATGGTTTATTACACAAATACAATTGGACAAAGCAAATAATCAAGGATAAGCATAGTTTCAAAGTTCCCGTTTTATTTTCCCTCCCTACACTTAAACTGAACATTGTCCCCAATGTTCCCCGAAAGTATCAAAGTTATGATAATGGAAGGTAATTAAAAACGAAAGAAACTAATACTCCCCTGATTAGCTTGGTAGGATCCGTGTAAAGTGGTGGTTAAATCCTTTCCAAGAAGAATTTATGCGTGAAAAGCTCCTTCCAATCTTGTGAAACTTCTTCTTGACAAACTAAACATGCACACTTGAAGAAAACAAACGAAACCTTCGCGTAAAATCGGCGGTAATAATATATATAAGACTCGATTTAAAATAGGATATAATGCTTGTGGAATGGACGTTTACAGAAATTTTAGAAAATTAAGATCTGGAAAATTCCAAAAATTTATAAGTAGCTCAGAAAACGAGAAAAAAGTAATCTGATGTTTTTACTCCGTCCTGACGCCGTCAGGTTGCAATCCTGACACCGTCAGGTTATCCTGACAAAAACTGGTCTACGATTTTCTGGAAAGTTTACATCTTTAGAATCTGGAAAAATTTCTGCAAAAACATCCATTTTGACTCGATACAAGCATTTGACTCGAACAAACAAACATATATATCTTTTAGTGAATTGTTATTCTCATGTTTACATTTCTTTTGAAAACGTGTGTAATCCTCCCTACACTTATCCCTTATGTAAAATATCTTTATATGCAATTAAGAAGAGTTTAAAAACAAAATAAAGCATTTTTACCAATTTAAACATGAGGATAAACAATCAATAAAAGATATATGACACTAACAAATATAATCCATCACACAAGCTAGATAAATCATGCAAGTATTTACACACATCAAATAGTTTAAAGTTCACCACAAAGTTAAGATGTCTAAGATTATTACATGCCCAAATAGAAATTGTTTCAACAATCAACACAACCATAAACAATCTATAAACTACTACATGAGTCACTGGGGAGGGGGTCCATAGCGATAGTCATAACCAGGGGGAAGATGGCCCAAATACCCATAAGGTGGGTAATCCTCTTCTCGCCCCGGGAAAGGATAAATCTGGAGGTGTGGATCGAGCTGATCACGCATGGACAAATGCTGCATCTGCCTGACTGTGTGGTCGTAGGTCCAATTAGCCCTCTGATCCTGCTGTGCCATCCACGTATCCATGCGGCCCATCCATGCTCCCTAGTAGGCCTGCCAATCCCCGCTGGACATCTGGCGGTAAACATCAGCGGAGCTTCCTGCTTCATCCCCCTGCTGGTGCGCTGATATCTGCTGCTCCTCATCATCATCGTCGTCATCGCCTTGAATTGCGGGCTGAGCACGAAACCAGGCGAAACCTCTACCATAATCCATTAGGACCTCCATAGCTTTTAGGGACTTAGCCTTGACGACCCTTGACGCTGCTACCGCACTAAGATATGCGGGTACCTCCCCTGCCAAAACACCTAAAGATCGAGCCAACCGGGTGATAAGCATACCCCCATACACCCTATCCGCCATCCTTATTCCACTAGCAATCCTCAAGTAGTCGGCCAACCAGAATGGGATGTTGCAATGCACACCCTCGACCAAGATGCAGTAAAGATAGAATAAGTCAGGCAAGGTAACACGATGACCCGTGGCATGGCACCCGGTGATAGAGAAGGTGAGACAGCGATGTATGAGCCTAATCCTTGGATCCCGGATTTTTGAAGCGAGGGTACTCCCAGTAATGTACTCCCCATCAGCTATTGTGTTCCAGAATTGAATACCCAACATTTCGTCCTTATGGGTGATTCCAGCCGCGAACCGAGTCCTAAAAATATCACTCTCAGCATCCTCAGATGTATACAATCCCAACCTCCAACCAAAATCAAGGGTCGACATTTCCCTCCAATCCCCTCCTAACCTAAACCGGATCCCCTCAAAATCAATATTATCCCAGCATGCATTGATATTTGGCAAATAAGATGCGTGAAATTCACGCACTAACTCGCCATACACCGGCTCTCTTATCCTAAACAGCCTTTCCCGCCTATACTAATCGATAGATCAAGACCTCGTGGTTCTATTTTCATGCCACACGCGCAATAAATCCCCCATACGCGCCCTGAATCTAAACTTTCAGTTTCGAATCATTAGGGTTTCGCCTTGGGGGAGGTGCCTGAGTTTAAACATGTACCTGAGTGGTTGCCTGCGTTTCCTGACCCGCATACTTATGTGCATACACCTGTTTGGAATGAGCGGATGTCTGATCCTAGGGCGGATAAAGTCGAGCAAGCTAGGCAACGAAGGAAAGCTGAGAGCTCGTTGTTGAGTTTGCAAAAACAGTTGTTGAATAGTGGGTCGGGTGTTGGTGTAGCTTCAACTTCTGAGGCTGTTAAGGAGAGTAAACGTGTGAGTGAGTTTGATACGGAGAATGGTGTTTCTATATCTCAACACTTTTGGTATTTTTTTGTTAGTGTCGCCGCTGTAGCCATTGTTATCTTGCCGGAAAGTGTGACCGCCGCCATTGTTATAGTCCATTTTAAAACTGTTGGTATTATTGTTATCAAATTTGTTTTTGATTTTTGCTGTTAATCTTTTTAATATTTTGATGGTTTTGTAATATATTTGTAAATCTCTATATTCACTTATGTATGAACGTTGCTACTCTTGGATTGTACAAGCTGTGTATACATGTTATTATGATGTGCCCGCTGCATTAATTACAAGCTCATATGCCATGGAGGCAAATACCCTTCAGTTTGAGAACACAAAAAATAACTAAATTTGTTAGGTACAGTATAAATATGAACACTAGAACCAAAGTGAAAATTATGGAGTATGTTGATTGCCTTTCCAGAAAAAAAGATATGGAGTATGTTGATGATGTAAGTTGTACTATAAGATGCATAAATTATGTAAGTTGTACTACACCGTTCGTCCTTATAGAGTTGAAATGACGATTATACCCTTAGGTAAACAAGACTTAACGACCGTTAGTGGGCTCCGTTAGAGGGAGGGACTAATGGCGCATAACGTTTGCCACTTAAGGATGGACGGTGCAACTTTTTTGGTCAAAGGACGAACTCCTGCGGTCAACGCAAACCACAAGGACGAACGGTGTAATTTACTCTATGCGTAATTATGCTTTTGTTATGGAAATTTATTTGTTGCAATATGAGGCGTGCATTTCATCATTCAGGGCATTTATCCAGTCAATATCTTTTTAGTTAGTTTTTTGTTGCTGTCATATGGATTGGATTTATGTAGGAACTATACATACGACAGCATACGCGATTGTCTTCATACAATAAGGTTGACAGCATACTTCTTAATGGCGTTCTGACTATGTTGTATTTTCATTGTGCAGAATACCGTGCTCCCATTAGTAGAAAATAAGCAGCTTCTTGCTTTGCAGAACGGTTCAACGTCGTAACTTTGTACCTTAGTTCCCAGGTATTACATTGCATTGCACATTGTAGCTTGACCACAAATGTGAAAAATGCTAGCCGAATAAATAAAAGTAGACACAAAAATTCCTTCAGCCAATGAGTAAATACATAAACTTACAATCAGAAAATTAATAATTCCAAATACCTCCTTATCACTTATATCTAAAAATTTGGACAAACAATAAAGTCTCATTTGCCTGTTGAAATCGTTGTCGCTCAATTGAAATATGTGTTCTTTGTTGCTATCTACAAGATGATAGAAAAGGGAAAATGACAACGAAATAGAATGTCTAATTTCATCATCACGTCATATGTGTTCATTATTCTGACTTTGAATTGAACTGAATTCTCATATTATAAACGCATGCTTTCTATTGTAATATCGACGTTCTTAGGGGTACATGATAGATATTTGCTGGTTTAATTTGTTTGGATACCCGAATCAAGAGTTTGTATTGGAATTTTTTTGGACTCATGTCTTTCAACCATAATCAACTGTAAAACTGACTTTGTTAACCCTTGATATTATATTCGCTTTTGTGTTCAGTGGTGATGCGGTGATTATTTATTATGGTCTACATTTTTATTTTATATCAGGTCAGGTTTTCAGTGTGGCCGAAAAATATTAACAATTGGCAACGTCAAAACTGTAATCGTGGTTTTTAAGACTGCTGATAAGTAGGTAAAAACAACAGAAAGCATGCCCAAGATGAACCAAGTCTTCTGAGCATTAGAAGGCGAAGTCTCGATAACTATGTAGCCGAATACATCAAACCAGCTTAGACTATAATGGGTCAAGCTCAAAACTACTATTCTAACCGTTCCATCAGTTGCAAATGCATATTCAATATTGTCTAAAAGCCTTTGAAATGAAGAAGGGTTGTGGCTAAAGTACCATTCTTACCCACAAGGTATGAGCATTTTTGCGTCTTAGTTACTATCAGTATTATTATCACGTTTCCTTCACCATATGTTAATTTATTATATACTGAAGTTTAATTTTTACTGTCACAACATTTTCAACACATTAAAAAAAAACTAACCGCGTTGTTCTGCGTCATTCTAAGGATTGTAGGGAGTGGGATAATGAAATATATAAGTTCATAATTGGTCTGTTCTCTAATGTGGGTCAAACGGGTTGGTCGGGGGTTACGCTGACTCACAAAATAAGTTCAGTATATGTCTTGATATAATCTAATATATTTTCCTTCAATGTATTTGTGGAGTTAGTATAGGGGTAAGAATTATAAATCCCACACAGCCCAGGTTAGAATACAAATAAATCCTCTGTTATACTTCAACATTTCAGTGGAAACAATAATGCTTTTGGAGCCGCCATTTGCCTAGATAACGTTCTGCAAAAGGCATAAAGTATTGCAGTAAATAACCTAAACAACTCATTAAAGGTGTGCTTATGAGTATAGAATTCTGGCTCACGGGTTACAAGTAGACACGGTAAACACATTAATATAGTCGAAATAACCTGCTTTGTGTAATTAGTAAGGTTAATCAGGCCTGGGTATAAAAATGGGCATGGCTTAAAGCAGCACACAAATAGTGACAGATTCTCATAAATTCTGGCCAAACTAATATGTCTATGTTTTTCTGCTATTTTTTGTATGCAGGACATATGGTTCCAATGGATCAAACAAAGGCTTAGGTTAATAATTAAGCGCTTAGTAGTTTAATAAAACCAAACTGAAGACCAGCTATAATCACTGATACTCCTATTATAGATAACGAAATGATAGCTAGAGGAGATATGCAGGCATCAACATCGCAGTCACAATCACGAAGCAATACTTGAAGCACTTAAACAACCTGAAGAAGATAATGACTCTGGTAAGCATTTTGAACACGAGGATATGGAAGTATGGAACAGTTAATAGCTAAGATTGAAAATACGCATGAAAATGGCTTCAATGTTACGAGCCAGTTGTGGTGATGAAGGAGAAATATAAAGTGAACAATAGACGAGTAGACGTTTCTCTTTTATCATGCACGTTCTGTATAAGAACTGAAAGTATTTTGTTTTTGTGATTTGCATATGTATTTATATATTTTATTTGATGGCCTTCACGACATTAAGAAGCCGTAAACTAGACTAAACTCCATAAGTTTTGTACATGTTACCTGCCTGAGTTGTTTTTCTTTTTGACATGTAGATCTTTTTTCCAGTTAATAAATACACATGTACTGTAATAGTCCAGATTTGAAAGGTTAGTGACCACTTAGAAGTAGCCTCTCCTAACTGCCATTTCATATTATCTTTGTTTCAGTACAAAATATTGCTCTAAACGAAAGTATACACAAACAAATATGCTCAAAATAATATAAACATGGGAAAAAAACATACAACATCAACACAGCACTCCCGCAGCAACGCGCGGGCTACCCCGCTCATTACAATTAAACATTAAATTATGTTATCAAGACAATAGTTGTTCGATTGTTGATATATTTCTATTGTGCTCTAAGGTCGTGCTTAGCACGGCCGAAAAACTTTTCTAGTATCAAAACTATATCAACTGTAACAGTTCCTTAAATACAACTGTGTTTCAAATTATAACAAATAAGAGCCCTTGGCTCAGATGGGAATTCGCTCCACCCTCACCCAACCGTTCGAAACTTTTCAAACTCCCTTTGTGTGATTTTTACAATTTTTGCAAGTTTCGCCTCTTGTCACTTCCAGCCCCTTGAATTCGAGCCTATTCACACTTCTCTTAAAACTTACACAAGCCTTGGAAACTATTATAAATCTCTACAAATTCAACCCCTTAAATTCAAATACTTTGACATTTTTGATATATTTTAATTAACTTTTTAGTTATCATTTTTGGACCTCAAACTTATACATTTGTATAACTATAAATAAAAATGTTAAAACTATATTATTTCCAACACTTTTGTTCACAATTTCGTCAAATTAATAAATTTAGTAATTATAAATCTCGACTAAAAGACGAAAATTAAAAATGATGAGAAAATATTTATAACAAAAATTAATATAAATATTTTCTAACTTACCGCGTAACCATTACTAACATAAATACTTAGCGTAAAGTATTTACTATTATTTTACGAAACATTTACTTTCATAAACACTTTACTTGTGAATACTTTCCGTACTTAGTTGTCTGGTTGCTCCCGAACCAGAAACTTACTCGTCACAAATACTTTTATATACTCTTATATATAATTGTACGTTTGTCCAAGAGCCAATACTTACAAACACTTTGAAACGATTTAAACGTAAACTCTGCCACACAAGCAACATTAAACACAATTACTCGTAAACACTTAAATTTATTTACACACTTTCAGTCGTGAATACACAAAACTGTAAACTAAGAATTGCCATACTAATTTAGGTCGCGTGTTGGTGCCACACACTGCTACTACTTGACTATTCATTTCGGAGGACTTATTTCTGAGGTGAGTTCGTAGCCCCACTTTTTAACTCGTATTTGCTTTGCCTTAGAAAACCTTTGTAATAACCTCTCTTATTCAGCCCTTGTTGCCTTGTGTAGCTCCTAATTCACCCTTGTAATCAACAAAACAACCCTAGGACCTTGCAAGGATCATCAATGGCCTCATCTTCTTAGTATACTTTGTAGTATGAATCAAAGTGGATGATGGTGAGTTGAGATTAAGGGATGAACGACCTAGGAAGGGAGATGAGAGGATTTTTAGTCACTTTGCATGTAAAAGTGATAGGAATAAGGTGAAGTTATCATAAGTGGGGGACAAGGGTGGTCATGTGGCAAGTTTAAAGACTTAGTGTGTTAGGCAAAGCCAAGTGGCCTTGTGAGGTTGCTATTGCACGCCACCTCTCTTATGAGGTGGTAGTGTGTGTTGTTTTACCTAGTTTTTTGTTTATGAGGTGTAGTTTGGTCCCGGTAATTACTAATGCTAAGCCCTTAAGTCACGAAACTTAAAACCAGGTAACATAAGAATATAATACTTACAAAAATGTCTAAAATTATCAATATACTCTAACTAGGTATATTAAATGTGTGATAAGTCTCATAGGGTGCGTCTATTTTGTTAAAACCTAATGACGTAGGTTCAAGCACGCGTATTACGTAAAGAGTAAAATATTTACTCAAAAATAACAAAGTGACAATAGTTCTTATAAAATATGACTATTGGTGAAAGTAGAGTATTTTGAACATATAGACTTATCGTAGTCTTGTGTTGGTCACAAGGAAAATTACCAGTTATTACCGGTTAACGTATTTGCTTTTACGTTACGGTAAAAGCCAAATAGTCAAAAGTCAAAGTCAGATGTTAACTTTAAAAAGTCAAAGGGTAAAATATTCATCTTACCTTATGAAAAATTATGGGTTGTTACAGAGGTTGTCTAACAACCGCCATCAAATCTGAAACTTCAAATAAATGGTGCGAAAAACAAAAACAATAAAACAAAAATAAAAGACTTAAACGAAAATCCTATTATAGCTCCCCGACAACGGCACCAAAATTCTGATGCAGGATTTCTGACCAGGATTTAAATTTATAAGTGTCGTCTACCTATGGTCTATCTATTGCACTAACGAGCAGTGAACCCGGTCGTGCGTAGTAAAACAAGGTGGTAAGCCGAGGTCGTTCCCAGGAGCTATGTAGATTTAGATCCTATTTAAGTCTAGTGTCATGGTTTTAATTGATAATAATGGTTTTAAAAGAATAATTAAACTAATAAACAATAAAAGAAATTGATGGAATGAAATGAAGATATAAATAGTAGGAAGAAAGTGTGCTAACCTAATTATTCATCTCATCATGTTATTTCTATGTTTTCTAATTAACACTTTCCATCATTTCAAGTGGGGTTTAGATTCGCCAGACTCCTTTAGTCAATTCGTCTGGCCTATTACACATAGATCCCTATCCGATATCAAAGGTGTTACCTTTCGGATTGACGAGGTCCCCGATAATCTATGCTAAGTCATTATGTGGCCTACATGCAAGATTCGTAACAATGTGTGCTCGGGCGCAAGCATCTTAGACACACATCACTAACTTCTTAAGTTCCGCCCTCCGGAAGGTGATCCTTTGGTCAATTTGCAAGAGAGGGATGAATAGTTCTTTGGTCAATTATTATCAACCCTCGCAACCTACTTCTCTAGGGTCCTTTGGTCAATTCTCCTAAACAAGCAAGTATAACCGGGCTTAAAAACTACCAAATCAAGGGTGGCTACCAACGAACTATGCATGCATACACTAGAAGCAATAATAGAAGTGCGAAAACATAAACAAAACAATAAAGGAATCATAACTAGGCTAGCACCAAAGGTGCTTAGCCGATCATATTAAAATGAACACTCAATTCAATGTATAACATAGTAAATAAAGACATGAATCGAAATGTAAATGAAATAAGAATTGCTAAAGCTTATCGATGAAATGTTGTGACTTTTCCATTGGAAATAGCTTCGTATGCTGTGTAGGATTGGCCTTGTGGAACCCCTTCACGCTCTCTGAATTTTGGTGTTGTGTGAATGATGTCAAATGCAGATTTTAGGGCTTGTATTTATAGGGCCCGATCCTGTTACGGCGTAACCTTATAATGTGGTTACGTTGTAACTCATATATCCTCCTTTATCCATTATCGTAGTGATATTTGAATTTTGGTGTTGTGTGAATGATGTCAAATGCAGATTTTAGGGCTTGTATTTATAGGGCCCGATCCTGTTATGGCGTAACCTTATAATGTGGTTACGTTGTAACTCATATATCCTCCTTTATCCATTATCGTAGTGATGGTTGCGGCGTAACCTTATGAATTGTTACGCCATAATCTCTTCAACTCCGTCGTAATCTCAACAAGTGGCTACGCCGTAATCTTCAAATATCCCAGTAAGACATTCGTAGCACTGGTTACGCCGTAACTACTGGTGTGGGTTACGATGTAACAAATGAAGGCGCGAAATTCATCTTGACCTAGATGGTTACGGCGTAACTTGAGTTGATAGTTACCCGTAACTAATGTTGACTTGATCTTCATATTTGAATATATAGCTACAGTTTAAATGAGAGTATGAGTTACACCATAGCTTTTTCCATGTGAGCATACTAAGGTATAAATCATCAAAGTGCATCTCCAATACCGTTTCTCTTCAGCTCCTATGCTCATATATGACTTGGAAACGAAATATAAAGAAATAAGAGCATATATCCATACATACAATATAAAATATGAGCATAATCAAGGGAAATTGACACTTAAAATCAAGATTATTTGATGTTATCATGTACCTACTACTCTGCTACCACCAAATCATCAACTACAAGTAGGAAGACCAAGGAAAGAGAGGAGGAAGTCTGAGACAAAGAAAGATATGGTCAAGATTTTCAAGAGTGGGAAGTTGACAAGGGAGCACAAGACTGTGTCATGTGACACATGTGGAACAAAAAGACAAAACAAAAGGAGTTGCACTGGTATAAGGAAATCACAGTCCGAAACTGATACTAAGAAGAGGAAGACAAGAACTTCTGGTGAAGATGATGTCTCTGGAACACCATCACAGTCCCAAAAAGGTATTTTTTGTATTACTTTGAGTATTTATGTTGGACTTTGGATATATGATGCAATACACTTTTACTTAAGTTTATTGTTTGACTAAAGTTAATTGGTCACTTTTACTTAATTTTATTGTTTCACTTTGATATAGCAGTTAAAAAACCAGCTTTTGCTGCTGATGCAGTACACAACTCAGGAACATCTTCAACTGCTGCTGCTGATACAAGAAACAACTCAGGAACAACTTCAACTACCGCTGCTGATAAAGGGAAGGGAGTTGCAATGGATGATGGGTCAAAAAAGAAGAAATGTCCACCAAGGAAGAAAGTTATTAAAATGGGATTAAGTCGTAGAATAGCAATGTACTTTTCAAAGTGTCTCATTTTGGTACGTATATTTTTTTTGTTCCACTTAATGTAACGTACTTTCGATTTTTGTGCTACTTTGGTACGTGCACTTTTTTTTTTTTTAACTTTGTTTAAGTTGTAGAATAGCAATGTACTTTTCATAAGTGTTCCAATTTGGTACGTCATTGCACGTACCAAATTGGAACACTTATAGAAAGTACATTGGTACTCTACAACTTAAACAAAGTTAAAAAAAAGTACACGTACCAAAGTAGCACAAAAATTGAAAGTACGTTACATTAAGTGAAAAAAAAATATACGTACCAAAACGGTACAAAACTGAAAGTACATTGCTATTGTAAGACTTAATCCCTATTAAGATTGGTTAATGTAATTCTACGAAGCTTAGGTTTATGGTACTTTATGTATGTCTGTGAAACTTAGGATTATGACAATTTGGTTCATGGCTATTAAGTTCTTTTGGATCATGCTTATGACAGTATTTGGATTAGGTCTGATGTCTGGTTAAGTAGTTTTGGATGTTTATGGCATATATGCCTTAAAAAACTTGACTTTGAATGATACTCAGACTGTTTATGGTAATGGGTCATTTTTAGTTTTGGCATATGGTAATGGGTCAATTTGTTTTTTTTGGTTTATGGCAATGGGCCAGTTTGACTTTAGTATATTGTAATGGGTCACTTTGACTACACAAACAAATCACACAAACTATCTTTGTTTAAGTGTATTCAACACAAAACAAAACCAAATTGGTTCATGGTAATGGGTCAGTTTGACTTGTGTATATCACTTGGCTCATTTTGACTACACAGACATAACCATCAAACTAGCTTTGTCTGAGTATATTCAACACAAAGAAAAACCAAATCCTATGGTTTATATCCATTGTTAACTACTTGACCAATGTATTTGAGACTTTGAGTACATTGAACATAAAAAGAAACCAAAAACTAACTTAAATTCATTCATAGATAACAAAAGAAAGTGACAAACTTCCTTACAACCTATTGACTTCATTACGACACCTAAACACTATCCATCTTGAATACAACCCACTGACTTCATTTAAACACAAAAGACAATCCACTGACTTGATTACAAAAGCTTGAATACAACAAACACAAAAAAAACACCAAGACATATACAAGTACTTCTTGATCCTTGCTCTATCTTTCACCACCTCTTGCAATTGTGCTCAATTATTGTTCAATGATCTCAACAGTCCAGGTATGATTAAAGTAGATCGATGACACATTGGGGAGTCAACCCAATCAATGAATCCGAAACATCCCCAAAACCTTCGTCCTGGGTTTGTGTTAGTCCATGATGTTCTCACCACTGCTTGAGCACCACATTGACATGTCACCATTTTTGTTTTTTAATTTAATGGGTAGGTTTTGATTAGGGGTTTTAATGAAAGAGAGAAAGAAAAATTAGGGTTAGGAAATAAAGTAGAAAGGGGTAGATGTAATTTATACTAGGTGTGCAGAGATGACAAGAAAGAAATAGGTGGGAAAGTAGTGGGGTTTGGAAAAGACTGAAATACCCTCAAGAATTGGGAGACTAATGGCAGTTAGTGAAGCTCGTTATAGTGGAGGACAAACGCTACATAACGTTTGACATTTAAGAATGAATGATAAACCTTTTTTGGTCAAAGGAGGAAAGGTGCAATTTATGTGGTGTTTGTTTTTCATAAAGAGGCTCTTAACAGCCTCTTAATATGAACCGTTCAGACGCGGTCAGATATTTTGGTCGTTCAGACCGTTTGTTTTTTTTCGTTCAGACGCGTTCAGAGGCAGTAAGATCTTAATGGTCTAGATTTGAGAGAGGTGTCTGAATGCCTCTTGTTGGCAAAAAAAAAAAAAAAAAAAAAAAAAAAAAAAAAAAAAAAAAAAAAAAACGAGCAAGCAAATGTGCGGTTCAATCATGAGTTTTTTTTTTTTTTTTTTTTTTTTTTTTTTCCGTTCAAATGCGGTCAGATTTAGACATTTACGCCTCAGATTCAGATTCAGATGTGCAATTGAGAGCCTTTTAAAAAAACAAACACCGTACAAGTATACAAGTATGTTACTCTAATATAACAATTTCATTTAAAACATGACACAAAAGGCTTAAGCAAACATACTCCCTTTTTATATACCACCACCTCTTTGTTTTTGTTTTTTGTTTTGTTATTTTTTTTTTTATCCCCAATCACTAACACTCAGTTCTCGAGTTTTTAGGGAAGGGAAATGAAAAAGAATAGGAAAGGGAAAAGGAAAGTAAGTGTTAGTTGTCATGTTCGTGAGATAGTGGAAAGGAAAATGAAAGTAATGATAATCATGTTCTTGAGTGAGAGGAAAAGGAAAATAACTTGGTCAAATTACATATATGCCCTTTAATTGTTAATGTCAAATGTTTTAAAAAAGGTATATTAGTCTTTATACAACATACGATTCCGTTTCCTTTCCCTTTCCTCCCAAAAGTGGGAGGAAGATTTACTTAACAAATCTTTCTCCCTATTTACTTTCCATTTCCTTTCCTCCTTTAAAAAAGACTTAAGAACACAAAAAACTTTTCATTTCCTTTATTTTCCTCTTCCATTTCAACTTGAGAACTGAGCGTAGATTAGGGTTTTCAATTTCACTACACACTAGTCAATTCCCAATCCACAAACACTATATTAACAATTCCAATCGATCGTTAGTGTAATCATGGGTGGTGGATACAGATTCTTGGTTGAATTACTAATGAGAAGGTTGAGGAGGGCAGTGCTTGTTAAGAATATCCACCCAGGAACAATGAAAGATAGATTGTTAGTTTATTTTATACTTATTTGCTTATTTGTTTTGTCTATTCTGGTGCTAGTTTTGTTATCGATTTTGTTATTTGTTTCGTCGATTTTATTAGTTTTGTTTGTAAAAAATGTATGGGGATTAGTTATTTAAAATGATTAATGATGAGGCTAATATTCATTGTCCGTCTTGGATGAAAAATGTGTGTTTATATGTATCCTAAGTAAAGATGCTTTGGTTTTATTTGTTGTCTATTTTTTGAAGTCTTCTGGCTCCTTTTAAATAACAAAAAAACACTTATCTAAAAAAACATTTACTTTTGACTTCAGGTTAGATCATTTTAGCAAGTTTGGAGACGTAGAGAGAGTGATTATGAAGCACTGTCCATTAACTGGCATTTACCTCGGAGACAGGGACGGAGCCAGGAACAAGTATAACTGGGTGCACAAATTTTTTTGAACCATAATATAATAGAGTTAAAAAGTGGATTAAAATGAAGATTTCATAAAAACGATAAATAAATGAACATATTACCTTCTAATTAGTGATTCTATGATCTCCCATAGCAAAAAAACGCTTACGTACACCCTCATTTTAAACATTAATAAGTTCTTCTTTATCTAAGGCACAAGTTAAAGCGCCGTTAAAATAATCATCACCCATCCGATTACGCAAATCAGTTTTAATAAGCTTCGTTTTAGAAAAACATCTTCCAACCGTAACAGTAGCAACAGGTAGACTAAAGCCAACTTCAACAACCGATAAACCAAAGGATAAGATGTATGCTTTTTCTTATCCACCATCTTCTCAGCAAGTTTGGCAATGCTATCCAAGTTAGCGAAATCTTTATCGTTACGCATGATCTGATAATAGACTCCAAGTTCTGTAGGAAGACTTAACCTTTCCATATATGTAAAATCACGCGGATACATCTCACTAAGTTTCACTAACTTTGATATACTAAATTCTGAAAATGAATCATGCGGGCTCAATGCCGCCATATAATCAAGTAAATCGGTGCTTCCCTCACTAAAACGATCCCCAAACTCTTGAATTTGCATATCCATAACAGTGTTGAATATATCAACCTCAAAATGATGTTGATTTGTAATTCTATCCTTTCGGCCTCTTGAATGAAAGTCAACCATATTTACCATCTCAATATCATGTTTACCACAAAATGAAGTTACATTCTTCAAAAGTGAAGCAAAACCCGTTGCCCTATACTCTTGCAATGCTCTTTTGGTTCCTTTTACCAATGAAACGGCCTCTAAGATCGTTTGATCGCTCTTCGGAAGATGTCGTGACAATGTATTAATAAGCCCCATTATATGCAACAACAAGTACAATAAAAACACAAAATCAAGTGTTTTGAAATACTTTATAAGGCCAGAAGTTGTTCCACGGTTAGAGATAGTATCACCCTCTTCCTCAACATAGTGAAGAACCTTAAGAACCTCCGGAAACATTTGTATCAAACTAGTGATAGTTCTATGATGAAAACCCCATCTTGTATCTCCAGCTCGTGCAATGGTAACTTCTTGGTTTTTCCCTCTCCCTGTTTCAATTTCACATTTCTCTATTTCTTTTACTATTCTTTCTTTATGACTTTCTCGCAGCATATCTTTTCGTTTACAAGAGCCACAAACAACATTTGTCACCGTGGATAGAAACTCTAACACTCTTGTGGGCTTTTGTCATATTGGGGCTTTTACAAAATTCTATATTTATTTTTATATTTGTAATTAAACCAACTAAATAATACTAGAAAACACATTTTGATGCACCGGGTGCATTTAAGATACACTTTTTTTTAAATCGATAATTTTTTCAAAAATTAGCACTATATCGAAAAATTCCATGGGGTGCACGTGCACCCCCGGGCACCCCCTTAGCTCCGTCCCTGCTCGGAGAGGCCATTGTGCCGATGCGAAATGAGAGTAAAGATAAACAAATCTAGCATGACATAAAGATAATATAAGTATAAGACAAATCTAACATGTTTCATTTTGAAGTAAAGATAAACAAAAGGAATGACAACAATTGGTTTACCAATTTACCATAAATACTTGAACAAAAACAAATGCAATATATTTTCTAAACATAAATAGTTGACTATGTTACATACTCGGTTCGGGTCGGTTACCCGCGGTTACCATAAAACATAAATTGAAACCGCCCCGTGGTAAGTCTATTTTTTTCGGTTTCGGATTTCTCGGTTTCGGTTTCTTCAGTTATTGATGTTTTTCGGTTTCGGATCAAGCGGTTCGGCTCGGTTTGTCGGTTTCTCGGATTTTTTGAACACCCCTAGGGAAAAGTATACCAGAGATGCAATAAGCATCTCAAAGGTGTTCTTATTATTTATACTAGCCGCAGACCCGCCCGCTGGGCGGCTAGCTTCAAAAATTGTTAAAGATAAAATTAATAACATAGTTTCTTAAATATCATTAAACTTAATATAATGTTTAAAATAAAAATAAGTTTATGTGAGTCATAATCGTTAAAAAGCCTGTAAGCATAGTACTCCTTTACTCGCATAATAAGTGTATTTTCATAGTGCACAAAGTTTAAAAATAATTCACATATTTTACTCTCCACCAATCAAATATCGTATTTACCAACTAAAGTTTATTTCACGTATTAAAATATAAAGTAACACTTATTATGTTTGGCATTCTACACATACGTTGTTTCTCAAACTTCATTCACTATATGATTGGCACTGTACACATCGCTGTTTCTTAAGTTTCTTTCAGTATAGGTATTATGCTATTGTTTACGACTAAAATGAGCACACTGACATCAAAGAGCACCATGACTATAGGTATTTCTTTTAATAATTAAGGCCAATGTAAAAATGATTAATTAATAAAGCTTACGGGTTCAATAGATCTTATCTCACATAAGCCGTCTATCACGATGATGTTCGGGTGTCTTTAAAAAAAGAGTTTGGGTGTAATCTTGACCTTTTCGGGTAAGAATAACTCTATATTGAATGGGTGTTTGGCCTTTTTTGTCCGTATTTTCATGCAGACTTAGGGCAATTGGGTTGTTTTGGTATATATTGCTTCAAAATATTGTTAAAGATATAAAAGTTTTAGTTTGACTTGTATGGTCAAACCCATTTATGAAATTCAAGTTTGACTATTGAGGTCAAACACATTCACTTATAAGCAAATCTTTATTCAAAATTTAGCAGCAGAAATATTAGTTTATACACTTCTGCAAGATTGTAACTTTTAAGTATGCATGGTTTAAATATGACATTTAAGGGTCTTTGGAATAACCATAACCAAGTAAGATTGAATCATAATCTTTTGAACTATTATAGCAAAATATAACCAAGTAGGCTGGTCCAGTTATACCCATTTAAATACATTTGTACTTGATAAACCGCAATGAGTTTCAAACTGATATAACTTAACGAAAAGAGACATAAAATTTAAAAAACAAAATTGCGCATATGCGGGTGATTAAAGGGGATACTAATTTCATTAATAAAACCAAGGTTGTTAGAGTACACCAATCACAAACTGGAAAAAAATTTGTTCATCACATCTCCATGTGAAAAAGAAATTATAAACCATGGCTTGCAAATATTGCAGAAGCCAACTTATCAAAACCAAAACATAGCACTTTTTGTACTCTTGTTGCACTTTATAAAGACTTTACTTACATTTCCATGCCAATCACATGGATAAACCTCGTCAGCTGATCCTACAACAAAGAAATAGTTAATAAAAATGAATAATATTATGAAAATAAACACATGAAATTTCGGAGACACCTAAGTACCCATTTCAATACATTCGCCTAATGTGATATCCTCCCATACGTTCGCCCGAAACATTTTTTTACCGTTGTTAAACTTTTTATAGATCAAAAATACATTATTTCAGTATTTGCCATGTTAGATGCAGTCTAAATTACTGCTTTACAGGTAAATTTCTTTGATTCACATTTGACCCGTTATAAATAAGTATTCCCCAGTTCGACCCATTTATAACTAAATAAATGAAACTTCCCAGAGGTTAAGGATCACATACTTACATCCGTCTAGCGTTCTTTGTATATTTGATTTGTGGCCCATCATATATCCATTATCACACCCACAATTACTTTCTCCCTTTTGCAACTGTAACCATCAATTCCATGTAGACCTCATACCATCTTGGACATGGATTAGAAGTCGAAACATGGTAAATGAAAATATACACATTTTTATGAATTGATATGGGTTCAGGTTGGTTACATATGAATTCAAAAATTATTGTAAACTAACAAAATACTTACATTGTGAAAGATATAAGACATGCACGATGGTAGAAAGCGTGCATTAGCGTACTTTCCCCAGATAAGAAAATAGAGGTCTATGTAGAGCAATTTCCTATGTTTCCCTTCATATTTTCCTTGAGGGAGCCTGCAATACATTTGATTTAGTACACCAATGGAGCATAATGAAAAGGAAATGACATTCACATATATAGCAGTTATCAGCTACAATGAAAATTTCAATTTAGAACGGTGTGTAGATGGTTCTAATGGTCAAAGTATATGAAACAATTAATAGATAGTATAATTGTCAAAATTGGTCAAAGTATATGAAAAACACATACTTGTTACTGAAAATCGGCTTTACATCGACGTTGGTGTGAGAAACATTTGTTTGATGAATGGTTCTAATTGTAGATCTTGAATTGCCAAAACCATAAATATATGTCGGGACAGTACACCTACAAAGAATCACGTTCCCAGGTGACTCGGGAAATTGTAATTCATAACCATTTTCTATCAGAATCCGACGGTTTATATGTTATTAATATTTCATGATTTTTGTACCTTGGCAAGTACGATCTTGCATTGCTAAATCATGGTATCTGAACGTATTTAGGTGTAGTGGAAGATCAAAACCCGCATTTGCCACCTGCTTTTGAACTGTAACAGATACTTATCAATGTGTAAGAAGAAATAAATTCAATGTCATTTGATTAAGCTATTAAAACAAAATCTACATTTACCACTTATACACAATTTAACTAAAATATAACCTCACACAAATGGTTTACATATATGTAGCCCTCGTATACCCGAAAGTATGAAACTTGGCAAAATCTTCTAATCATATTCATAATACTAATTATCTGTATGATTCTCTATATATTCAAGAACAATATTTGTATGATTGTTGCATATAGCAGCCATGCTTGCTTAGCTACGTTTCTTTGTAGGAGGGTGAAAGTGATCAACATTAATAATGATAATAAATAGGTGAATCAGTTTAAAATGATACTACTCTCATATCTCATTGGTACAGTTTGACTTTGCACACTTAATTGTGTGGAACTCGACACAATCGCTAACTTAGCGAGGTTTGTTGGATTATATACAACAGTTGACTTTACAGATGTTACAGAATGGGCGACCCAAGTTAGTTCTGTTACTCCACCTCATAATAAATTTCATTTACAAATTAAAACTTTTTTGCAAGGTACGTTTTAGTATATTACTTTTTTGGATTAGGAAGATATTGATTCACGAGACCTTCTATTTAGTGCAATAGGTATGATGTTGCATGTATGTGTTGTGCTTGTAACGAAAATGTTTGTAACCTGCCTGATAAGTTCATGAAGGAACACCTCTTTGTTGCTATATAGACTGTTAACAATGAAGTACATAAGCAAACTTACCTGCAACAAAACATAAAAGATCATACTATTAGATAATACACATCAACTTAAACGTCATATTAAATGAAAATGTAACTCCACAGTGCCAACCTCTATTTACACTCCTCTTCTTGATAATTATACTTCTACACAGGTGTGTCACGTGTCCCAAATTCAAATGCAGTTGACTCGTACCTTTTGTTTATATATGTTGGCACATTGCACTGTTCTGCATACAAATCAGAGTTCCAATCAAAGAAGTGAGCATATGCTCCATCTCTTCATTCTTGGGCGTAAGGAGATGATCAGCAGAGGTGTTCGCTTGTCACTGCAATATTATAAAAACCGTAGTCATGTACATATAAATAGAAACCGTCCCGTTAACCCATTACCGAATCTGCCCATTTTGAAGTCCCTAGACTTAAGTGAGATTAGAAGCTAATGATGAGTGTTACAAACCTGTAATGCGAGACGTTGATGCCAAATTGAAGGAAAGATAAATATCTGCGTGTATGCTTTCGTATAGGATGATGTACCTGTAACGGTGGATTTTGAGCTCATATATCGTAACAATCGAAAATGCAAATCAAATGTATTTTGTTAAGATATTCAACTGTGTCGCAATAATTTCCAACAGATGCTTTCACCTAAAGAAACATTGAGAACTTCAAGTGTGCTACTCTAAAATTTGCGTCTAATTTCACCATAATTTTTTTTCAGTTTTTGGCGCCCTACCAGCAGTAGGAGTTGGAGATCGCGGGACTTTAGCATACCCAAAAGTAAATAAATGTTTGGTCGATAGAACCTACATATTAAAAACAACAGTCAGAACCACGGTAGAAATTCTGTCATGTTACAATAAGCTATTCGCAAAATGGGGCACATTTGTGAAAAATAGTAGTTTCATATCTAATGAGTATATAGCATGAGCAGAGCAGTAATTTTGAAACACATCATTTCTGGATCCATTCTGTGAGCTTAATGCTCATATCAGATTACATTAAACTACAACTTCATAACAAAAGAGTATACCTAATCCACCAAAAAATTCTGACGAATATGAACTTATAACAGCCCACATGATCAGAAAATAATGGTGGTAAATCGTCAAATAACGGGTAGGAAAAGGTACCACATATATACATTAAAACTTGTAGTAGACAATGTACCACATTTAAGTCGTATATAAATACAGTTTAAAGCATCCTTCATATATCATAAGCTAAAATAAGGAATTCAACTATCATAAAATTTTCTCAAAAACTTACATAACTTATCAAATTTTAAACTGAAACCAAATCCTTCATTGTGCCATGGCAAGGTCTCAGCTACCTTGTGATATAACTCAGCCACTGTGCATCAAGACCAAGTGTTATTATGTCTTAGGTACCTGTCTGGCAATTTGCTATGGTAAGCTTATAACTTGAGATCATAACCATATATGTTTATCTCATTAACTTGGATAACAATTTTAGATTTAATTATATTATATAATGGATTGCTGGAAACTGAATGTTTATAGAATGACCAAAATGATACTTTTAGTAATTAGAAAACAAAAAAGTGTATGAGATTAGTTTATAGAAATGTAAACCTGGATCGATTCCATCTGTATTAGGGAAACCAACAGGTGCGGTGATGGTTAGATCTTGCATAATTATATCACTACAAAGGCATAAAAAATCTCATTAGATATTATGTTAAACGGTGTTAAAGAATATATAGTATGATTATGCAGTGCCTCTTAATTGATGGACCAACCTGCTGGAAAAACCATGAAGGCGAGTTGATCAAACTGAGATTCAACATTTGGATTTACTATGAAACCTGTGCAAAAAGAGAAAGAAAAACCTTATCAGCAAAATTAAAAGAAATTCAAAGTTTTATAAGATATAATGAATACATTACAGCTGCAATAGTTAAAAGGTCAAGTGAAGAGTGCCAATATATATTATCACATAGAGCAACTTTTAGAAACAGGAGCTTCACCATGAAGAATTCGCAAAGAATGCGAAAATATGATAATTGCAGCATTTCACGCACATAATAGAATCACTGGCTGAATTTAAATCTTTGTAGTATATATACAATGCTAAATATAACGATCAAATAGGTTTATGTCTCTCACCAACTGACCTTCAATATAGTATTAGTTGGTCAAATAGAGTTTATACATTATCCTGCATAAATCAACTGTATTGTAACACTGCACCGCAGATAATTTTATTCGGAAACAATCGCGTTAGACATACTTCTAAATAAATAAATGGTATTGATATCATGTCATAAGATCTAACTTATGAATAATGCACAAGTCCAGGCATAAAATCTAACTCATATTTTTTCCGTTCATATATTCTCAAAGGAAAACGAAGTCTAGATTAATATCATGTCATTCCCAATGAAAATTCAGAAGCTTGTAACCTACAACTTGCTCACAAATTTTCATCTATCTCATCAGCAAACATTAGCCAAAGTAAAATTAAACTTACTTCAACGGCTAACGGAATCAATTTGCTTAATACTATTAATCGGCAAGATCGCTAAATAGGCCAAACATACAATAACAATAAATAAATACGAAAAAAGAAAGCTAACCGTATGTGGTAATCTTCCTCGTCCTTTTCGTCACCTTCCGAGTCGGTTACCTCAACCAATTGAAAGTAGCTTCAGTAAGCAATGTCAAACCCCTATATACTACTATGACTGTTATAAGCCATAAAAAACACTCATTCAAAACATTCCTATAAAATATATTTTAAGTTCATATTCTATATCAAAATTGTTATCTACCTTCACTAACAACTTTTTCTTTTCCCATTTAAAATCAAAACGCGAGATTCAACATCCAACATAAAGCAAATCATTAGCAGATGTTAAAAACAATGAAACCTCAAAAACAATAAATTAAAGCAACCCATTTGTGATATTAAGCAAGGTTTATATGAACACCAATAGCAAATTGATTAAAATAACAATTAAAAAAATGCATTATAATTATAATAAAAAACATACGGATTTTAGAAGTGTTTCAAAACAACTCACCCCCAAATTGAACGAATACGGATTCCAGGCATTATCTTCGGCGATTTGCACAACATTAGGGTTCGAACACATCCAACTATTGGGGGATTTGATTTTGGGGGAATTGTACATAATTAGGTTCGCATATGATTGTGATTTGATACGAACAAATTTTGGTAACAGATTTGTGAAGGTCAAAGCCATTTAATGTGATTGATTTCGTTTTTAATGAGTATTAGGAGTGATTTGGGGGAAACGCTTCTAGAAATAGAGTATGGGCGGGAACTTTTTTCATCGGACGGTGGTAATAGTTTTGGGAGAATAAATGCCACGTGGCATTTTTATAGAATTTTGGGGGAGGAGTAATTTGAACAAACCCTCCTTTATATGGAGGAGTGATTTTCTTATTTACATTTATTACTTGTTTAAGAAGTCACGGTAGTTGAAATAGAGAGAGGGGGTCATTAGTTTAGGGTATTGAGAGTCTGGAGTCGATTAAAGTTTTCTGGAAAAGTTCGGACATTGTTTTTTAAGGGATTTTATTCTTGGTTTTTTTTTTTTTTTTTTTTTTTTTTTTTTTTTTTTTTTTTGAACATTGACTTTCATTAACAACTGCCAAAAAGTACTACCAACTAGTAGTACGGCAACCAACTATACAAAAGAAATTTACATAAACTCGAATTTTTGCCAATCTTCCCAAGTTAAAGTTATACTACCCCTTCTATTCTTGTAACAATGAAAACTAAACGACATAATATCATGTAGAATCGCTCGAACATCCGTCTTCCTCTTGTCAAACTTCTTGCCATTCCGAGCCTTCCAAATGCTCCAACATGTTAGAGCCACAATCCCTTTTACAATTTTTCCTTTCTCCCTTCGTGATCCTCCACCCTTGTGCAATTCAAAAATGTCTTTGATAGAGAATAAGAAAAACGGAGGGGCTTTACATCGTCGGCTAACCAAGTACCAAATTTCCATAGCCGCTTCACAATTGCAAAAAAGATGTTCAATCGACTCCTCCTCCTTTCCACAAAGCTCGCATAAGGCTGTTCCCACATTGCAATTTCTACTTCTAAGAGCCACGCACGTCGGTAATCTATCAAGCCCGAGCCGCCACATAAAGATGTTACATTTGTTAATATCAATTTATCAATTTGATTCATATCAAATCAACAATTTGTTAACCAAATTATCTTGCAGCTTTTAACAGTGATATAGAGAGCGTTTCATAATCTTTCCGTGACTGCATGTCAGCTTATGAGAGGGGGACCAGACAACAATTACCTAGGGTATGTACTTCAAGTATGGATTATAATTTATTATTATTATTATTTTTTTTTTTCATTTTAATATGATACTCTTTTAGTCTTTTTGCTCACAGGTTACCAAGAGGGATTCTATGCAAAAGCGGAGTGGTACACTATTCCAACCATCCCACAAGTCAATGCTTCTTTGTGTTAAGTTTGTCCGTATTATGAAATTACAATATGAAAATAAGTTGGGCCCTTCTAACTTTCTATTTTTGTTAGCTGCGTTTCATACTTTCATATTCCTATCTTGTTTTTAATCTTTATTTTTAATTTCATTCATTTTTTCAGTTAGTAAGAGTGGCTTTTTGAGCACCGAATTTATTTGTAACTTATAATCTGTAAACATATGCAATAAGTATTAACTAATAGTCAGGTAAATTATAAATTTAATAATGAAACAACTATTCATAAGTATGTATTGTAGTCTATGTTTGATATAATATTAGATAATGAGTAAATACAACACGAGCCATTTTATTTACTCATTATCCAATATTTACAATACATACTTAAAAATAGTTGTTTCATTATTAAATTTACCCGAATATTAGTTAATAAACTGGTTCGTGTTGCATATCTCATTATCCAATATTATATCAAACTTGAGAATAACTGTTTCATACTTAAGAACAGGGAGGTGAAAGAGAAATATTATATCAAATAAACTGGTTCGTGTTGTATAACTCATTATCAAATAAACTGTGCATGACTATCCAATATTACCTGACTATTCTCAAGTTCCCCCCGCACTTGTGGATCTTCTTTTACCTTTCAGATCAAACAGACTTAAAAAAAATTACATTGACTATTTGACTATGATTTGAAACTTTGACGCTAACATTATTCCATTTGGAGTACTTGTTCATAATTTATTCTTATTACTAAAATTTCCTTCAAAAGCTACCTGAGTCATATTGCTAATAATTAGTTCAAAAATTCGAAGTCTGACCTCCAAAAAGGTTAAAGCTTGGCTCTTAAAACATTTTAATAGTAGACATTCTAAGTCGTAACTTGTCGCTAAAGTGACTTATTAATTGCATTTAAAAAATTCCTCAAACACCTGATATGTTTTTTTTAATAGCTCAAACACTTGATATGTAATTTCTTTCACATAAAAAACTATATTCGAGAACAACAACAGTTTTTCAAAAAAAAAAAAACACGGGCATCCACATATATTTTAGTATTCAAGTACTACCTCCGTCCCATATTGACTGTCTTGTTTGACTTTTTTAAATCTTTTTTTGTAAACTTTGACCTTAAATATTTTTGTTTGTGTTATATAATACTTGATGAAAGTTATATCAATGAAAATACATTTAAACCCTCATTCTATTCATATATTTTGCATCAAGTATTATATAACACAGATAAAAATATTCAAGGTCAAAGTTGAAAGAAAAAGACTTTGAAAAGTCAAACTGGACAGTTAATATGGGACGGAGGGAGTATTATGTATGGAGAGAGAATTAGAAGCGAGATACGTACATGCCACTTAATATGACAGCAATGAGGGCGGTCACGATTTATCCACCGTGAGCTTTTCGATGTGTAACCAAAGACCTTCAAATAAGGATTTTATAAGAGTAATTCGAAAACCAAATCGGATGGAGCATATAAGAGCATGCCACAAAATAACACAATCAATTCTTCTACAGCAGAGAGAGATAGGTTTTCAATGCTAAAAAAGTATGCAGCATACCAGATGCAAAGTCATGACATACAGATTCGCATCCTCCATTGGCTAGTAATTCGAAACTCATTCTCATCAATGGGTTATCCTGCTCTTGGTTTATCCACCTTCTGGTATCTATCCATCTTTCAAAACAAATGTATAAAATAAAAAAATTTCCTAAACAATAACACAAATTAACAAGGGATAACAATATTTAAAAATTGAACAAAAAATTAACAATATTTGTTGTTGAGTCTAAATTAAATCGAAACACAATTAGATTGGGATTTAAATCGAAACCCTAAAATATGAATATATGCGATGCTTACAAAATTGACGATATGGATACTATGGGCTTGAATTGGTTTTTGAATCAGCTGTACTATGTGGTGTTTTTGAATCGGTATTATGAAATTAAAGAATAGAACTATTTTGGAGAAGGTTATTGAGGATCGCAGCATACTAATTCAAAAAAATATGTAATGAAGATGAATATAAGAGGCGTGTGGTTTTCAATCCGACTTTCATTGTCATATAGTTTCCTTAAGCGTGTAGTTGACATTGCACAAATAGTTTTCTTAAGCGCATGGCTTAATATCGAACATATAGCTTGCCTGCAATTTGGAACCTCATTCATTTTATCGACTAATTTTCAACATTCAACAATTTAACCATTTCACTTTGACCATACACTCTTTATATTTAGTATAGATTAGTTATTCATAAGGATAGAAGACGTTGTGTCGGGTATTGACCAAACTTATATAAAGCGAAAATGATTAGCTTGAATTGTCCGCTCACATCTATTAGAATCTAGACCGGACCGGACCGCATCTATTTTGATCCGGTCCTCGTTCCACACCTTATCTTATGTCTGGACCGATTCGGTCTTACGTACAATTGATTAATAATGCTTTTTCAGACCGGACTAAACCGAAGAACTGGACCATATCGAACACATTTGATCCAGTCCTTGGTCCGTGGTTTTAATCTTGGTCCGACTTTTGGACTATGGTCAACCCTATATTATATTGTATTCATTGAGTTTTAAAAGCCGTATGCATGTGCTTAAATAAACAACGGATTATTAAAATGAAAAATGTGCTCAATCATCCAGTTTAGTTTCGATTGATTTATTTATTATTATTTTTTTTAAGTGTTTGATTTATATTTTGTTTAATACTGTTTAAGGATAGCGTAAGCTATTTGATGTGGAGTGTGAATTTTTCTGCTACGTTAATGTTGAGAGCAATGATAAGGATGCCAATTTCGTGTGACTAAATATATGACTAAACCATTGTTCGTTTAGTCATATGGAGTTACTTTTTGATGACATTGTTCGTTTATCTTTTTCATGGTGTTTAAATCGTTGTAATCTCAACCTTGATTGGAACTCTTGGATGAAATGTCCTAGTTCCATGATTTTGTAATTTTTTCTAGCACCTTGCTAGTTTAATAAATTTGTCGTTCTAAAAAAATATATGACTAAACCATGTAGCTTCTGACACATGTCATGACTATTTTCTCTTGTCTTTCAACACATTTGTTATTTTCCACATGTCTTTCATATCTTTCAGCACATTTGTTATTTTCCTAATGTTAAACTATAGTTAAAACATAATTTTTAGGCACATTATGCATACTTTTAAATGTGTTTTCTAATGTTTTATGTAAAATTTTAATAACTTTGAACCTGCGTGTATGTGGGAAGAGTTTGATAACTTTGAACCTATGTGGATGTGGAAAAGTTGCTTCTGAAGGACTTGAAGGTAGACATAATTATGTTAGGTTTTTGTTTGAAGTGGCTACGTCAACTTTCTGAGAAAAGAGGGTTTTACCAGGTTTGAGTCTGTGTGATAATGGGTTCAAACCCCATAAATTAGTCGGCCAAAAAAGTTGAAAATAATGGTTACCAAATAAAGAGAAGAAAAAAGGTAGACAAAATTTACATTTGTGTACTTTCAGAATTTACATTTGTGCACTTTATTTGGTTTTGATTTACTAAAACTACTGGTAAGCGTATAGAATCATGATTGGTGTGTGAATATTGGTGATGCCGGAGTTATAATTTATTTATTTATTTATTTTAATTATGGTTTGTGATTTTTTGGCCAACTAATCTATGAGGTTTGAACTCACCGTCACACAGACTCAAATCAGGTAAAGCTCTCCCTCTTTTTAGGAGGTTGGCGTGACCACTTCAATGTTGTTTGCATCTAACAGGAATTGAATTTGAGACCTCACACATTTTAGAGTAATAGTCATAAGCTTTTTTTTCCCTCTAGGCTGCCCTCGAGTGATTGGTGGAGTTATAAATTTAGCTTACGAGTGTCGAGATCATTGTGCTAGCGACTTGTGTGATTGTGTTCTTATGACAGGTAAGAAGTACTATCAGTTCAACAAATGTGTTAATCTTGACTAGTTTTTTATTAACAAAATGCGGGGAATTATCATATCCTCGGATTTAGGGCCATGAACATGAAATATAACACATAAATTGTTACAAGTATCATCCTTTTCTTGTCTTATCTTAGGGTGTGTTTGTTTTTTAAAAAAATAGTCTTACTAGCCCTTTTACTATTACCAGTAAGAGGAGGGTATGTGTTTCTTTTGAGTCAGACCCAGTTAGAGATATAACATCTTACTAAGTAAGAGGTGGGAGACTTGTCTTACTGCCTCTTACTCTATAAGAGATTGAAAACTTGTGTTAATTAACTATGTTATATTTATGATAAAAAGTCTTGTTTCATATTTACATAAGTTACTTATTATCGTATTGCGTTAGTTTAATAAATAAATTGTAGAAACGAGCATTTAAAATCATTCGGACAATTATACAAAAACAAAACAACATTATTTTGTTCAGATTTAGACTTTCTAACCACCTCTTATCAGTAAGATGTGGTAGTCAGATTCAGACCTAAAACATTTTAATAAAACAAACACACCCTTAGATTTATGGATTTAAACTAGTTTGTTAGCTTTTATGAAGCAAAGTTCAGGATGATTTGCATCATAACTAATGCCCTAAAGACACTTGTTGAACAAACCTATATCCATTTATCTAAAAAGTAACAACGATTAAGTCCAATTACTTTGAACACTTTAAATGGGAATGTCAATCAGTAAATTCCAAATAACAAACATTTTAACGATTGTGTTTTCGGGTTGTGAAGTGTGATGTGTGAACGACCCATCTCCCGTAATATCGCCTAAAAAATGCAGCTAAACATTTTTATTTTTGGGTTAATATTGGGTTTTGATTTATTCAAGAATGACTAAAACCATATAGATAGGATGGCCCAAAATATTATGGCCCTTTGGGCCTTTACAGCCAGCCTGCTGTTGGGTGTCCACCACAAAGCCTGTTTCGATTGATCATACATAATTAGTCTATTAAGGTGTACGTCCTAAATCAGTCGAGAGACAAAAGACACGACACTTAGGATTTAAACTTGAGGCGTCGATCTCACTTTATCAAGGTGTTGTTGATCGACCGCTGAACCACAATCGTCTGGACTGTTAAGATCATGCGTTTGAGATGGTTAGATAATTAGTGACGGACCCAGAAAAATAGGATGTGGGGGGCAAAAAGTTTTTTTTTTTTTTTTTTTACGATAGCAACAAAATGCGAAAGAAAAAATTAGAAACGTAATGATAAATCGAGTATTTTTGCTTAGACATGAAAGATTTATAAGGATTTAAAGAGTTAAATGTTTGATTTTAGTATGTGAGTGAGGGCAATTTGGGTTTTTGGTGGGGGTCACTTTCGAAAAAAAAGTCAAAATTAAATAAAAATTACACCAAAATATCAACTTTTTCGGCTGGCGCCCCCCACTTTTACATGCTAGATCCGTCCCTGGTTAGATTATGGGAGGTGATACTCACACCATATTTTTTGATTAATGCACCACAAATTATGCATTAGAGTATTGTATGGTACAAACTGTAATGCACAAATTGTGATGCATTAATCAGAAAATGTGGTGTGAGTATCAATTACCATTATAGAAAGACTGTGTCACGACTTCTACCATGTTGGTCTAATTGGGCCAAATCGTTGCTAAAAGCGTTATCAATATTCTAAAATCTTGCTTGTTGCTAAGAAAAAGAGTCAACATAATTAATATTCAATTTAAGTTTATTTACATATCAAATACTAGTCATAATATCTGTGTACGCACGAGGCTTTGATATAATTTTTTTATCACATATTAATACTGTAAATATTTTTTTTGACATTGTTTACTAATTAAATACCTTAGTTTTTTTATTAATACGTAATATATTGTCTCAAAATATACCGTGATTCACATTTTGAACGTTTGAATAAGTCATTAGTTTTCTTTACATGTAAAATTTGTACAATAATTATGATTAAATAAGAGCAAACAAACTAATATTAGGAATGTGAATCAACCATTGATATTAAGACGGTTAATATTATGGTATGAGTGGGGTTAATAAAATGTAGTTTGGTTACTGTTACCATTTTATTTTGGGAGCTAATAAATCTACGGCATAAATTTATAATTCCTTGGCAATTGAAAGTGATATTACATCCATACCCTTCCACTTTATCTACTCATTTTTTCACAACCTGATTCTTCTCGTTATATTAAATACCCACCAATTTTTTACATCATCGTTCCATTAGTTTCATGACTCTCATCCTAATCTTGCTAGTCTTTCTAGAGATTTAGTTAAAGAGTATACTTTGAATGTTAACTTTTAAACAACTATTGACTATAAGATCTTACAGAACCTCTTGAGCAAAGAATCTGCCCAACCATGAGTAATCACAAACAATAACGTTAATCAAGAGAATAAAATAATATTTACGAATGAGAGACTTGGTAGTTTAATTTCACAGTGACTCATACATGAGTAACTAGTCACGGACCGGTTTAATAAAAAATGTTACGGGTATTCATACAATTTCCTCAATTCATTTGCGTTGCTTCAGTCTTCGGGTTACTGTGCGTTGGTTCCTTCAATTCATTTGGTTGGTTCGGTTTTAAACAAAAAATGATTTCAGCCTTGTTTCGGCTCCAATACAGTTTGATTTTCGATTCGGTACCCATATTCATCGCCCTATCATATTGAAACTTAACCAATCTCGATTACACCCATGAATCTATAAACCAACTTTTTTTTTGTATACCTGGGTTTCCGACTCGATATTGCGAGCCGACTAATATCAGGGCGTCTACCCTTTTTGGATAGCCCGGAGTCAACGCAGGTAAACTTCCGTGGCCACCTCCATATATACACATCTAGTGAGGTTTGAACCCTTGACCTCTTATTTAAACTTCAAGGACCTTACCGATGGTTTCTATAAACCAACTTTCTAATGTCAATGGTAGTTTTAAGATATGAGGGTTCATAGACTAGAGTTTTTTCATTATTAAACAATTGAATGGTAATAAGAACGGAAGTGAGACTTCATGTATAAGCGTAATATACATATTAATTAGAGCGTGGGTAATAGAAGTATGGCCACGATGACGGTAAAAATGGTGGATACGGAAAACGCGTAGAGAAAAACTACGAATATATGAAGTGAGAGGGCATAAATGTAATTGCATATTCATTTGCAGTGATTAATACATAAAGGTAATGATTTATGTATGTGTGGTAAGGCTCACATGAGCATTAATACATAAAGGTATCATGAAAACCATTCATATTACCATCTTAAGGAGAATAGGGATATCAATGTAATGATCTAGTGTATATAATAAACATAATGCTTTCATTCGAATCAAGGCTTTTTCCAAATCCATCTTTTGTGGGATCCTACACTTTCTGGCATTGTCATTCCCGTCGCAATCTCGTATTGTTGTTCCAATGCCTATGTTGTGTTATGAGAAACAATTAATCAACGCACGGGTTTAAACATTTATTAAAATTAATTTAGCTTGCTATCGTAATTAGTTTTAAATAGACTAAAATACACTGGTGGTCCCTAAACTTGTCCAAAAACATCACGTTGAACCAAAACATGTCATTTTCATCGTCATATATCCTTTTTCCAAGTTTTATAGGCTAAACTGGTCCTTTGACCACTTTTTCGTTAGTCAACCACGTTAGTCGGCGTTTGCTTTGTCTTTAGTTTAAGGGCACAAATGTCATTTCCTTATTTGGATTAAAAATGTCTGTATTATTTTCACATGTAATCTAACCCTCTTCCTGACCCATAAACACATAGACTGTATTATTTTTCGTCCCAGAATTTTCGTTACAAGAATTATCACAATTCACAAACCCTAATTGCATGTCACAAAACCCCTTTTTATTATTCAAAAAACCAAAACATGGATTTTACTCTATGGAAAGTAAGAAGAGATCCAGGTTATCCAGTTGATGATATCGTTTTCTACAACTCTGCTAAGAAGAAATACGGTACTGTTTTCATTTTGATTATAAACATTGAAATTTCTAATTGGGGTATTAATTTTTTGGCAATTAACTTTTGAGAATGTCCTAAACATATATTGACATGTTTTAGGTGGTAGATCTAATAGGTTTAACATGAGGGTTCATCACAACGGTTTCTTTAAATACCGGCCTGGTAGAATATACGTTGGAGGTATGGAAAATTTAGCTGATTTGGTTGATGTTGATAGTGTGTCAGTTGAAGAATTGGATGTTCTTATGTATGAATTGGGTTACGAGCTTGGTTCAAAAAATTACTATTACTTTGTTAAGCCTGATAGTAATTTAGATGATGGTTTGTATAGCTTAAGTGAGAGTGCAAATTTAGAAATATTGAAAGATCTTGTTGATGACCATAAGATGATATAAGTTTATGTTGAAAATGGTAAGACAACATTGGATGTTGATGAAATGTCACAAAAGTCAATTAGGACAGTTATTGCTAATGTGGATGCAACAAAGAAAAAGGCAGCTCGTGCTGTTGTTCCATATTGCTCAAACAACTTGTTCTTAGTAAACATTGTTAATAAGTCTGTGGTAGAGGATTTATGTCAGGTTACACATCAATTTTTGGAAGTCAATACTTTGATACAATCAAGTCAGATGACAGAAACAGAACCCTTGTTTTCATCTGTAGATGTCTGTCAAACTGAAGATGTTGTAGCTGATGTCAACAAGCAAATAGGACTAAACTTGTCGGTCAACGTATACCACAAAACGATGTAATTTACTACAAAATTTATGTTACTTGAGATAAATAAAGATTCGAAAATAATTAAAAGCATTTTCACTCTCCGATAACCTAAAAACATATCAAGTGCTACATTTACTAACTTTTGTCATAAGTAACTTGACATGTTTGATAACGTGTGTGCATGATTAAACACACGCTACTTTTTATGTAGTAGTTTCTTCGTCTCAATATTCACCCGCACACATACACTAATGGTTGGAGGTTTTTCTAAAAATAGTCACATGTATACTTTTAGGATTATCATGGTGTACGAGTATGGTTTGTTTACACCGTACTTCATAATCATCAGTGGCAGAACGAGGAAATTACAATGGGTGGGGGGGTTGGCAAAACTTTTTTTTGACGATGGTAACAAAATGTAAAATAAAAATTAGATTTGAAATGATAAATAGAGTATTGTTACTTAAAGATAAATGACTTAAAAGATTTTAAAGTGTTGAATTTTGGATTTTAAAGTGTTGAATTTTGGGTTTTAATATGTAGGTGGGGGCAATTTGAGTTTTAAGTGAAGGCATTTTTGAAAAAATGTCAAATTAAAAAAAAATTACATTAAAACCGTAACTTTTTCGGCTAGCCATGAAGGCCACATACTAAATACATAAGTCCGCCCCTGCTCCTCATACACTTTTGCGATGAAAATTTTTGTTGTTATCTTTTAATATCAAAATTGTTGTTCAATGAAAAAGCACGCAATTTAAAAAATAAAACATCAATTATCTTTTTGAAACTAAAAGTCAAAACCCATAGTTCTTTGATGCAAAATATATGAATAGAATGAGGGTTTAAATGTATTTTCATTGATATAACTTTCATCAAGTATTATATAACACAAACAAAAATATTTAAGGTCAAAGTTTACAAAAAAAGATTTAAAAAAATCAAACAAGACAGTCAATATGGGACGGAGATAGTATAAAGTAAACAACTATCAAGTAAATTTGGCAACTTTCATCCATAATAAAAGTTACTGGTACTTAGCTATTTGTATTTTTCAAGGAACTATTTTTAACATATGTTTGTGTCTGTTTTTTATTTTTATTACCGTGCCAAAAAAAAAGTCTACTTTGTAGTACCACATAGAACTTTGAATACGCACAGCTTGAATCGAACTTAAAGTATGAGAAGAGCTGAACACGCGACATAAAAACTAAACTCATTCGGCCTCTTGCTCGTTCCCTGACTAGAAATGACTGGCTATTTTATTTGAACAAGATACATTGCATTCACTTAAGCTAAAAATTGTGTTAATACGAAGATGTGAAGATTTGGGTTTTGAACACTAGCGCTGCCATTGTACCAGAACCAGTCTTGTATACGAAGAGAAGAAGGTAAGCTTTCAAGCCGTAGCTTGCTGGTTTTTCCATCATCCAGAAAGAGAATGAAACCTAGCGAAAAAGAAATGAACACTTTGCTGGTACCCATTTGGGAGTTGGGACCAAACACATACGATACTCATATTCGTAAATTTTCGGTTGTTGGTTTATACCATTGGGCACTCGCACTCAAACATACTAGTAACACATTTGGAGATTATTTCTTTAATTAATAGAAGTTTTCTCAAACATTTTGACTTGTTTTTTTGGTTAAAAGGTCAAAGACCCGGTAAATATAAAAACAAACATTTTGACTTGTAGATAATTAAACAAGGAACTGATAGTACTTGGAAACTTTAAGCGGCTACTACAAAATAAAGCTAAAGCAACACCAATAAAGTGTTGTATTACATCTTAAAAACGTTGCTTACGCTTAATGCGACACTTTATTGAGTGATGCATTATGTAATGTCAAGATATAAGTGACACTTTTTAGTTGAATAAGCAACACTTTCTGAAAATGTTGCACTTGTTTAGCAAGTGCAATTCTTTGGATTGGGTCATATTTTTAACTCTAAGGCAACACTTTATGCTCTCAAAACACATCACTTTTGTCCTCAAAAGCACCATCTTTAACATTCAAATGCAACACATTTTATGCCCAAAGGCAACACTTTTTAGAATCAAATGCAACATTACTTACAGTTAAGTGCAACACTCTTTGGATAATAGTGAAACACTTTTTAATTTAGTACTACCACTAAATATTGCACTAAATATGCGACACTTTGATCCATAAAGTGCAACACTTTCTCTCTTGTTTTTTAACACCAACTTTTGACAGATTTGTAACCTTTGCATTTTATGTAGTACGTAATACAAATATGCCACGCATGTCATATCCAGATATAAGGTGTAATAGATTAGCAATTACTACAAAATTCAGTAGCTAATAAGTTGTATATTGTACCCTGACAATTAAAATAACTAACATAAATTATCTAATCTTAAGAAAAAAGAGTTAACGAATCACAATCCTAAAAACTTTGCACATCTCCGCTAGCGACTTAATGCAGGCCAAACCAACACGTAGCCTGGTCATATTAAAATGATACATAATACAATTAGTTTTTCCCTTCATTACGTGAAAAAAAATAACAAGCTACCATTAGTAAAACAATTATGCATATCCAACAAAATTTGTTCTAAAATTATGTCATGTCATTTCACTAGCATTTAAGAAACGAGCATCAATCCAAAAAATAAAATCCGAGAAGGTTCATTGCTAAATCGATATATCAAGAAGAATAGGTACTAGAAATTTAGTGTTTATATTGTTGTTGTTTTCTAAATGTAACCACATAAAGCATATTTAAACTAATATCTAATATAGACGTACCGTGCACCTTTTCAATATCACAGGAAAAACCAAAAAGATCGATTTTATAAGAAATCAATACCCGAAAAACCCAACTGAAACCGGGAAAATAAATTTTATCCTTTACTTGATTACCGGGAAGAAAAATTACCCTTCTAGGAGTTCCTAGATCCGCCATTGATTCCTTGAAGAGCCTGCACATTAAGATTTACAATCTGAATATATAAACTTGCCAAAATAAGTAGATATGGACATAAAAATCCATTTTATAGGCAAAAAAAATAAAAAATATACGGGTCAGAATTGTTTATTTTCAAGTGCTATGGGATTAAATATATGAAAGTAGCTAGCAACCTGGTCAAGAGCATATCTCAGTGTTTTTACAAGGCTTAGTTTATGTTGTCTGCTTGACAAAATAATTAGATGTGGATGTACTTGACAAAATAAGTTAATATGCATTTGAATCAGCAATCCCAACAAGTCCCAACCACCATTTAAATATCATACATTATGGTGCAAATTTATTTAAAAGCAATCTATGTCTACTTTTTATACCCAAATGCTTAGATGATGAAGCTGTCCTGCCACCGCGGGATGGAGTGGAGTTGCCTGAATGCCTGGATGATGCTACTCTCCTTTCGCGGGATGTAGTCATGTTTGTATCTGGTGAATTCCCTCCATACTCCCAAAGAGGACGTTCAACGCTTCCATTCAATTGAACTAAAAAAAGAAAAGGAAACATATGAGTAAGACTCAGCGGAAACTAAAGGGAAGTTTGGGATTGCTTATAGTATTAAATTGTATTATCTGTTTATGTTATAAGCGAGCAGCTAGAGTCTAGTCTGCTTACTTTCAATAGCATATTTGAGTCTAATAAATAAATAATTATGTTTGCCAAAGGCATTAATAAAGCTAATTTGCTTCAAATATAAGGAGATAAACACTTCATTAAGCAATCCCAAACCCTATTTTCATATAAAAAAATAGAAATAAAAAATTGTGGTGCAGATGTACACTAACCCATAGGTGCGGAGATATAAGTAATAATAGCAAAAATAGTTGTTAAGGAATGACATATATAACGAATATGACTAAAATAAATAATCAAGAGGCCTTAGAAGACAAGATATATATGCATCTATCAAAGGATATTTAGCTTCCCCTCTCAGCGGATCATCCACAAAATACCCCATATAGTGGACATTCCCATGTCCCCAGTTGTGCGAAAGTTCATCACCTCTCTTTAAGGTCAAATCCAGTGTCTGCTGTGAATTTGACAGTAGGTTCAACCTGGCAAGCACCATTTTCTCCTGCAATGGTCCTCTTTTCAAGTACAGCGTGACGAGTACATTTTCTTCGTAGGACTTAGCTTCTCCTAACGTGATGAGCGTTAATCGTAGTAAGCTCGCTTCTTCGATATCAACCGTCGAAGTCACACCAGGTGCAACTGTTAAGTCTGTGTTGAATATAAAAGTTTAAACCATAGAATGACAAAGAAAAATCTACAACGAAAAAAAAAAAAACATACCCCATCCACGCGTTTCCATTGTTACTTCTGAGGTCTTGCGAAGTTGTGTGGATTGGATATGAAAAAATGGGATGTAGGATGTACAAAATTTGGATGACTCGGTTATGTTTCAAAGAGGATGGTGTATAAGTAGTTACACTGTGTTCGTGAGTTTGTTTTTGGGGAAAAAAGAAATCAAAAGGGAAGAAACACAGTCAAAGCTGTGTTTGTGAGTTTTTTTGGGGAGGGAAGTGGAGAGAAAGGAAATGATTGAGGAAGGAAGATGGTAGTGTTTATTGTAAGCACTGAGGTTTTCAAATCAATATACAAAATAAGTTGATTTGCATCTCAATAGCTAAAGCCTAAAAGTACTTATATACTGTTAAAAACAACAGCTTGTGATGCGTTTTTAAGAGAATGTTATATAGACGATAATTTATAGTTCTCATTGTGCAACAAAATGTGGCCTAAGAGTTATGTTTTACATCTCTGATGTGGACATGTGGTTGATTAAAAAAAACAAATCGAGACATTCATGCATTTCCGGATTTCCCATACAATTGGACGTATAAGTTTGGAGAAATAATAAGCTCTACAATGTTGTAATTTGCTAATACCTATTGATAACAGGTTTAATTCAGTCTAGAAGCAAGCCTGCGTAAATACTGAAATATGGTTTCATAGAACAAGACATCTATTGACTATGACTAAACTGAAACGTTTTAGTTCATATAGATACTTGAGTTTAATTTAACTACCTTGTGTTGCTTTATTTGATCTAATTACTCAGTGAAGCAATAACTTATTAAATCCTAATCATCAGACAATAATATAAGGTCACTTCAAGTTTACTCAGTGAAGCAATAACTTATTAAATCCTAATCATCAGACAGTAATATAAGGTCACTTCAAGTTTACTACTACCAACATGAACATCACCATCCCTATACATTTTACAACTAACTACGTATAAGAGAACATATCACACAACAGAAGCATGACATAAAGATAATATAAGGCAAATCTAACATGTTTCATTTTGAAGTAAAGATACACATAATTACATACGTTGCACATCAATACAAAAAGCACATTAATTCACAACACTGAAAGATGATATATATAAAAGATGCAAACATATAATAAAATATACAAGTGAGCCAAAGACCATAATATTAACAAAATAGATGTTGTTGTTACCTGACCATGCTGGATTCAAGAACTTCTTCTCCTTGTGTAGAGTCTAGGGTTTATGATAGGTAGTTAGATGTATTCAATTCATGTCACACAATATTTTATGCATCCTAAAAGCTATTCAAGTCTTGTCTATCTATCCATGTAATCAAACGTCATAGAGAGTAGAGACTAGACAGTAACCATTTATGTAAAATCAATTCATGTATGTTATACCAAAGTGACCAAAACAGAGACTATTTGTGGTATGATTATTCCTGATCTAAATCTAAGTCTCTTATTTACTCTCTATTTACTAATGATTCATCATTCAACAAGGTGTAAGCACTCAGGTTTTCAAATCAATATACAAAATATAAGTTGATTTGCATCTCAATAGCTAAAGCCTTAAAGTACTTATATACTGTTAAAAACAACAGCTTGTGATGCGTTTTTAAGAGAATGTTATATAGACGATAATTTATAGTTCTCATTGTGCAACAAAATGTGGCCTAAGAGTTATGTTTTACATCTCTGATGTGGAGATGTGGTTGATTAAAAAAAAACAAATCGAGACATTCATGCATTTCCGGATTTCCCATACAATTGGACATATAAGTTTGGAGAAATAATAAGCTCTACAATGTTGTAATTTGCTAATACTTGAGTTTAATTTAACTAACTTGTGTTGGTTTTATGGACAATAAATTAATAGATGTGTGTTAGGATCGAACTCGAGACTATGGGATTGCACACTTTACGTATGAGAATTTAAAGTTAATAATTAAATATAAATGTGATATTTATTTATTTATTAAACGAAATAACTAACGGACGTTAAGTAATTAATGTAATGGACTAACGGGTGTTAAAGGTATTTGGAAAAGGACTTAATTGCAAAGATTGGGAAGGTTCCGGAATCCCTATGGGATGTCATGAACCGATCGGCCCAAAGAGAAAAGGAAACAACCTCAACTTGTTCACCAAGTTTAGTTGGGTATATATACAAGGCTAGGGGTCTTGTTTTTCTATCTCTCTTGTGCACATTGCTTAAACCCTAAAATTGTTTTGTGTGTGTTTTGTTCTTAAACCGATCGTACATCCCTTTAGGATGTCGATCTTCAAACCTTTTCCACATCAAGTTATTTGTTTGATAAAAACTAGCATTACTTTAATTCGGTTTAGTACGTGTGTACAAGAACATAGTAATAACATACTTTTGTTATTATCTTGGATTGAATTACAAAACGGTAAGGGGTAATTCTTATAATCCTATAAACCCTAATTAGGGTTCATCCTAATTGCTAGTTTGTGGATTTGATTCTTGTTCGGCTAGAATCAAGAAAGGTACGCATACTTTATTCTTTAGTTAATTAATTATTCATTATATGTTCCTATACGCTTCCGCACTTACTTTGATGTTTATTGTTTATATTTATGATTAGTCATGTTATATAATTACAACAGTGGCATCACGAGTCATTGGTTTTAATGAGTAATTAATTACTAAACACGTAAAAAACGGATATTGTATTGTGTTTGATATGATTTATTCTAGGGTTTTGGTTATGATTATATAAACCCTAATTTTAGGGTTAAGGATTTTGCCCTAATTTGGTTTTAAAAATCTATTATGGATCGATTTTTTTTTTTTTTTTTTGGGGTGGAAACCCTAAAATTTTTTAGTCGATTTCCTAAATTTTTTTTTAGGGTTTATACTAATTGTTATGTTATCAATATCGAAACCTAGATTTAATATATTTGTTACGTGATAAATTCATGAATAAAGTGTTATGTGACATGGAATTGTATGCGATCTTGTGACTTAATTGAATAATTGTTATGTTATATCCATGATGATACATGCATGTTTGTCATGGATAGTTGCTTGTATTATTATTTAATTGTTAAGATTGGATTAATTGTTAAGTTTTATACACATGTATATTTATGATAAATCTTGAATTGGGGATGACTCCAATTATATACATTAATGAATCAATTATGTGCAATTTGGTATATCATTAATTATGGGTTTACGCAATCGATTCGTCGATGTATGTGGCTCACTCTCAATTGAGAGAGTGAAAGCCCTAATTAATATATACGTTAATTTAACCTAGACATTGATTATTAATAGGGTTTTATTGAATAAGTTGCATGTGGCTACTTGTTTACACGTATAAATTGTTTATTATGTGCGCATTGTTTTTAGTTGTTTATATTTTTTATTGGTATTACTTGTTTGTTTATTATGTGCGACAGTTTTAAGCAAAGGGTAATTTTGAATAGAAAAATAATACGGACTAAACAATGGTGAAATTTGATTTGTTTTGGAAGAGTTAAGTTTTCAATAGTTTAATTGATTGGTGACTTTGGTACAATGACTGAACGGCTCACCCATTCGAATGAACTATAAAGGGGTTATTTAAGAAGTGCGCACAGTCACACTGAATGGATGTCTAAGGTTATGCGTTTGCGCTTACCTGGTCCTCTGCCCTCTGTAAGTTCGAATGGAGCTACTTAGTAAGCCATAAAAGTACAAGCTCATCTTAAGGGCGAATTAGTTTTAATTCCATGCGCCACTTCGGTGGTAATTATCCGAAACACTAAGTGTTTACACTTATGCAAAAGTACGGTATAATGGATGATGATTAACACTAAATTCCTTGATTGGTGAACCCAATACCTCAATCAAAACTTTGATAATTTGATCTTTATGAATTGGTAATAAAAAGTTTTTTATTAAAATTATGCTACAAGATGAATGCATGACATCTTTGTACATATTTGATTTGACCACATAAAATCAAAACTAGTACCCTTTTAAATTAAGGTATATGCCATCTAATTAAAAGGAACACTTGAAGTTGCAATTTAAGTCATGAGAGTACTTGGCTAGATTGTGATGGAGAGGTAAATCTCTATGTTAAGTGAGACCTTACATGGACATATTTGCAGTTCTTTAAGTTAGACACTTAAGTTGAGTAGGAAGTGAGATCTTGGACTCAATGGCATAAGATGGGATGAAACATGTTTATATTTGCAATAGCGTTGGAAAATATAAATCCCATAATGATCTAGGAATTGGAAATTGTTTGCCAATTATTGTTCGACGGATTACCCTATTATGTGCTTTCGTTACTAGCAGATCAACTGATGTAATGGAACTGCGATAATTTGGATCCTAGTTTTCGAGAAAATTCTATGGTTATATGAATATTACCTTGGGTATTTTATTTTCTTGAAAAGTTTAATTATCGAAAATACTAAAATTGAATTTTGCTAATTCTTTAAATGTATTAATGCAACATTAAACCGTAAACGTAGGTTATTCATGTATTGGTAAAATTGATCTACACCTGTAAGGGTTTTGGTAGAGTCAACTTTACTAAAAGAATAAACCTAGTCCTCTTTTCTAAGAAAGAGTGAGATTCAACCCTATTCCTTTTCATGAATGAAGAAAGGTATGATAGGACAATTAGAATTGTCTAAATTCTAAATACATAACTCGTAAGCAAATTTTAATAGTTAAGAAAATTGCATATTTCTGAGTTATTAAATTAGAAGCTAGACTAATTACTGTATAATTGGTAAAAGACAAACTAACATATTTTATCTAGTTGTTGTGCTTTGACCATTTAAAAGTACTACTTACAATTGTTGGAATAGTAGAACTATTAAGAAAGAAATTGCATGCCCAATTTTTCAAGTTAATAGCATTGATGGATAGTTCATCATCTACATAGTAGAATACACTCTTTAAGTACATAAGTAATTGTTATGTATGGACTTTTTCAAAGGTGTAGGGAAGTAAATAGAACACTATTTTCTTTTACTGGTTAATGAAACACTTCCAATGTTGTCAAATCCAGTGGGAGTATGTTGTTCTTATTACTGAATAAGGACTTAATGTAATGATCTCTTATTCAGTGGGAGTTACAAGCTTTGTCATATTGGTAGTAACTCAGATTATCTCTAGAATGTCTTATGATAATTACTTTCCACTTGTAGACACTTATGTTTTCAAGGATAGTCATGTACGTTTCCTTATTAGACAATGAAGTGATTCTACATCTACTAGTTATGCTAATATCAATGACACAATCATATTAGTCACATAAACAAACATATGTCGTGTTGTTTATCTGCTACATGATGTTGTTCCATGCACAAGTGGGAGAAATTTATATTGTGTGCAAGGTACAACATATAAGTATATGATTTAAAGGATTCTCTTGACTGCAAGGTAAGAGACTAACGTTCTAATATAACTTGTACATATCTAATTCAAGAAACACTTGGTGTTACAATTTACGTCATGTGAGAACTTGGCGAGATTGCAACAACAAAGTAAATCTCTATGTGAAGTCAGACCTTGCATGGACATATTTGCAGTTTCTAAATTAGACAAGTATTTAGAACATGTGTCAAAATGATATATAAGACTACTTCAAATTAGATTTTTATGTATTATTAGAATGACATAAATGAAGTAATCTAATACTACTTCAAATTTGTTTATTTATGTATTTTGGAATGACATAAATGAAAAATAATGTAGTCCTGCATTATTGTGAAGTAAAATAAATTAACTTGAAATTACTATTGAAACCAAGAGTTGTGTTCATAATTACTTTAGTTAAACATGTTTATGATTCATTGTAAAGACATAAACATAAAGTCTTTTAAGACTTATAATAAAGTAAGACGTTAACTTGTTATGTTTTTTAATTAAGACATATACAAGAAGTCATCAATGATTTATAACGTATAATGGGATTATAACAGTTTATGTTTCTTGTTGAGACATGGATATGAAGTGACTTGGTTAAAAGGTACTTGTGTTATAAAGCATGCAATTGGCTTGGAAAGTCTATTATACCATTAAGTTGACTTAGTTGGTAAATAGGAAATTCAAAATGAATATGTTTATCTTATATATTGTTAGATTGTCTTACAATATTAAAATTCTAATGAATACCACAAGTTGATGGTATGTTCAGTTAGGAGAATCAAACTCTATTTGATTTGTTTGATTCAAGATAACCATAACTTCTTTCTTAAAAAGTAACAAGGTTAGAATATTGAGTATGGATTGAATATACTCAATATGACTCCAACCTAGAAGATTAATAAAACACCATTTCATTATGGAATGTGATGAATCACATTAAGTTTTAAAATTGAAGATTCTGAATTTGTTAAACTACTTATGAATAGGTTATTAACAAACTAATGTCAAGAATTATCAATGTGTATTTGTAATGTCCCAAGTAGAGAACAATGTAGTTTTGCTCTAATTGCTAAGTATATATAGATAGTCTATATATTACAAAAGGCAAGTGGGAGTTTTTTATCTTGAAAGATAAAATTACAAGATACATAATCTTCTAAAACACACTAGTAAATATCATGATGAGGTTAGACATGTAAATGATAGACCTCATGATGATGGAATTTTCATTCATAGATCTGCAAAGATATCTCAGATATTTGACTTATATGCTGAGAAATATGAGTTACAGGATTATAGTAAACCTGATAATCATTATGATGGATTACCAAATATTGAATTGGGAAAATTACTCATACTCTGAATGTTAAAGATGCTGTCCATAAAGATAATCAATTTTGGAAATTTGATTTATCTTAATAGAGAATGGAAATGAGTTTCTTCAAAAGAGATGAAAAACCCTTGTGGTTTGAATTTCTATGTAGAAATCATATGGACAATATTGTACACATATTTAATGCATGTTTCATGACAAGATTATTGATCATACTTAAGCAATTAATTATGATTGAATATTCTTTCTTAGACACATTAAATATATAAAGATGACAATGGAATATCAAAACTCTTTCTTGAGAAATTACTTGAGCGAGGACGGTAAGTAATCGAAAGATTTTTGAATTCATATAATCTTTGGAAGTGTACGAAGTGCAATAATTAATGAATGGATAAATGCATGCATCTATAAAATTATTCTTATATTTAATTATTAAATCTTAGTTTTGATTTATAATTGAAATAAGATAAATTTTAAGTATTCCTAAAAGCTAGTGGGAGTATTATGTTAAGGTTTTAAATCTTATATGTTGTATAACATATGATAAGTAACATTCCTTGAAAGCTAAATGTTAAGTCTTAGATTGGAATGAAACTTCACTTGTAAGATTTAAGAATTAAAACATACAACCTTGGAATATATGTTTATTATTAATAAACATGTGCAGTAAAAATAAATGATTCTAATAAAACATGATATATCATTTGGGAAATGGATAAATATTTTTTGACAAGATAGAACGTGAATGAAGTCTAAGTTTGACCTGTAGATTCATCATGTACATCATGTAGTGTATTTAAATTGTTGTATCATTCTTAAATAAGAAGTGATTTGACAACATTGATATCTAATTAAAAGTTATTAGATAACTTGTGTAATGAATAGTCTAATAGAATTACATCCTTAAAACCTGGAATTGCTCCTAGATTCTATGGATGAACAATATGTCAATTGTTGTGCAAATTGTCATCAGCTTCAAACTTGAAAGTTTGGAAGACATCAAACATTACACAATAAGATATTAAAGTTTACGAAGTTTTAATAAGCATATTGTTGTTTGTATACAATGATGCTGGTTTAATTGAGATGACATTCAATACTAGTCGTGGTAGGATTTCATCCTTGTTAATGGCCATGTGATCTAGTTGTGCTTATCTAAGAGCGCAGTTGCATTATACATTAAAAGAATAAGAATACTTTAAATTTTAAAATGTTTGAAAGTTTAAATTGTCATAAATTGGTGATAGAGGATGTCACACACTTTATGAATTATTATGTGGATTGTTGAATGCACACATACAAGGACTTCAATAATTGAATTCTTGAAATAAGTATTCTCAAAATTATGATAGATCACGTTGGTTGATTTATGCCTTGTCATACAAGTATGATTGTCATTACTTGAGGCATAATTCATCAACAGGAATTTTCATGCATTGATCTATTTGGTATTTGGATAAGGGATGTTAAACAATTGTTATAATAAATCAAATACTTGGTATGATTGATTTTATAATATATTGTATCCTATATTTGCATGTTTAATCCGTGAATAAATTTATTTATTCTAAATCATCCGTTGTCGATTAATGATATGGGAGTATCATTAAACTAAGACAAATCTGAGAGATGTGGTAGAATATACTTGAAAGTATATTGATGAGAATGCATACCAATTTCAGATGATATTCAATGAATTGAATATAGGACTTACCCCAACTACATAATTTACTTTGTGGATATTGTTATAAGTAAATTATGAATAGTTATCCTCAGACTTGAGATACCAGATAAGTGTCATGAATGTAGTGCACTTCTGTGGAACAACTTAACGCTATACGTAACTGGTAGTCATAAGGGTTGTTTCCTGAAGTGTTGCAAAGTTTGTGGGTTATTCTTGTAGTCAAGATAGAATTTGTTCCTTCAAATTTATTTTGGAGTTTAATACTGCTGGGCCCCTCGTAGGGTTGACAAGATGTTTGCATGGCCATGCCCAAAGTTCTCCCCTGAATATGTTCAGAAGATTTGGTAATCTTGTTCAATCACTAATAACGAGAAACAGAATGGTTGAATAAAGAATGACTTAATTCCATATCTTTATTTAACATGGTATTAGAAACAAAAGGATAATAATAATGAGAAATCATTAAAAGGTTTTCCAGGAGCCTTGCTCGAGTTGTACTAGAGGCATCGAAGTGTTGCTAGACGCTAACCGAATGTGATCACTCTATTAAGATATGTCCAAGTGGGAGCTGTTGGTTTTATGGACAATAAATTAATAGATGTGTGTTAGGATCGAACTCGAGACTATGGGATTGCACACTTTACGTATGAGAATTTAAAGTTAATAATTAAATATAAATGTTATATTTATTTATTTATTAAACGAAATAACTAACGGACGTTAAGTAATTAATGTAATGGACTAACGGGTGTTAAAGGTATTTGGAAAAGGACTTAATTGCAAAGATTGGGAAGGTTCCGGAATCCCTATGGGATGTCATGAACCGATCGGCCCAAAGAGAAAAGGAAACAACCTCAACTTGTTCACCAAGTTTAGTTGGGTATATATACAAGGCTAGGGGTCTTGTTTTTCTATCTCTCTTGTGCACATTGCTTAAACCCTAAAATTGTTTTGTGTGTGTTTTGTTCTTAAACCGATCGTACATCCCTTTAGGATGTCGATCTTCAAACCTTTTCCACATCAAGTTATTTGTTTGATAAAAACTAGCATTACTTTAATTCGGTTTAGTACGTGTGTACAAGAACATAGTAATAACATACTTTTGTTATTATCTTGGATTGAATTACAAAACGGTAAGGGGTAATTCTTATAATCCTATAAACCCTAATTAGGGTTCATCCTAATTGCTAGTTTGTGGATTTGATTCTTGTTCGGCTAGAATCAAGAAAGGTACGCATACTTTATTCTTTAGTTAATTAATTATTCATTATATGTTCCTATACGCTTCCGCACTTACTTTGATGTTTATTGTTTATATTTATGATTAGTCATGTTATATAATTACAACACCTTGTGTTGCTTTATTTGATCTAATTACTCAGTGTAGCAATAAATTATTAAATCCTAATCATCAGACAATAATATAAGGTCACTTCAAGTTTACTCAGTGAAGCAATAACTTATTAAATCCTAATCATCAGACAATAATATATTAGAATTAGGTTAATCCCCTTAATGATTCATTAAGCATCAACGAATATATACAAAGAGTAGCTAGGGAAAACACTGTTTAAGCATTGGGCTACGCCCATTAATACAACTAGCCAATCAATAATAATGTAAACTAATACTCCCCCGCAGTTGGAACGGGAGGTCTTCGAACGTTCAAGCTGGAGCGAAACTCAAGAAACAAGGCATTCGGGAGACCCTTAGTAAAAATATCCGCATACTGAAACCGGGATGGACCATGAAGTACACGAACCTGACCAGAAGCAACATAGTCTCTGACAAAATGAATATCGATCTCAATGTATTTTGTACGTTGATGCTGAACTGGGTTAGTAGACATATACACGGCGCTAACATTATCACAATAGACAATGGTAGCAGTAGATAAAGGGTGATGAAGCTCGCGCAGTAGATTGCGAATCCAAGCTGTCTCAGCCACCACATTAGCAACACCAGGATACTCAGCCGCAGCACTGGACCGAGATAACGTCACATGTCATTTAGCAAACCACGATAGCAAATTATCACCAAGAAAAACACAATAACCAGAAGTAGACCAGCGAGTGACCGGACAACCCGCCCAATCCGCATCCGTGTAGGCAACAAGCTGAGCAGTAGAAGAGACATGTAGCTGAAGACCATGATCAAGAGTACCACGAATATAGCGTAATATACGCTTCAAAGCATGAAAATGTGTATCACGAGGGTCATGCATATACAAACAGATCTGTTGAACAGCGTAGGAAATATCTGGGCGCGTAAAGGTAAGATACTGAAGGGCACCAGCTAAGCTCCGATATAAGGTGGGATCATCAATGGGTGTACCATCAGGTCCAAGCTTGGACTCTGTATCTACGGGAGTGCGGCACGGATTACATTTCTGCATATGAGCTCTCTCAAGAATGTCTTCAGCAAATTTAGACTGCGATAAGAACATACCAGATGCTGACCGAGTAGCAGAAACACCAAGAAAATAATTAAGAGAACCAATATCCATCATTGCAAACTCACCATGAAGAGCAGAAATAACTAATAACACGCTGTAAAAATGCATCAGAAGAAGCAGTCAATATAATGTCATCCACATATAGTAACAAGTAGGCCGTGTCAGATCCACGATGAAACACAAAAAGTGATGCATCAGTTTTGCTATGCTGAAAACCAATATGAGTAATAAATCCAGCAAACCGCTGAAACCAAGCTCGTGGGGCACTTTCAAGTCTTGTCATTCTATGTATATCTTTCTAAGAGCACCAGGTGTGGTGAAGATGGGTTACCTCTTCATCACCGTCACCTCAACATAACTAACCACAACAACCCTCCCCCCCCACTCATAACAAACATCAACCTCTTCATTTGGGGCCCACCATTACACACATTACACACACACACACACAAAAACATGTTTTTCTCAATTAAAAGAAAAAAAATGTCAGAGTCGTGGTGACGATGAAGCAAGCGACAACAAGCCATGGCGAAGGGGGCCGGTGTGGCGGCGAGCCATGGCGAGCTGCCATGTAGGCTCACGGCGAGCCATGGTTTCTCCACACCGGGTGCTCTAAGCATCCTTAAAGCTATTTAGAGCAGTTGGTATGATGCCCATGAGGAGTTGGTGTGATGCCCATGATGTGAACTCATAACACACCTATCATTATAACACCATCATAACACCACATTTTGGACACCAATTTTCTTTACAAAATAAAATTTACAAATTCAACTCTTAAACTAATAATTTATTTAAAGGCAAATGATTGAAAAAAGTATCATCCTTGCCACCATTTTTTTTGTGGGTAGCGAACAATCTTTTTTTTTGTTTTTGCGGGTACTTTTCTTTCAAATTTATCCTTTTTAGGGTATTTTGCGAAATTTTTGGACATTTTTGCCCCTCTTAGCTAATAGAAAATTTTTTCCCCGAAGGGGCAAAAATGTCACATAGTACCCTAAAATGGATGAATTTGGAAAAAGAGTACCCATAAAAGAAAATGATGGCAAACATGATATTTTTTTTTAATCATTTGCCATTTATTTAATGGATGTTGTAGTCTATGTGCAAATCTGATGATAGTTTTGATTGCAGATGTATGAAACTTTGAAGTCTAAATGCATAAAGGTCTGTATTGTTTGTGGAAAACTAGAAGGGGGGGTTGAATAGTTTTACCAATTTAAAACTTCCTTTTAAATATTTAGATCGACTTATGTCAATCTATTTGGTTGTTTTATGTTGGACGTTGATAGATAGATATATAAACATGTAAAGAGAGATAAAGAGTAAGAAGCACATCACCACGACACAAGTATTTATAGTGTTTCGGCTACAAGGACACCTTCCTTGCCCTACTCCACTCCCCGAGTCACCTACACGAGAGTTCGTAAGCAAAGCTAAATACCGAGTTCCTTCACACCAAGGCGAACCACACCTAACACAACGTAGCCTACCCTTTATACGATGCTAGGCTAACCACCGAGTTCTTTCACACCTTAGGAGAACTAATTCTATCACAACGTCGCCTACCCTTTATTAGGTACTAGGCTAAGCACCTAGTTCCATTACTATGGAGGAACTACTACCCTTCACGACACAACACCTATTATCAAGGAGATCTACTCCTTGTTACAACACCATCAAGGATATCACCATCCTTGTAAATAAACAAATACTTATATGTATAACGATGTACCTCATCGATTATACGACCTAAGCATTCTTCCCAAATGCTACTTGATTTGATTCTTCGGCATCCTTCACTAATGCCTTTAACACAACGCTTGGCACCCTTCACTAATGCCTTCGTCTTGACACCTTTAGCATTCTTCACTAATGCTTTGACACAGATGATGAGCACCTTTCACTAATGCTTTCATCTTGACACTTTCGGCATTCTTCACTAATGCCTTCAACCCAACATCTATGGAGAAAGGAAGAACTATCAACAAGAGAACCTTCGTTGTCTTGATGATGACGAAGCATGGCAACTCATGGACTTGAGCTTGCACATCTTCAAGAGGTGGTGATCTTTCCTTTAAGAGGAACCTAGAAGATCACACAAAAACAAAAGACAAAGACTACATAGATCTCTTGGATCTGAGGTTAGAGGGTTAGAATACTTGGGGGAAGTATGTGTGTAAAAGCATGAATAGAAAGGAAGAAATGGCTCTCTATTTATAGAGAAAATTCTCTACTGTTCCCCGGATCCTACGGATCCCTTCCACTTGGGATCCGGCTAGCACAAAGCTAGGGATCCATGGAACGCTCCTCTTTGCCCATGGGTATTTTTGGTTATGGGTCATGGGTCATGGGTCATGGGTTGATCCATGGTTTTCTATCTAGATACAATGTACCTTAAGGATACATTGAACTTGTGTAAGTGGTATATATAAAACCATGGGTTATTGGTCAATACCATTTGCTAGATTTTACCCATTTTAGTATTTACATGTTTTTACCCATTTTAGTATACTTAGTATAAGTATGTATTAACCCAATATGTAAACACTAATTGTTGTACATATGTATCTAAATCATAAAATCACTTAATCTTGTTATAGTGTTTTATGTGAAAACGTAAGTGTGTTAGGAAACTCTTAACTCAAACTATTTACGTACTCTATTTGTTTCGTTAAAATGATTTTACGTTTGTTATCGACAAAACATTAGAAGATCGTAAAATATAAATAAATATTTTTACGGCTTATTTGTATTAACAATCTCCCCTTTTTTGTTGATGACAAAACATAAAATTATTTTAAGAAAAAGCTAAAATTCGTAAAAGTTTGAATTTGTAGTTTTTACTTTCTTCTCCCCCTTTTGTCGAAACAAAAAGTGTTAAAAGAAACTAACACAATTTTTATAAGAAAATTTATGTAAGAATGTAAAAAAAAAAAAAAAAAAAAAAAAAAAAAAAAAAAAAAAAAAAAAAAAAAAAGTGACGGGAATGGTACTCGTCTTAACTCCCCCTTGACGAGTCCATCCCTTTAAAGGGCGTCAAGGACATAACGTAAAATAAGCTAATTGTGTTTGCAATTAAGTTTGCAAATGGTTCGTCTAAGTGACGAAAACGTGCTCCCCCTTGAAGATTGCAAGTATGCAATGGGGTGTCATGAAGTATAATCCAAAAACGGATTAATGTTTGCAAATGTTTTTGCAATATCGTTTGACACAAAGCTCCCCCTGGCTTTTATGGTGTCAAAGTCTTCATGTGTTATTTTGAAAATCTACAAATTAAGGGTTAGAAAACAAAAGTATAATGCATATTTTCCTGCAAGAGAAACTCAAGTTAGTACAATTTTGTGCTTCTGTACCACGGATCCCACGGTTCCCTTCTTGTAGGGATCCGTCAAGGTATAATGGAGGGATCCGGCTGTCTGTTGATAGTTTCTTCAGCAATGAAGATGTGTCAAGCACTGCTACTATAAGGATAATATATATAAGAAATACAAAGCACAACGCACAACACATAGCAAATAGATGTTCATTCAATAAAACAAGAGATAACCAACCAAATCTCTAAAACTAAGAGAATGAACTAGCAAAACAAGTGCTACTAATGCTAATGAGTTAACCCAAACCTAAGATTCGACTAAAAGCTTAAAGATGATCAATGGTGAGATGAGTTTTTCTCAGCATTTTTAGCTTGTAGTTCATGTATCAATCTATCTAGTTCATGTTTCATTCTTTCACTATGTTTACAATGATAGCAATCCTTGTCATGGTTTTGAGTTTCTTGAAGTGAAAGTTCAAGTGAAGTGGGTTGAGGATCTTCAAATGATTGTGAGGTGGTTCTAGGCACTAATGATGTTGGTTGTATGTTTGGTATAGTAGGATTAGGTGATGAAATCCTAGTGATAACACTCTTCTTGGAAATTAGTTTGATTGGTTTCCTTGGTGTGGGAGAGATCCTACCATTGGTGGACTTAACCGAAGATAATCCGGTTGAGGAAACTTCATGTGTGATTCTAGCAATTTTCTTGGGTGGTCTTTGAGTAGATGAGTTAGCACTAGGAGCCTTAGTCATGATGATGATGATACAAGCAAGAACTTCTTTAGTTGCTGATTTTAGGGATGTGATTGAGAGTGATGATTTTAATCCTAATGTTTTTTGGTTTATAAAGGATGATTTGAATGAGGAAATTAAATTAATGTCACTTAGAAGAATAGGCATGTTCTTGGGGTTTTGATCAGCTCTAGGAGGATAATAAATGAATTCTAAGAGTGGTTTAGAAAACCAAGAGGTGATTTGAATTCGAATATGGAAGTTGACTTATGCTTTCTGCATCTACGAATCCCGCGGATCCCTCTCAGCAGGGATCCGCCTGGGTAAAGACCGGGGATCCGGCTATCAGACAGGGTTTTGACTTAATTTTGAAGTCTCTAGCTGTTGGATATCTTAACCATAAGTAATGGTGTTTAGTGTTTGATGACTAAGGTGTTCTATGGCTTATAAAAGGAGGAAATTGGCAATTGCATTTATGACTTAATCCACTAAAGTTCTTGGAAATGTGATGATTAACATGCACAAGATTGAGATTCAGAGTTACAATGATCTAGGAACTCATTTAAGATGAGATGGAGTGTTTGAGTTAGGAAGATGAGTTGAAATGATTGTTTTAACAATGCTTGGTACAGACTGTCACCCGGATCCCACGGTTCCCTCCTTGGAGGGATCCGGCTAGGCTATTCCTAGGGATCCGGCTCTCAGCAGTTATGACAGGTTTGAAATGAGGTTTCTAGAAGCTAAAGCCTATCTTATTTTGAGTTTCAGTTCTCCTAAGTGTTTTAGGATGAGAAGGTACTTGAATGATCACGGGTAGTAAGTGTTTATAGCAAATGATTGCTTTTTATGGAAAGAAGATAGGACAAGATGACTACCAATGGATATCCAAGGTTAACACTAAGAATTATAAATGTGTCAAGTCATAATAAATGATCCTAGTGATCAGATTTAAGCTTGAGGTGAAATTTGAAAAATCCTTAAAAGTCATAAGAATTGAAAAAACCAAATTTTGACTCACTTTGAGATAAGGATGACTAGAAACAATTTTCTAAAAATGTTTAATTTGTCTACTTAAATGTTTTGAAAGATGAGAATTAGCTTGTGTGTATTGGAGCGGAAATATGGTGGTTTTTGATATGTTAATAAATCAAGAAGTATTTAGACTAAGATCTTAAGTAAGCCTTTAGTGAGTCTAAGCTTTTTCTCATCCTTGAATAAGACTTAGTTGGGTTCTAAAAACAGATGCTTAGCTAATGTGAAATTAATCTAAAAAGCAATCTTGATGTAGGGAATGATGTATTGCTGATCTGATGACACGGATCCCATGGTTCCCTCAAGGGAGGGATCCGGCTAGGCTAATCCTAGGGATCCGGCATCTGCAGATCAGAACCTACACAGAAATGATGTGCAGATTTTGCACACTATTAAATCTATAAAACAAGCAATAGGAACAAGCAATTCATCATAAAACACCACTAATAAGATAAAGTGATGCGTGCCAAACAGTCAAGCTAAATCACTCAAGCCGGCCACTTGTGAATGACCGACCGTAATAAGCTTAAAACTGCTTAAGCACGAATGCAATGAAGATCTGGGGAGTATAGTGTTTCCCCGGGTCGTTATGTCCCAGCGAGCTATGCGATGGATTATCAAACGTAAAGTGATCGAGAAATTTGAACGAAAAGGGATTTGAATAGATATTATAACTACAGGAAAAGCCAACAAATTACAACGGCTTAAATGCAAATTAAAGGAAATTAAGAAGATAAAAACTATTAAATAAACGCTATCACTATATCTAAAATGATGTTTTTGTTTTTAAGTTTTTATAAAACTGAATTAAAAACTACGTAACGTACAACTGAAAATGTGAAACTTACACAATATTAACCCTAAAAATATGAAAATGATATTTTTACAAACCTAATGATAAAAGAAACTTTTTAGAAAAAAAAAATTATTTTTATAACTAATTATCTAATTATTATTAATTAAAAACTATTTTTAACTATTTAATAATATCCTAAAATACAAGAAATTAGGAAATAAAGCTAGAAAAATAAAATTATGAATTGGAAAAGTCTAAAATAACAAAATAGAATTTTCAAAACTATTTTTTTATTTTTCTGATTATTTTTCTATTTTCTAGGAATTAAAAACTATTAAAAACTAATTAAATGGCTTAAAAATACAAATTTAACGAAGAAAAATCTAGAAAAATATTTTTTTGGCTTTTTATATTTATCTTAACTTAAGAAAAATAAAAAATTATTTTTTTTGAACCTTTTCTGAATTTTTTGTATTAAAAGCTAATTAAAAATGTTTAAAAACTACTTTAAATTAAGAAAAATAGCAAATCAAGTTAGAAAAATCTGAAAATTTCAGGGAAACTCTAAAATAATATTAGGAAGCTAGGAAAATTGGAAAAACAGGTACTTATGTGGGGGAATTTGAAACTGATGTGTCAAGTGTTTATAAATAAGCACTTGAATAAGCTAAATGAAGACCAACAAGCACCAACTGTTTACAGAAGCCAAACTATGCTACAATAACTCAAATGCAACTAAAAACAACAGGCCATAGCTACTGAATTGCAATATTAATAGATTTGGAGTTTTGAGATTTATAGCTAAAACAGATTTCTGGGGCCAACTTTGGGCTTAAGCACAAGCCTTAAAATAAGCTGAAAAGGAAAAACAGAAATGGGACTCTATACTAGACCTAGCCAACTACTTATGCACCAAATTAAAGCTCTGGGCAAGCTCAAATGAGCTCTGTGCAAAAGCTGCAAGAACTGCACAAACTCTGTGCAGTTCAATGCCCTGTGCACAGGGCATTTGAGACCATCTTGATGAGCAAATTTGAGACTTATAAAAATCTTACAAAAATATACAAAAATTCTAATAAGAGAGTAGACCAGTTGGAGATTTTAAAGCAACAAGTTGCACTAAGTTTGGTCCAAAAATGAGTGAATGAAAATTCCTCTCAGTTGGCTCAAAACAAGGTTTTCAGTTTTGACTTTCTAAAGCAATCTTGATATTTTGACTTTGGTGAGATTTAAGCTCACTTTAATGACTGATTATGATGTTAATGGTTGAAATGAGACTAACACAAGCTATGTCTATGGAATTTGAACACAAAACAAGTTCTTTGATCTCTAAAAACACAACAGATAGACTGTTGAGATGGATTTTTTGTAAAGTTGACTTTGGTGGTGTGCAGGCACCAAATGAAGACAGATATAAGTGAATATCAACTAAACAAACTTAACTCAACATGTAATACCCACTGAACCACCCTCTCATGCAGTTTAAGTACTTGATCCAAACAACCTTTAATTGACTGTTTTAAAAATTAAATGAGACAAACACTTTTCAAACTTGCATCAATGATCAAGCTACATCTATATAACCTAAATACAGCTTATTGAACAGTTTTGAACCAGATTTAACTACAAATGAAGGTAATGCAAAGAGACTTAAAAATTTACTTACAAGGGTCCTAGCCACTATGGCTTGAAACCATGAACCAAGGTACCACTAACCTATCCAAAACCAACCCAATATCTTCTGAACTAACTCAAATCCATAACTGAATCAACCCATTTCCATTTCCATTTCCATTTCCATTTCTGCCCAAATCAACCTTGTTTGACTTTCTTTGACCAATGTCCAAACTTGCTAAAAACTTGAACTAAAGCTTACAAAAAGCTATGATAAGCTTGTGTAAACTTATTAGAACTGAGAAACAAGCTTATTGAAGCTTGGTTGTAAGAAATAAAAACTGAAAATACCAACAGTGGTGTATAAAATTGAAATGTGAACAATAACTTGCATTGATACTTAAAAGTTGATTATACAGATACAAATACCTTACTTTGATACTTAGAAACAAAATATTTCAGATATTACATTAAATTAAAAGCTTTGAATAAAAAAAACGACATAAGTGAAAATAAAATAAACTACTCCCTCCCTTCTCTTGCTCCATTTGCTTGCTTTTATAATCCAAAAGTCTTCTCTTTCCACTCTGAATGTATCCCAGCAATCCTCAGCCATTGGATGGCTTAAAACAATCCTGGCCCTTTAAATGGATTTTTGGCGCCAAACTCTTATCTGCCAGTTGGGGTTGAGTGAGGAGGGGGGAGGAACATTAAATGCATTTTGGAGGGTAGCTAAGGTGGGGGGAACAAGTTTGAGTAGAGTTGAGGAGGGGGAATGGGAGGAAGCTTGGTTGCAGGTTAGCAGTTGAGAGGGAGGACTTTAGGCGCCATTGGGGTGTTGTTTGACCAAGATTGACCGGGGTTAATAATAAAAGGGGGAGGTCAAAATGGTTAAATGACAGGGGTCCAAAATTAGGCAAGGTCCAAAATGGCTTGACAAGGGTTTAAATGACAAGGACCATTAGTGTAAATTCTGAAATTACAAGGGCCTAGGCTGTCAATTCTTCAAATATGTTTCAAGGGACCAAAAGTGACACTCTCAAAAAGTACAAGGACTAGACTTGCCATTTTCCAATTTCCAGGGGCCATTTTTGCCAAATTTCAAAGTTGGAGGACCAAACTTGTAATTTTCTCAAACTTTTGACATTTTTCACCAAAGGACTAATTATGACAAGTTATGATTTAAAAAGGACCTTTGGTGACTTTTCTTTTGAAATTTTGACTCAGGGACTATTTTTGACAATTTTAGAAACTTGGGGGACTGAAACTGCCAATTATGCAAACTTTGCTCATTTTTCATCTGATTTTGAACATTTTGCATCTGAAACATATAAAATGTAATTTTGGAATATTTTCAGTATTTTGATGCATTTCTGAGCATTTTTAGATGTTTTGCAGTTCAGATTTGACTAAAAATGATGAGTATTTACACACTCATCATAAAGTAACAATATCTAAAATACCATAAACCAACAATGCTAAAAAGAAATCATTCAAACATAAAATAAATGAAATTAAGCACATTCCTATTGTCTCTTTCGTCAATTCTTCCTTTTCCTTTTTGACGGCTTAGTGAGATTGTAAGCGAGGTTTTGAATCTTCCTTTTCCTTTCGTCAATAATGCGTTTACTCTCTCCGTTTGCCCGTCCGTTTAGGGATGGAAACTCGTAGAGAAGTTCAAATCCGTCTCCATGATCTTGAACAACTCCATCAAAAAGCGCCCCGTAAATCTAGGATCTCTATCGCTAACGATCACATGTGGCACTCCCCAATACTTCACCACATTCTTAAAGAAAATCTTAGCCGTATCGTCCGCTGTAACATCGGGTGGTGCGGCAATGAAAGTTCCATACTTCAAGAATCGATCGACCACCACTATAATACTCCTACTTCCTTTCGACTTCGGCAAGCATGTGATAAAGTCCATAGAAACGCTCTCCCATGGTCCTTTGGGCGTAGGTAGATGCTCCAACAATCTTTCAGACTTCTTTTTCTCTATTTTGTCTTGTTGGCAAACAAGGCACGTCCCCACTTCCTTAGGTGAACAACATGTCTCGTTTTAGCCAAAATCTCCGAGTTTTTCAATCTCTTGCTAGGGCTATGAGCTTCTTGGAAAAAGGATCATGTTCCAATCCTTCCCTGATTCGATCTTGGAGGAAGAATTGCGCTTGGGTGATTGCCGCAAACTCCGCCTTGCGACTCAATGCGTCGGCTACCACATTATCTTTCCCCGGCTTTTACTCTAAGTGATATTCAAACTCGGCTAGGAAGTCTTGCCACCGAGCTTGCTTGGGACTTAATTTCTTTTGGGTTTGAAAATAACTCGTAGCAATGTTATCCGTCTTGATCACGAATCTAGAACCCAACAAATAATGCCACCAAATCCGCAAGCAATGCACAATCGCCGTCATTTCTTTCTCTTGCACGATGTACTTCCTCTCCGTCTCATTTAGCTTCCGATACTCGAATGCGATTGGGTGTCCTTCTTACGTTAGAACTCCTCCAATAGCAAAGTCCGATGCATCCGTGTGTAACTAAAAAGGCATAGTTACATTTGGTAGTCTCAACACCGGTTCTTCTATAACCGCCTTCTTCAAGCTCTTGAACGCCGCTTGGCACTTTTCGTCCCATATCCAACCTTTTTTCTTCTTCAATAGGTCCGTCAAGGGAGATGCTGTTTCCGAGTATCCCATGATGAACCGATTATAAAAGTTCACCAAGACAAGGAACGATCTCAACTCCGTCACCGTGGTTGGTGGTTCCCACTCTTGGATAGCTTTTACTTTTGCCCCGTCCATCATTAATCCACCGCCTTTGATCTTGTATCCTAAGAACTCGACTTCGTCTTAGGCAAAAGAGCATTTCTCTAACTTCACATAAATTTCATTGTCTCGTAACACTTGGAACATCTGTTTCAAATGTAAGACATGCTCCTCCAGGGTATGACTATAAACAACGATATCGTCCAAGTATACCACCACAAATTTATAAAGAAACAGATGAAATAACTTATTCATGAGGGTGCAAAATATAGCAGGACCATTAGTCAAGCCAAAAGGCATTACTAAGAACTCGTAAGAACCATACCTCGTGACGCACGTCGCCTTAGCTTCGTCTCCCTCCGCTATCCATACTTGGTAGTACCTCGATCTCAAGTCTAACTTGGAGAAGTATCTCGCCTTTCCAAGTTGATCAAACAAATCCGCAATAAGAGGAATAGGGTACTTGTTCTTAATCGTTACCTTGTTAAGTGCCCAGTAGTTTTTGCACATTCGCAAGGATCCGTCCTTCTTCCTTTGAACTAGCACCGGCGCACCATATGGGACTTTCAAGGGTCGAACATAGCCCGCATCCAATAGATCCTTGAGTTGTTTACGCAAATCCTCCAACACGGGTGGTGGCGTTCGGTAAGGGGCTTTGGCAGGAGGTTTGGAACCCGGTTCCAACTCGATGGTATGATCCACCTCTCTCCTAGGTGGTAGTTTCTTGGGCAACTCCTTTGGCATCACATCCTTAAACTCACCAAGTACCCGCTTAGTCTCCTTCGGTACCTTCAATTTTCCTGACTCGCCATCCGTCTCTAGCCTTGTCACCGCCAAATAGCAAGGCTCGCTCTTGTTGTACTCTTTCTTGAATTGCATGGCCGAAAGGGTCTTCACTCCACACTTAGAATCCGCTCCGTGCTAGCCATGCAAGTCTTTACACCATCTAGGATACATAGAGAATTAGCAGATGGCATAGGGAATGCTCGTACCTTATCGAGGAACTCCAACCCAGGAACCACATCGAAATAATCCATCAGGACCACCGACAAGTCAATCGTCCCTTCCCATTCTCCAATATTTGCCCGAACATCTATAGCCACTCCTTCCATTGGCTTGGCCTTCGAGTTTACCGTCTTGAACGTTCCACTCCCATTCGTAGCGCTAATCCTTAGCCGCTTAGCTTCATCAACCGACACGAAACTATGAGTGGCACCGGAATCTACTAGTGCACGTACCTTGATCCCGTTGATGGCTGCTTCCACATATTGCAATCCTTTCCCTACAACTTTCGGTACCTCCGTCTTGGCTTTGATTGCATTCAAGATCCTCATCGAGCTCATGCATTCCCCATCACTTGTGCCTTCATCTTCATGAATAGTCATTCCAGTAAGGATTGCTTTCTTGGGGAAATCTCGAGCTCTATGAGGCCCGTCACATATGAAGAATCCACCACTCTTGAAGGCCTTCTTCACGCCTTTTTTTTTCCGGTTGGTGGTTTATGTGCATTATCGTGCTTTGCTTGAGCGACTTTCACTCCCCCACCTTTCTCATGGTTCACCTTTCGATCACTCGGCTTAGACGTTTCCCTCCTCGTACTAAATTCAATCAAGGCCTCGGCATGGGCGATAGCCGTAGCAATTTCATGAACTCCACGTCTTTCTAACTTCGTCTTAGCCCATCCTTGCAAACAATCGAGGAAATAAAAGAGAGAGTCTTGGTCGGAAAGATCCGGAATCTCCAAGGTGAGTGTAGTGAATTCCTTAACGTAATCCCGGATCGTTCCGGAATGCTTAAGTCTACGAAGCCAGCTCTTTGCTTTGTACTTAGCATTCTCCGGATACAATTGCTTCTTAAGTTCAACAACAAAATCAGCCTAAGTATCGATAGTACACGTACCTCGCTCGATATCTCCATATCGACTTCTCCACCATAACGCTGTGTTATCCTTCAAGTATCAGGTCGCCATCTTGATCTTGGAGTCATCATCCGTAATGTTGACGCCTTCCAAGTATTGCTACATCTCCCACAAGAAATCATCAACTGCGCTAGCTTCTCGCTTTCCCACGAATGGTGATGGTTTTGGAACATCAATCTTTGAAGCTTTATTACCAATGTTGCCACCTTCGTTAGCCATAGATCGCTTGCATAGCACCACATCGGCTTGCAAGTCTTCGATGGTCTTCTCAAGTTGGAGATCTTACCCACGAACAACTCTTTTAAACCATCAATCTCACTCTTAAAGTCACCGCTAAGCGTATTGAGGATGCATCCTTCATGGTTGTGAATTCGGTGTCTAGATCTTCCAAGCCCTCAACTTGGGTCTTCAACTCCGATACGGATGTCTCAACACCCGTCAATCTCTTGTCAAAGCTCGACATAACGTCCTTAGAAGCACCTCTCTTCTTCGGGTCTTGACGCATGTCATCGAGACCTTGCCTCTCGTCAATGATCGCACTTCCACTAGCACCAATATTATCTATCTCGCTTGCCATCACTTTGAATCTACCTGGCTCTGATATGACTTGTCACGTACTTGACTCTACAAGGTCTTCCGTGCTGCACATAGTCTCGACTAAGCTCAGCCTTGCTCGAACACTCAACGATGTATGCAACGAAAGTAAACTTCAAATAAAGAAACAAGTGGAATGTCAAGAACACTTTGTATTACTAGAGAGCTTTACAAGATTGCTTATAAGAGAACTTCTTGGATGGATTCTACAAATGTGGCTACTCCTATTTATACTACTATGTACAAGCTTCTACAAGGTTCTTTGGGAAGCTTCTAGCTTATGAGATTTTCGTATGCTTCTAGTAACTTTCTAGAGCTTCCTACTTATTCCATCTTATTTTATAAGCTTCCAAGATTATCCATCATCTTCCATGGGCTTCTAAACTCTTCCAAGCTTATCCAAGACCTCTGGTATCTGTGATGTTGTATGTGTAGGGAGAAAATATACAATATCAATATAAAAAATAAACACAAGGATTGATTTAAAAACCTCTTAGGAAAAAGGTTAGTCAATCAAATCCCGTGAGTGATATATGATACCAGATTAGGAAATCCGGGTCGTGTCCTAACGAGGTGTGAATGGACAACGTCGTTTAATGTTTGTTATTATAATGCTCGATGTTTTGGAATTTGATTTGATTTTATCTAAACTACGAGAAATGGGAAGCATAAAAGGGAACTAAATATATGGGAAAGCAAGAATTATAACTAATTACGCAAATTAAATCTAATATGCAAAATACGATATAAATGGAACGCGAATTAAATGCAATCTACTCTAAAATAATTCCTAAAAGTGACCTAAAATTACTTTTCAACTAAAAATGCAATTTAAAAGTTACCTAAGATTTAAAACTAATTTTTATGATTTTTCTTGTATTTATTTGAATTAAAAACTAATTTCCAATTTAAAAAAATAGAACTAAATAACTAAAAATTATGAAAAGAGTGGGAAAATTATGAAAATATTTTTTAAAAATCTAAAATAACTAAAAAGACTTTTAAAAATTGGATTTGTATTTTTTTGAATTTTCTTCTAATTTCTATGATTTAAAAACTTTTTTAAACAAATTAAATTTCTAAAAATTACTATTTGAACTAGGAAAATTATGGAAAAATATTTTTTTTTGGCTTTTTATATTTTTATTAATCTAGGAAAATTGAAAATATATTTTTTTGAACTTTTTCTGATTTATTTGTATTAAATGATAATTAAAATGTATTAAAAACTAGTTTAAAACCAGAAAAATAGTAAACAGTGATGGAAAACTATTATAATTTGAGGAAAATTCTAAAAAATGATTATGAATCTAGGAAAAATGATGAAAACTACTTTAGATCACTGGAAATATAAGCTATAGTGAAACTGCTATGAATTAAGCTACCTAAAATAAGCTACATGCTAATCTATTGAACCAAAAGATACCAGAACCTAAATTAAGCTATAACTAAGTGAAATAAACTTAGAACAACTAAATTATACCTCTGAATTACAAGCTAGAAGCACTTTAGATCAGATTCAAATTAAAACTAGAAAACCTATAGTGCTGATTTCTAGCTTAAAACTAAGTGAGCAATCCTACATGAAACTTAAAACCAGATGTCAGATCTTCTAAACAACCTACCAAGGAATATCTAGGCTAAGTTTGAGCCTTTGAAAAGCTCTAATGAAGCTTCTACAACTTCTGCAAGTAACCTGTACACACTTCAGTATTTACTGCAAGTGTGTACAGGGAAAATGTAGCCTAAATGACAAGTGAATTATGTGGTTTAATAAAATTCTAAAAATTCTACTAAAATTATAAAAACACCACCAACCGGAGTCTAAAATCCCAAAATTTCAAACAATTTAGAATAAGGATCACTGATTTAAAAATCCACAAACTCTGGTGCACAAAACAGATTTGAAGTTTTTTTACTTTTGAAACAGATTTTAAAACTTTGACTTTGGTGAGATTTAAATCAAATTTGTTGAATGATTATAGTGTTTAAGGATGAACTAAGACTGATGAAAGCTATTTTAACTATTTTTAAATCTAAATGCTAGTTTTGAGCAACTGATTCTACATAAATGTAAATGAAAGCAGATTTTTAAGTGATTTGACTAAATGAGCTAGCAGATGCAAACTAGAACCTAAAATGACTTAATTATGCCTCTATTGAACTAAAGCAAACAAACTTCACTTTTGCACTAGCTTATAACACAGGAAGTTTTACTATTCCAAACACACTTTATTGAACTAAAATGCTAATTTAAAAAGTAAACTACTAACTGAATCTACTATAAAACTAATCCTTAATCTAATATCACTAATTATATCTAAATGAAGGTATCAACACCCACAGATTCCTCAAATTCCAATTCTCTCAGATTATGCAGATGTATCAATTTTGCAGATGCATATAAGTAAATGAATCAACCTAGGAGAACATATATTACACTATTCTAAACAAGCTTTAAATACTGAACTACACTAGATCAGACTAATATTAAACAACCACAAGTAACAGAAATCAATACTAAAATATTCTACACTAATGATTAAAAAAATGAAGACAGTTAGAACTTACAAGGGTCCTGCCACTATGGCATGCTTTTGAAATCAATAAGCTATTACCCTAAACCTGGTATCAACCCAAATCAATCAACATTAACCCATATCCATTGCCAATTCAGAACCATGAGAACTTCAATTTGACTTGGTTTGACCAAAGTGTACTTAAGAGTAGATTCTGAGTAGATGAATAGATAAGTTCTTAATAAGCTATAAATAAGCTTATAATAGCTTAATGATAGCAGAAAAAATACTGAGATAATCTAGAAAACATAATTCAAATATATATATATATATATATATATATATATATATATATATATATATATATATATATATATATATATATATATATATATATATATATATATATATATTTATATATTAAGATTTTTCTGATTTTTCTGATTTTTGTTTATAGAACACTTATGCTATAAGTAATATGTAGTAAACTAAATTAAACTTTTAAAATGATAACGAGCTAACTCAGATCAATAAAACAGTAATGAAATTTCAAATGAAAATTAAAGCTAAAAAGGATTTCATTCATAAACTTGAGTACAAAATGGAAGTTACAAACTACTGAATTAATACTAGAACAATTGAAACATTTGAAAATACAATTCTACTCAGAAGCTAATACACCAATACAATGTGAATCAAGGGGGTATTTATAGCAAGTGCTTAAGCCATAGAAGGGTCTGAAAGGCTTCATCTATGCTTTCTCTTGATCATTTTTGTCCCTTGGATCATCCTTACACCTCATTCTTGGGTTTGTGGGATTGGGCTTGTCTTGGGCTTTTGGGTTTAACCTGTTCTTTGGGCCTTTGTGTGATAAATTGGACTTTGACTTGTATTGTATCCGGCTAATAGTACATGGACCAAAAGTGAAAATTCTGAATTTAAAGGGACCAATGTTGTACTTTCTGAAAATATAATCCAAGGGCCTTTCTTATGAATCTCAAATAACCAAGGACCATTTTTGCCAATTTGAATCTTCAAGGGTAATTTCTGCCAATTACTGAAACTTGAGGGACTGACTCTGCTATTTCTCTAAAGTTGATCAAATCTTTCATAAATCATCCTTTCAGCATAGAAATCTTCACAAATGCTCACTTCTGACCTTCTGGCTCAGCTTTAGCACTCTTTCTCTCTCGTGCTCGGGTTTTTGTCTGATTTGGCATTCTTTTGCGTGTTTTGACATATACGTACCTGCACAAGCATAAACTCAAGAAACCAATAGATATTAGCAATAAATGGCTCTTTTCTGGTTATTTTGGGTTTATTTTGGAAAAAAAAGGTATGTGTTTAAGCACATACCAACCTCCCAAGGGAATTGTAGAATAATTCGAAATCCCGATCATACTTGAAAATGATCTAGTCCAGTAGACGGGTCGTGACACATGTCTATAACTCTTTAATAGTTGTATGTGAGATTGTGTTTAATAAAATATATTCACCTTTTGCACACACAAAAAAAATAATAATTTATTTAACAAACAACCTATCACTTTATTAATAACCATAAAAATATTACATAAACATTAAATAAATGTTTCATAAAATGTAAAAATGATATACGAAATACGATACGAAAAAAAGATACGAAAAAAATACGAACTAAAATGCACTACGATACGAAATACATAAACATAACTTAATCTGAATGCTCCCCACATGCAGAATCATACCCAGGAGCCTCCACATACCCAAATTCCTTAATGAACGCCTACCGTTCTGTTTCTTCTTCCTGAGTCTATCCTCCCAATCTTGTTGAATCCTCGCATGCTCTGCTTCAACTTCTCTTAATGCCTGATCGCCACACATAATTTCGTAATGTTGTCTTATAGTTAAACCATGCTCATCAACTGCATCGTCTTCAAAACCCGTAAATGGGTGAGACTGTTGTTGCTCAATAAATCCATGCGCATCAGCTAAAGTTGATGCACCTAGCCCAAGTTGAGTCAAATGTTGTGATACAGAACCAACAATTTTGTTTTCCTCATAACTCCAATGGATTTTGCTGCTGATGTTGTCCTGTATCTGTGAAACACATTTCCACAACGTTTCGCTAATGGTGTCATCTTTGCTGGATTCTTCGCTCAAAAATTTGTCGATCACAAGCTTTCTGGCGAAATGTCTTTGCATTTCATGTATCGTCGACTCAAACGTTCTTTCTTTTTCTTTGCGAGCTCAAATAGCTTGATAACTTCGACAATAGCCTTTTGTCGAGCCGCAACGTCTTAATCGCGATGTTTTTGAATTTAAGCTTGCATTTCTTCGACGGAATGAGGAAGACGACAAGCCATAAATTTGTGTTATAATGATTAACACTGTTTAGGTTAAATGTAAAGGTCTGTTTGTATAATTTTTTTTCTTTTTTTCTTTTCTTTTTTTTTTAATTATTTTTTTTTAACTTAATTAGCCATTAATAACCAAAAGGGTATTTTGAAGTTTTTATTATTATTATTATTATTTTCTTTCTTTTCATTTTTTTATATAATTTAAACTGTAAGTAACCCTGATTAAGGGGTGTTTATGTAATTTTATTATTCACCTAAGCTTTAATGATGCGTTGCCAAGGCAAGCCCTTAACGCAGATACGCGGTATAATAACTTGGGTTTAACGCGAGCCACGTGTGCATAACGCCCAATCTCACGTTACCACATCGTGTGCTCTTAGGTGTGGTTCTCGTCGCCATTCGCCACTCCAACGTAGCAAGCTCGCCACAGCTCGCCACCACACCGAGGTGGTTTGTTGTCCTTCGCCAAACCCCACCTTGGTATGCACGACGAAAGTAAATCTTGTACGCAGGAAGTGAAAGTTGCAGGTGAACGTTTGTAAACTTTTAAAAATTTGAGTTTATATCCTTTTATTTTTTTATTATTTTTTTTTTCAATAAACATAATTTATACACTATAAATACTACATTATATTAACAAATTTTACACACATATTCTCTTTGAAAACATTTCATCTCTATAAAAAATCTGATATGACTTGTTCACTTCCAGATACGATCGGTGAAATCATGGTTTTAGTTGATAAACTAATTGTGTAGGATAAAGCTCGTCAGCAAGCGTTGTGCGAATTAGCCAGGCAATTTGAAAAGGCATGTGAGGCTAAAGATAATCTGAGAAGCATACGAGAAATGCAATGAAATTCCGCCTGAAAACCGTGATCAAATAGAGACTTTTTTAAACTGTTTTAAACCAATGCTTCATGACCACTAACCTATAAATTAATTGGCTAAAAGCACATTTGCTTGAGGACAAGCAAATATCAAGGGTAGGGATATTTGATAAGGTTTTAAAATGTACCTTTTTGAGGGGTCGTTTAAGCCCTTATTTGATCACTTTTGTATCCGTTATTACTTAATATCGCTCCTTTTCACTTTTTAGGTCTCTTGAAGGCAAATTGCTGGAATGGCACTTATTTGGACGAAAAGGCGCGGATATACGAAGAAAATGGCCAAAGTCAAGAATCGAGACATTCAAGCTGCTGAATTACAAGGGGACGGCGTCACTGCTTAACTGCGACGCCGTCGGAACACTTCTGTGACGGCTCAGAAACCAAATTTCTTATTTTCAAGTGACGGTGTCAGGCTTTAAAAGAGTAGGCCGTCGCAACTCAGACGGCCTAGATTTGATCCAGACGGCGTCAGAAGCTGAAGAGGACGGCGTCACAAGCACAAGGTGACACCGTCGCAAGACTAACGTGGCCAAGACGAAACCCTAATAACGGCGACCCGACGGCGTCACAAATCATAAGGTGACGTCGCATATATAATCTTATATATAGAATCTGAATTTTTCAATTTTAGTGTGTAGTCTTTTGGAGTAAAAACCTAAACCGAACCAAGGCTGTCTTGTACAGTATTTTAGGGTTTCAAACCCTATATTACATCAAGATAAGTGTTTTACTTCATTAATTCAATTATATCTTCAATTATTTGTGTGTATGCTTGCATGTTCTCCATGTCCGGCTAATTTACTTGTGTGTTTGCTTAGGGAATATGAAACTTGATTATTAAATAATGATTTGTTGTCTCTTATCTTAATTGTTAATGATCTAGTAATGCGATAGGTCATTCGTTGTGTAATTAATGCTTGATTAATCTTTGTGAACCTTGGACTATAACACTTAGGGATTGTTTCTTTTTATTTCTGGATTAAGTGGGTGGGTCCCTTTCTGTTAATGGGTCTTAATGGGGAGGAGGACTCTTTGCTTTCTCTCTCCATATAGACCATTAAACAGAAAAAGAAACACATTATATGTATGGCCCCACCACTATCTCCCCATTAAGACTCATTAACAGAAAAAAGAAACACACCCTTAGAGCAGTTGTAGGCTAAACCATGCAAAGAGTGCCTTAGAGTTAGAGTTTATAATTCCTAGAGGTTTTTGTAGACGAGACCCTTTGGTAAGTTCAAAGAGTTATGGACAAACGCATACCCTACGACCTTAGACACACAACGCAATTAAGAATAAGGACGTGACAATTCAACCGTCAATACGAGATAATTAAGGAGTAATAAAACCTAAGTAAATACATTTTTAAACTATCATATGAGCACACACTAATTAGACATAGACTACATACACCTTAGATTAGATAATTAGATAAGTAGAGTAATCGGTAGAAATACCAACCCCAAATCCAAACCCCGAGATTCGTACCTTTCCATTTTCTAAAAAAACATAAAAAGATAAAAAATAATCTTCCTCAACCCCAACCTTAGCATAGTAACTTCTCACTAGCATTCATATTCCCCTAGAGAACGATATCAATACCCGAGGCTTACCCTAATACTACACTACCACGATTAGGTTCACTGCCTAGGGTATTATAAAACTTGCTCGAAGAAAAGGAAGTTCCTTTGACCCCGAACGACGCGTGTAGCGTTATCAGGCCAAAACAATCTTTGAGAAAGAGCAAGCTTCTGTTGATGTGAAGGAAGGTTGTACTAGTGTACAAAAGGAAACTTGATCTGATGACCCATTCAATATTTATGATTTACTAGACAAGAAAAAAAGTGTCTACTGTGACATTCCCAATTCTGATGATGACTTGAAATATCCCCCTTGCTTTACTCCAGAAACTGATGTGGATGCTCAAAAAAATGCTTCAAAAGAGTTGGATGTGGAAGGCGAAACAATCTTTGAGAAAGAGCAAGCTTCTGTTGATGTGAAGGAAGGTTGTACTAGTGTACAAAAGGAAACTTGATCTGATGACCCATTCAATATTTATGATTTACTGGACAAGAAAAAATGTGTCTACTGTGACATTCCCAATTCTGATTATGACTTGAAATATCCCCTTGCTTTACTCCAGAAACTGATGTGGATGCTCAAAAAAATGCTTCAAAAGAGTTGGATGTGGAAGGCGATAAACCTGATCATAAGGATCAAGACTTGAAGCTCGAATCAGTCACGAAGAATAACTCACCCATTAACAGCTATAAGAATGATACAGAAAGATCCGCATGCTCAGGTCACTTTAAAAAAATGTGACATTCCACGTTCCGGAGGATCAATCCTTCAACTCATGGAGGAATTAATAAAAGTGGGACAAACAATGGGTTACAATATGGAAGGATGCATAAACAACATTGGCGACATCATTAATTCTCAAGGAGTGAATGTTGGTAATCGATGAATTTTTTGTCTATGAACATTCAAGGCCTTGCCCAAAAGGCTGAAAAAGATTGGGTCCGGGAGTTATGTGAAAAACACAAGGTGAATTTTGTTTCCTTACAAGAAACTAAAATGGAGGATATTGAGCTTTTCAATATCAAACTATGTTGGGGTAACTTTGGATTCGAATTTGTTCAAAGTCCGTTCGTTGGAAATTCGGGAGGTATTCTTTGTATTTGGGATCCTAGATTGTTTCGTAAGATCAATTCTACGATTTCATATTACTTTGTGATTATTCAAGGTGAATGGGTGCCTAATGGTAAGAAGTTAGTTATTATTTCAGTATATGCCCCACAAGAGTTACGTGAAAAGAAGATGTTATGGGACTACTTGATTCTAGTTCTCAGTAACTGGAATGGCGATGTAATCATAATGGGTGATATTAATGAAGTGTGTACTCAAGATGAAAGACACGGGTCTATCTTAAATGCTCATGGTGCCGATGCTTTCAACTTGTTTATTTCATCCGCTGGATTGGAGGAGGTCCATTTAGACTGATGCAAATTCACATGGTGTCACAAATCAGGGTCGAAGATGAGCAAACTTGACCGCTTCCTTATTTCTGAAGGCTTACTAAATTCATGTCCTAACATTTCATCTATTACTTTGGACCGTTACTTATCTGATCATAGGCCTATTTTAATGCGTGAGTCCTATCATGATTATGGATCTTCCCCGTTTCGTTTCTTCCACTATTGGTTTGAATTAGAAGGGTTCGATAATTTTGTGAAACAAACATGGAATGATGCTCAGGTGACCGATTCGAATGCGATATTAATGTTTAGGAAAAAAATGAAGTATCTCAAAGAGAAGATTCGTGTGTGGGTTAAAGCCAACAAAGAAAACTCCAAAAGTCATAAGCAAAGCTTAAAAGAGGAGCTGTCCCAAATAGATTTGCTGCTGGAAAAGGGGGAGGGTAGCTCGGTTCTCATCTCTAAACGTATGGAGGTCCTTAAATCAATACAAGACTTTGACAAGATAGACATGATGGAGTTGGCTCAAAAAGCGAAGATCAAATGGGCGATAGATGGAGAAGAAATTTCGAAATATTATCACGGGGTTCTAAATAAAAAAAGAAACCAACTTGCAATTCGTGGTATCTTGGTGGAAGGTAGATTGATCGATTCTCCTTCTCTAATAAAAAGTGAGTTTCTCTCTTATTTTGCTAGTCGTTTTAATAAGCCTCTTGATTATCGTCTTCTTAATGATTTGGACTTCTCGAATAAATTGAGTTTCGATCAACAAGTGGATTTGGAAAATGAGATAACTCGAGAGGAGATCAAGAAAGAGGTTTGGGATTGTGGGGTTGATAAATCGCCTGGGCCTGACAGTTTTACATTTGGCTTCTATCCTCGATATTGGACTTTCCTGGAAAAGGATGTCGTAGAGATTGTGCTATACTTCTTCAATCACGGGCAATTTCCAAAAGGTAGCAACTCATCTTTTATCACTCTCATTCCAAAGACTCAAGAGGCTAAAATGATGAAAGATTTTAGACCTATCACTTTAATTGGAAGTTTATACAAGATTATCGCTAAGATTTTGGCAAACCATATGGTAGTTGTTTTGGAGGACTTAGTATCCGATGTTCAATCAGCTTTTGTGGCGAAACGGCAGATTCGAGATGGTCCATTCATATTAAATGAGTTATTTCAATGGTGTAAGATGAAAAAGAAACATACGATGATATTTAAGGTAGACTTTGAAAAGGCATATGATTCGGTTCGTTAGGATTATTTGGATGACGTTTTAAAAAAGTTCAGGTTTGGTGAGAAGTGGTGTGGTTGGATCCAAAATTGCTTGCTCTCTTCCAAGGGTTCGGTTATTGTGAATGGTAGCCCTTCTAAGGAATTTCAGTTCCATAGAGGTCTAAAGCAAGGTGATCCTCTCTCGCCGTTCTTGTTTCTTTTGATCATGGAAAGTCTCCATATTTCGATGCAAAGAGTGGTGGACGCATGCTTATTTAGAGGTATTCGAGTTGATCCTTCTCTTCAAGTTTCTCATCTTTTTTATGCGGATGACGCGGTTTTTATGGGTCATTGGAGTGAAGCTAATATTGATACTATTCTTCGTGTGTTAGACTGTTTTTATCATGCATCGGGTTTACGGATAAATATACTCAAAAGTAAACTCATGGGGATTTCGGTTTCCAGTGACAAAGTGGATCAGGCACCAAAGAAAATTGGTTGTGCAATTCTTCAAGTGCCTTTCTCTTATTTAGGTTCCAAAGTTGGTTGCCTAATGTCTCGTATTCAGTCGTGGAACGAGATTATCAATAATATTTTAGCTCGTTTATCTAAATGGAAGTTGAAGACCTTATCTATCGGGGGAAGGCTAACTCTTCTGAAATCAGTCCTAGGTTCGTTGCCCATATACCATATGTCCTTATTCAAAGTTTCAGCGAAGGTTCTTCACAAAATAGAATCCATCAGATGTCACTTCTTTAATGGTATTAAGCATAATGGAAAAAAACATATATGGGTTAAATGGAGTAAAGTTCTAGCTTCTAAAGAAAAGGGAGGTCTTGGAGTTTCGAGCTTCTACGCTCTTAATAGAGCTCTTTTATTTAAATGGGTTTGGCGTTTATGTACACAACAATCAGCTTTATGGACCAAGATTATTAAAGGGATACATGGAGAAAACGACAAAATTGGTAAACATGTTCGAAATCACCAACCGTCCTTATGGTTGGATATTGTCAAGGAGGTTCATCAAATTCAGAGCCAGGGGACTGATTTGATGGGTTTCATTCACAGAAAGATGGGTAACGGGGAAGACACTCGGTTCTGGGAGGATAAATGGAGGGGCGACAACACTTTCAAATCTGATTTTCCTAGAATGTATGCATTGGAGACTCAAAAAAATATTTCAGTGACGTCGAAGGTATCTCATGCTGATTTTCTGTGTTCGTTTCGTAGAGCTCCAAGAGGTGGAGTAGAAGAGCTTCAATACGTTAAGCTCTTGAAGAATATGGAGGGAATTACTCTTCTCGATATAAAGGATAGATGGAGTTGGTCTTTAGAAGGCAATGGCGATTTTACTGTTGCTCAGTTAGGAAGCTCCTTGATGCGAGTTCGTTACCAGTTGTCTCTTCTAAAACCCGTTGGATAAAATCCGTGCCTATCAAAGTCAATATTCACGCTTGGAAAGTTAAGTTGGACATCTTACCTACTAGGTTGAACATCTCTAAAAGAGGTATGGACATCGAGTCGATCCTATGTCCTTTATGCGAAAAGAATGTGGAATCAACTAGCCATATTTTCTTTACTTGTCCTATATCTAGAGAGATCTTTCGCAAGGTTTTGATTCGGTGGGAGATTAATGTCGCGGTGGTTTCCTCTTATGACGAATGGTTAGAATGGTTGTTGAATACCCGCCTTCATTCTAAACATAAAGAGTTGTTCGAAGGCATTTGTTATGTCATGTGGTGGCTCATTTGGAATTTCCGTAACAAGAGCATTTTTTGTTCGGTTTGTCCTTCGAATGCGCTTATATTTGAGGAGGTGGTCACCCGATCCTTCCTTTGGTGTATTCATAGATGTAAAAGGTCTTTTAGTTAGGTAGATTGACTTAAAAACCCTCATCTTGTTTCTTTGTAATTTCTAGCTCCTTGCTAGTCTTTTTGTTTCAATAATATCCGCCGTTCAAAAAAAAAAGTTTGGGTTGCATTTTTTGTCTTTATCGGTATAATATGACCAAATTACCCTTGTCTTTTTGAAGAAGACAAAAGGTATTTTAGTCATTTAACTTTATCCATGGACCAAAAATGCAATCCAAACTTCAAAATGAGGACTAGCGTTGCACTTTCAAAGTTTTGAAGACCAAACCTGCAATTTGGCCAAACCACAGGGACCAAAAATGCAATTAACTCATAAAATTACTTGGATGTCTACTCTCAAATCCAATTATATTAGAGCATCCACAATTGATAAAATGATAGAAATTTTTTTGCTATTTTAATAAATCTTTTTAAAGAGTTTTTGTCATTGAAATCAAAACTTTTTGAAAAGTTTTTAAACAAAAATTTAGTAAAGCTCAAGTATTTCCTCTAAAGCTTTGACCACTAAATATTTCATTCATTAAATACATCAAGTCTTAAAGACTTGATGCATTGTAAATGCTATAAAAGAGTCTACTAAAAACCCAATATACATCATCCAAAAGTCCAATGAGCTTTCTATAATCAAGCATCAAGATTAGACAACACTTTTCCCAATATACATTATCCAAAAGTCCAATGAGCTTTCTGTAATCAAGCATCAAGATTCGACAACACTTTTGTAAGATGGGTCAAATAAGGGGTTTTGTATTTTTATTTCTTTTGTCTATCTTGTTTTTTAATACAACATAGTTTTTTGTCAGCTTCTGTTTTATATTTCTGATAGTTTTAAGCGATTAACTTATTAAACTTTATATTTTTTGTTCTATACTTTCGAGTTTATAGCTTTTTGATATAAATAAAATTATTAAAAAATAAAATTAATTAAAAAAATCGCTAAAAAAGAGAAGAGATGCTTTTTGTAGAAAGGGGGATGGGGGTGTTTGTATAACTTGTCTCTTCTAAGATATTCTTCATGTCCTAGACTTCTAAACTTTATGTCTCTTCTGTACCTAGCTATGAGGCTTTTGACGTTTAGTAAATTATTACCCGTAGCCAAACCCAAGGATGGATCTAAGTAGTAAATGGGCTTGTGCTTCTATAACTAGTCGAAAAGTTCAGATTTTTTTTTTTCTTTTCTTTTTAAAACCTTTTTTTGAAAGTCCCCCCACCCAAACTCAAATTGCCCAGTATCTACATACTAAACCCAACATTCAATATTTTGAAGCCTTATAAATTCTTCTTTTTCAAGTAAAATTACTTGATATTTTATCACGATATTAGTTTTTTCTTTCGCATTTTATTGTTATCGCCAAAAAATATTTTGCATATCATATTTTCCTGGTTCCCGCCACTGGCCACACCCCCTTCACACTTAAAGAGAGGGCTCCCATAATGACCAGTAGTATATTATGAGAAAAGTAAAAAAAGGTATAAAATCTTTTTCCCCCTAACATGGTCTTTTATTAAGGCTCTTTTTAAAATGATCGTGCTCAAAGCTCTACTTTCGTAACTCCACCTAAATTTTGGCACGTGTCCACTATCTAGTGCAATTGTTTATTTTTTATTAGCCCACAAAATCTAGTACAAGTGTTGAACTGACGACTGTTCAACTGGAGGCTGAGTACGTAATTATTTTTCTTAGAAATGTTCAAAAATTATACTTTTTTTTTTTGATTTCGTTATTATACGTTTTCGTACGTTATTATATGTTTTTTCTTACGTTTTCATACGTTTTTATCCATTCTTATATGTATTTGTATGTTTTCATGCGTTTTTATCTATTTTTGTCCGTTTTCATCCGTTTTACATGCTTTCGTCCATTTATCTTACGTTTTTATCCGTTTTCATATGTTTTTATAGTTTTTTTAACCGTTTTTATACGTTTTCATCCGTTTTTATATGTTCTCGTCCGTTTTATCCGTTTTAATCCGCTTTTATACGTTTTTTGTTCATTTTTATATGTTTTCATCCATTTCTATACGTTTTTTTTCTGTCTTTATACGTTTTCGTCCGCTTTTGTGCGTTTTTCTTACTTTTTCATATGTTTTTATCCGTTTTATATATTTAAATTTTCACTTACCACATGCTACTTATATAAAATAAATGACCATAATATGTGGTAGATGGAAAGTTAAAGGCATATTTATGAGTAAAAGTTCGAGCTATATTGGTCGAGTAGCCGGTTGTCGGATAAAAACGTGTGTAAATGTAAGAAAAAACGGACAAAAGAGTATAAAAATTGATGAAAACGTATAAACGGACAAAAATGTATAGAAACGAATAAAAATGGATGAAAGCGTATAAAGAGATAAAAACGTAAGAAAAATGTATAAAATCGGGCAAAAACGTATAAAAATGGACGGAAACATATAAAAACGAATGAAAACGTATAAAAATGTGTGAAAACGTATGAAAATGGACGAAAACTTATAAAACGGGTAGAAACGTATGAAAATGTAAAACGGACAAAAAATTATAAAAACAGATGAAAACGGATAAAACAGATAAAAACGTATGAAAACTTAAAAAAAATGGACGAAATCGTATAAAAACAGATGAAGACGTATAAAAACGGACAAAAACAGATAAAAACACATGAAAATGTAAGAAAACAGATAATAACGGATAAAAACATAAGAAAAATTTATTAACGAAATGTATAAAAATGAACGGAACGGAATCAAAAAGGTAAATCAAACAAAATCAAATAGTATATATTTATTTTTATTTTCAAGAAAAATAACCAAGTACCTTCAGTTGAGAAACCATCGGTTAAGCACTTGTGCTTGATTTTGTGAGCCAATAAAAAATAAGCAATTGTACATAATAGTGGACACATGTTAAAATTTGAGTAGAGTTGAGAAGTTGAGCATGACAATTTAGGAAGAGCTTTAAAAAATACCATATTGATAACAAAAAATAAATAAATAAATAAAAAATAAAAAATATATCTTTTTTGTACTATTCTCTTATATTAATAAAGCTTTCAATATATTCACTTATTACGCATTGCAAAGTTAAATATGACTAGACGAGTATCCTTGTATATTAACGATTTTTATAGTGACAAATAGTTTGATGATGAAAAAAAGTTTATGAATTAAACACAATGTTTTAAAACACGGTTCGACCTTGGTATTTTAACCGGTTGAACCGTTCCGGTTAAAAAATGGGTCAATTTAAACCGGATCAACCCGGCGGGTTAGGTTGAAAAAATGGGTCATATTATACCGGGTCAAGCCGTCAAGTTTAAAGCGTCCCGGGGTTAACCCGCTTTTCAATGTGTATTAATATTTTGTTTTTAAAACATATGTGTAGTAATAGTTGAAATTATTTATAATTAATTGTTTCAATATTTCTTTTCTAAGTTTTTAATATTTCACTTTGATATTTTTTTTTATGGATAGTATAGATAAAGTTTGTATTTGCATACAAAGTGATATTTGTTTACTAGCCCAGCTGCGAACGAGTTACAAATTAAATGAAAGGTTCTCCTTTCAATTCTTGAGCTTGTACAATAATTTCATTTTTACTTTTCCATATTCTGTTTTGGAGTTGAGATCAAGGTTTTCAAGATTGGGAGATCCTACTTAAAATTGTTTTCGGCTTTGCAAGATCGTGATCGTAAGATCAGATCGGGATCTTAAGATCCTACTATAATGTCATTTTCTTAATTGTCCTAAATTATGATTATGAAATGTTTAAGAAGATTAACATGTTGTTTCTTAAAATCTACAAAAAACAATCCAGAAATTTGTAACTTTTTAGTTTGTTATCCGAGAAAAGTCAAATCGGATAGGATTAGATATAAAGATTCTTTGGTTAAGATAAGGATCTTATAAGATCTTAAGCTTGCAAAAATCCTATGTAGGATCCAGATCGTTTTTGCTTTGCAATATCTTAAAATCGTAAGATCTTAAGACTATGATCAAGATTTTAACAACCATTGTTGAGATCAATGCACACTCAAAATTATACCTAATTAATCAATTTTAACCACTTATCTGTTCATTAAAAAAAAATAATAAAATAAAAGCCGAGTTTCCATTTTTGTTAAAACAAATAAAATATCTTTTAAACGGTAAATCATCAAATGATAAAATATACAAAATCGCGACGAGTATTTTTATATATTTCAGTAGACAGACACTTCGATATACTTTGGACAAACTTTTTTCATTTTTTTTTCAGTTACTGATTTTTCCAGACGTAACTGAAAAAAATAATTGAAAAAAAGTTTGTCGAAAGTATATAGAAGTGTCTCTTTATAGAAAGATAATTTGATTCTCGTCGCGATGATATTGTTCGTTTTGCATTATGATTAACAGTTTGTGATATATTTAATTTAAAAAAAAATAAAAGTGAATGTTTTTAGTTTGATGGAAAAATAAATGACGTGAACTGGTTCACTAAGTCTTTAAATAATTTTGAGTCTATATTAAACTTTACTCACACTTATAAACGTCATTTAATTTTCACAGCCACGCAGACGATTCCATGATATTCCAGGCGGGTATGCCATGTCGTACATTACATCTTAGTTGTTGTACCTTGGGAAATAAACAATGAAACTACTTATAAGGAGAATCGTGTAAAACGCGAAACTTGTGTCTCGACCTTTTAATGTTATACACGAGATTATGCACCCGCGCGTTGCGGCGGGTTTTTTGCATTTAATTTTTTATGCTATATGAGTTTTGTTATATGTGTGGTATGTGTATATATAAAGGGCACGTGTAGTTGATGCAAGAATGTGCTAAACAAAAAAAGTTGCAGAGTTGGTATCACCATACATAAGTTTCATATGCATTTACAGCTATGATCTACACTTTAGATGGTTCCACAGTTAGAGTGTAACTTTGGTACAAAAGATTAACACATTATCGTCTATTTGTGTGTCTTCAGGCATCGTGGCCGACCTAGAAAGCTGAGCATCTGTATTTCCAGCCACCACTGCTGGGTCAGCTCTAGCCGTCATGGCAATGGCATGTACCATTGTGTGCTCACGATGCCTCACTTCTCACCCTTCGGCTTATCTTTAGTACCTGAAACACCATAGAAAATAAATGATTCAATGTAGCAAAGCCAAACAAATTGAAATATTTTTGTCCTAAAGCATTCATCCAAATGGTGTCTTCATGTTCTTGACGGCTATTGCAAATAGGAGTATGGTCTTCCTTATCTAACTTCTATCAGACATTTTTTTTGCAGCATAGACAAAGTAGTAATTGATTAAATAAGGCAATCAGCACAAAATGTTCTCCATAAATGAACTCATTTACAAATTAGTTAAATGACACATTCCTACTGACTAATTCCCATTCCAATCTGTTAACATCTAAACACCCATCAACTAACAACTATTATTATTCCCTAAAATGGTTTGTGATAGCTTTATACAACGCCACAGCCCGTCGATACATTTGTCACAGTTTTTTTAAATTTTCACACATCATCTAAACTGCTTCCAACCATTTGCGTTTACAATCAACACCAGTGATTCCAACACAATTTGTAACTTAACTAAATCATGCATTATCAGTCCTTAAAGGATATATATAACAAATACTACAGTACAAAACTAAAAGACTTTTTAACGACTCAAATGTTTAACTAATTCTCTAAACTAAGTTATCAAAGCTATTCGAAAAAAAGACATTTGTTTAAAGAAGTATTACACTTACCGCTTTCAATTACGTATTAGTTCAGTGGCAGGATGAATTGTAATAAGTGGAATTTTACGATCAACGGGTAGGAGTTGAGTATGGTAGAAGAGCTATTCGAAAGAGCCTCACAAACTTCAAATCCATTTGAGCAACTGCACATTTAAAACATATCCATAATCAACAAACAATCTCTATAGCCTCATGAGAAAGAAATCAATTTAAGAATGCATATGCAAGAAAAATGAGCCATGAACATTTTTTATACGTATTGTACGGTGAACCAAGAAGAAAATTCACATTTCACTTTAGATACTGGCTTAAACTTGGAAGTGATTACCCTGTTTTCATTTTCTTTTAAATAGTCTAAAGTGGTTAAGGTTTAAAACAGTTTAAGCTGTGTTAGTTTTTGTGTTTAGGCTGTGGTCGGGTTGTTATTCCGGTTCAGGGAAGCCAAACCCACAAAGGGTGTGTCGTAAGTTTCTTAAGCAACCACAACCCAAGAGCGTGTTGTGTTTGACCGTGCTAGTTTAGCCTTGCCCTCGATTCGACCACAACCACCCACGAAGGGTGTCGGGTGAAGCCTTGTTTCAGCTTAGCGCAAAACACCAAGCGGTGTTTGTTTTCTGCTATCACAGCACATCCCAAACGGGTTGTTTGCTGCTGATTTTCAGCTACTAAATGGGTGTATTTGCTGCTGATTTTCAGCTCCAAAATGGGTGCGTTTGCTGCTAATTTTCAGCTTAAAAGTGATTGCTTTTGCTGCTGATTTTCAGACCCTAAAGGGGTGTGTTTTGAATCGGTTTTCAGCCCCTAAATGGCTACGTTTTCAGCCCCTAAAAAGGCGCATGCGTTGCTGATTTTCTGCACCAACTGGTGTGTTTGGTTGGCTGAAATTCTGCACCAACTGGCGGTTTTGGGTTGCTGAATTCTTGCACCAACAGGTGCATTTGGGTTGCTGAATTTCTGCACCATCAGGTGCGTTTGGGTTGTTTATGTTTTTCTGCAAACGGGTGCGCTTGGTTTTGTTGTTTTCAGCCACCAAGGACGTTTAGTTCTGCTTTTTTTCAGCGCAATTAGACAACATGAAAACTTAGGTAGCAATGTTATCATATATTTTTGTCATTTAACTACATGTAAAATGTTGTGTATGATGACCTAAAACACACCTGTTAAGCATCCGCCATATTAGTGAATTTTCACAATGTATGGCCTTTTCCACAATTGTTTCGTCCACAATGCCAGCATCCCCTTTTAAGCCACAGAAACAACAATCTGCAAAAAAATAGGCTATAAAATTACTTATACACAACATTAAGCCATCTTACTTTTCACTTGCTTTAAATAGCATATGAGTTACATCAAATAATAAATATTATAATAATTAAGCTAACAACTTGATGTATTCGACATTACGAAATAACAGATTACGTAATACATAAGTTGTGATTAACTTAAAGATCATCATCATTCACACTTATAAGTAATAAATTGTAAGCATTGACAAATTTTAATAATTTAATTTCACAATTTATAAATTTGACCTTATTTTTTTTTTGCTGGTATTTTTTGTGAATTGGTGAGGTTTAAAACTTTCTAAAAACGCACAAAATTAATAGGCCCTTAAATAAGCTTACCAAGACACGGCTGAAAAGTTGGCCAAACACATAATCCACTCATACAGATTGAGCACTTGAAGATCTTTGTAAACGTCGCACTTCTGCTAAATAGCTCCTTCTCCTGCATTACCAAAAAGAAAGCGGTAAAACTCAATTACCCATTATAATCATTTCATATGGGACATACAATTAAGACTAACAAACATTTTTTCTTAAATATTGGGAAAGCACTTCATATATTATTGCACACACATTTGTTTTTTTTTTTTGCAACAAAAGTTCTGACACTTGATTGTATGTGCTTTTTGATAGTTATTGTGTGCTTTTAGGTTCTTTTTGTGTACCCTGCGACCAGACAAACAGGTGCCTCTAAGGTCTAAGGACCTTGACATTTCATCAAACAGTTTATGGGCATCATCCAACTTGCCACCAAATATGCAAAACGGAGTGACTCAATCATACTTGATGAACGGAGTGACTCAATCAACACTTGATAACAACCTTAATCAGGCAATCCCATAAACATAACCCTAATTTTACCTTTGTCCCCCATGATCCTAACTCAAACCACATCGTCAGCCGCAGAAAATTAGGCAGCAGTATAATACTGATTTTTAAGGTTACGGTTTGCAAACTTACCTACATATTATCTTAAACATCAAGACAACCATCTTGTAGCCGATGTATAAGAAAAATGAATGATTTTGGAGAAGGCGATAGGATCGTTAGTTTGAGTTTTTCTTCTACTCTAATATTTCTGTTATTTAATAACTATTAATTTTTATTTTTTATAATAAAATTTTTATTAATAAAAGTGTAACCGTTCATACATGTGTTTACTTATATGTTCAAAGGCAAGTTGTATGTGGTATGATACTATAATAGTATAATCCTTTACATTATTTGTTCTTTCATATTCATCCGTCATGTGGCTTGATTATTTTTAATCTTGTTAAGCTTCTAAACGACTTATAATGATAGCTTGAAAACGATAATACAACCTACACTATGGACCATTCAAGAGTATGTTCTAAGTTTAATGCCTACCGAGAAATTAAGGGTGCGTCTAGTATGATGACGTGAATCACAATCGGTATCGGTGCCGGTATAAGATAAGTCTTTCACCTATGATAGATTCATTTTTCTCTTTTTAGACTCTTATGGAGTATATACAATATCCATATTTCATTCTCATAATGTGGACCCCTCATTTTAACCAAACACTTAGGGCCCGTTTGGTTTATAAATGAGTTTGAATTAAAATTTGAATTTTGTTTTAAATTTAAATTTATGATGAATGAAAATTAAGAGAGAAAATATATTTTAATTGACATAATAATTAAATTGCATTTAACTATTATATTTTAATAAAAATAATTTAGTGTTGTGAGAAAGATAAAATAGGTCTCACGGATTTTGTATAAAACCCACCATATTAGTGTGGAGTAAATAATGTCTTATTTAAGGGGTTTGAAAGGTAACTTTTATCAATCAAACATCATTTTTTGTCTCTCATGCCCAAATCCAAACCTCACACCTCCCAAACAAATGCACCCCTTTAAAATCATTCCCAATATCATTCCCCAATTCCCATAAAAGATACCAAACGCACCCTAAAGTTGTTCAAAAATAGTACGGTGATACCTCACAATAACCTCCATGCGTTTTCCACAGCCCAAAATATTATAAGCTTTTTAATAACAACCTAAACCTTCAGTGACATATTTAACAACACAAACTTCAAACATCAGCAACCACATTAACCATTTTTGCACGAACGAACGAAACATGTAAAATGTTCTAGCAAGGAAAGAACTTATGGGTCTTAAAAACGAAATTATACGTGATTTGTAAACTACAAACATCGATACCTAAGCCTCGTAAGGAGAAATTAAACGTCGGTAGTGATAACTATGCCTACAAAAGAAAAGAGTCACATCTATATAAATAAGTTTAGAAAATTTAGAGTAAATTACACCGTTCGTCCTTGTGGTATACGTTGACCGACAAGTTTCGTCCTTTGACCAAAAAAGGTTTACCGTCCATCCTTAAATGGCAAACGTTATGTAGTGTTAGTCCTCCAGCCAAACGTGCTCCACTAACTGGCGTTAGTCTCCCAATTCTTGAGGGTATTTAAGTCATTTCCAAACCCCACTAAGCATTTAATCCTCCATCCACCCTGGTAATTTCACTCACAATCCCCTGTAATATTTTCTCACACCAATTCTTTTCATCTTCCAAAAATTTCCAATCAATAATTTTATATTAACATCTGGGAATAATTTGCACTTAAGACTTAACAAATGGTGGCACCGTTGTATAAGATACGAGAATGGCATGGTGTTGATTTTGATCCTAATGTGGTTTATGGTAAGCCCTTTTTCTGATAATGCTAACTGTTTTTTTATGTGTTTACGTGTTAATTATGTTGTAAACCCTTTTATGTTAATGAAAAATAGTTTTGCTTATTGTTAATTGTATAAACCCTAACTTTTTTCCTTTTTTTTCAGCGTGTCTGTGTACTCTGTTTTCAATTAGGGTTCATCATTGAGGTACTTTCACTTCATCATCTGGTATGTTGCACATTAATGGAGGGATGGACATTGTTGATGAGTTAGGCAGTGATGAGTTCTCAGTTCATGAGATAGACTCAATTGTAGAAGAGCTAGGTAATGATGGCCATAAGATAATGTTTTACCACTTTTTGAAACCTGGTTTGGATTTAGATTATGGACTACAACCTTTAGGAAGTGACCAAGATGTTCTTTTTATGGCCAAATATGTTGAAGAAGGTTACAAACTAATTGATATATATGTTGAATATGAAACAACAAACCCTGACCTCTATTTTACCTCACCACTAAAAAACAAAAGAGTAGTTATAGAACAGCTAGATGATGGAGAACACCCAGAATCTAGAGCAGAGATCACACCAATGGCTAGGAAAATGGTGGTTGATATGAATGCAGCCCAAAGTAGTGGTGTTGATAAGAATGTAGAACCAGATGTTGTTAGGGTAGATGAAGGTCAAGGCAGTGGTGTTGCTAAGAATGTAGAACCTAGCCAGGGCAAAGATGCCTTTGTTAATGACTTTTACTCTTCATATGACCATTATGTAGATTTCCAAGACCTAAACTTTGATCCTTTTGCTGATTTAGATTCCATATTACCAGCAAATGACACTGAAAAAGTAGATAATAATGTTGGTGAGAAGGATAACTTAACTGTTGATAAAGATGATTTAGTTAGTGAACATAGTGAAGGGAATGAGGATGACTTAGTTAGTGATCAAAGTCAAGGGGGTGATACTGAGGGTAGTGAAGATAGTGAGGATGATAGCCAGGATAGTGATTACATTATGGATGAGGAAAATTATGTTGAGGAGGTGGAAGTTGACATGGAAGACTTCCATTTGAATATTGATGATAGTGTTGAGTTCATGGGTTGTAAGAACCAAGATGAGGCAACTGATGAGGAAGAATGATAGCTGGGGTTCGGGGTCGAGAAGACTTCCTTTTTTACGAGCAAGTTTTTCAACCCTCTAGGCAGTGAACATAATCGTTGTAGTGTAGTTTGTGGTAAGCCCAGGGGATTGATTTCGTTCTCTAGGGGAATAAGAATGCTAGAAAGCGATATATGACGAGAAGGTGGGGTTGAGGGAGATTCTTTTTAGTTTTTTTTATGTTTTTTTTAGAAAACGTGGTAAATATCTCGGGGTATAAGAGTGGGGTGTGGAACTTCTATCAATTTCTACTACTTTTATAACTACTTATCTAATTAACTAATTAACTAAGGATAAATTATGTTTAATGTAGGTGTGCTTGTATGATGATTAAAGATGTTTTTACTTATATGTTCTAACTCCTTAGCCATCTCTTATCGGTCGGTTGAATTGTCACATCCTTTATCTTAATTGGTGAGTTGTATTCCGTTTGGTCGTAGGGTGGTGCCTAATTCCCTAGTTCTATGAATTGCAACTCTCCTCTAGACTACCCGGGATCGGCGAGTAAAATGGTATCTCCCCCGAATACTCTATTATCCTTAAGCTACAATTCACGCATTAAACACAATGAATGGCCTAAGTGCACTCTTAAGCTTTTTTGCTATTTAGGACGTTCAAGCTCGCAACAATTAAAGAAGAAGCCAGTTTTCCTTAATGTAGTGCCTACCAATTAAGACAAGAGACAACCTAACAATAATTAACAACTAGGTTTCAAATATCTAAGCAAACACAAGAATAATTTAGCTACTCATGTTAAACAAGCAAGTATACACACATACAATTAAACATGGGATAGACATAATGATAAAATGGATTAACAAACTTATCTTGTGATGTAAAATAGGGTATGGGACCCTAGAATACTGTCCAAGTCAGACTACAACTGTATTAGGGTTTGCTCTCCAAAGTTCTACCTCCTCTAAAACAGAAAAATTGAATTCTATATATAGATTTACAAGTGCAACGGTGTCACCTTTTGCTAGTGACGCCGTCAGGTCTCCGTCATTAGGGTTTTGTTTGGGCCAAGTCATCGTTTGGACGGCGTCAGTTGAGGAGTGTGACGCCGTTAGTCTTCATGAAGGACGTCGTCTGAGCTTGGTTCTTGGGCATCTGGTGTGGAAATTGTGAGTAACGCCTTCTAGAGTTTAGGCATGACGCCGTCATGCTTTAGAACCAGAATTTCAGCTGAGCCGTCGCGTGTAATTTGATCAAATCTTCTATAGAGGGACGGCGTCACCCTTTGGTTGGGACGTCGTCAGGTCTGGTGGAGTGCCTTTGATCTTGACTTTGCCATTTTCTTCATGTTTTCGCTCCAAATATGCCTCATTCAAGCATTTTGCTTTCAAAAGACCTAAAATATGAAAATGAACGATTTTAAGTAATAACGAATATAAAATTTGTCGATTTAGGGATTAAATGACCCCCTAAGAACGTATGTTTTAAATCTTTATCAAAGATCCCTACACTTGGAATTTGCTTGTCCTCAAACAAATGCGCTTTTGGCCAATCAAATTTATAAGTTAGGGGCATGAAGCATTGGTTTAAGATATTCTACAACAAGTAAAAGCGTCACAATAGTCATAACAAGCACGAAAATTATATACTAGCACCTCACAATTGGTGTTTGGATTCTCTCATCTCTCGGGTTTATATGAAATATAATATGAATGGAAATGGAAGATAAATACTCATTACTTGGTGTTAATACAAATAAGCCGTAAAAACGTTTATTTATATTTTACGATCTTCTAATGTTTTGTCGATAACAAAAGTAAAATCATTTTAACGAAACAAACAAAATACGTAAATGGTTTGGACTAATAGTTTTCTAACACACTTACGCTTTTACATAAAACACTAAGACAAGTATAAGTGATTTTATGATTTAGAAACATATGTACAACAACTAGTGTTTACATATTGGGTTAAACATATACTTAAACTAAGTATACTAAAATGGGTAAAAACTAAGTATATGCTAAAATGGGTGAATACAAGTATATACTAAATGGGTAAATACTAGCAAATGGTTTTGACCCACAACCCATGGTTTTATATATACCACTTAACCAAGTTCATTGTATCCTTAAGATACATTGTACCTAGAAAGAAAACCATGGATCAACCCATAACCCATGACCCATAACCAAAAATACCCATGGGCAAAGAGGAGCGTACCACGGATCCCTAGCTTTGTGCTAGCCGGATCCCTTGTGGTAGGGATCCGTGGGATCCGGGGAACAGTAGGATTTTTCCTCTATAAATAGTGAGACATTTCTTCATTATTTGTAACCCTTTTTCAATCCCTTTCTAACACACTTTCCCCCTGAGTTAAATCTCACTAACCTTAGATCCAAGAGATCTATGTTTGTAGTTTTGTTTTTGTGTGATCTTTTAGATTCCTCTTAAAGGCAAGATCACCACCTTTGAAGTCGAGCAAGCTCAAGTCCATGAGTTACCATGCTTCCTCATCATCAAGGCTACTGAAGTCTTCTTGTTGATAATTCCTTTCTTTCTTCAAAGAAGTGTAGTATTGAAGACATTAGTGAAAGATGTCTCAAGAGTCAAGACGAAGATATTAGTGAAGGGTATCTATCGTCTATAGGATAAAGCACTTGTGGTAGGTGCTTGGAAGTCAAGACAAAGAAGCATTAGTGAAAGGTGCTTAGAAGTCAAGACAAAGAAGCATTAGTGAAAGGTGCTTAGAAGTGAAGACACAAGACATTAGTGAAAGGTGTCTTGTAGATCTAGTCAAAGGCATTAGTGAAAGGTGCCTTAGATGTAGATTCGATATGGTGTGTTTCGATGTACAAGATAGACTAGTATTAGATCCAAGGATATTGATATCCTTGATGATGTTGTAAAGGAGTAGATCTCCTTTGGGATTAGTCGTTGGTGTAGTGTGGTAGTAGTTCCTCCATTGCAATGGAACTAGGTGCTTAGCCTAGTACCTAATAAAGGGTAGGCGACGTTGTGAAGGTGTAGTTCACCTAAGGTGTGAAAGAACTAGGTACTTAGCCTAGTACCTTATAAAGGGTAGGCTACGTTGTGTAGGTGTGGTTCACCTTGGAGTGAAAGAACCCGGTGGTTAGCCTAGTACCGGAAAAAGAGTAGGCGACGTTGTGAAGGCTTCTCCGCCATAAGAAGATTGGTGTAGTGATTACGAACTCTTGAGTAGGTGACTCGGGGAGTGGAGTAGGGCAAGGAAGGTGACCTTGTAGCCAAACCACTATAAATACTTGCGTTGTGGTTTTGTGCTTCTTACTCTTATCTTTTCATTACTTACCTTTGTATGTTTGTTTATCAACATCCAACACACACATCCAAATAGATTGACATAAGTCGATCTAAATAGATTTAAATGAAGTTTTAATTGGTAAAACTATTCAACCCCCCTTCTAGTTTTCCACACTTGGCATAGTACATAGATTACCATAGGCTTGAGAATAGATCAAACCTCCACCACTTTGGCGTAAGCACCTAGGAATAACTATCTAAGATGTCTTTACGAGAGTTGTAATGTTAGGCTTAGGGTAGGGAAGTAAAGGGTGTTTTTGGATAGGGGATATTTAGTGGTGTTAAGTCAAAAATCTTATGTTACAAGCATGTATAGCGTGGCGTTGCTAAGCCAAGACTCGACTCACTAACACTAGATAACTTGAAACAAAACATAAACATAAACTTAAAAACATAAACATAAAGATAGATGTAGGATGGTAGCCCGTATGTTTTTTTTTTCAACAACTCTTTTTCTCTTTTTTTTTTTTTTTTGATTTTTTTCATACCTTTTTACTCTATCATCCTCTATGATAACATCAAAATAAAGGGATTTATAGGAGCATCCCTACACTTGAGTTTTTATTTAACTAACACTAATTGACCCGATTTGAAAAGATCAAAACACTTGGAGTACTTAATTACGTAGACAAAGGGAATTTGAATTTATCGTTCCAAAACTGTATACAAAAGATATTACTTTAACCCATGAGTCTCAATCGTCCCAAAACTGTATACAAAAGATATGACTCGACTTAGCAACCATGCAAGTAACTAGATAATTGAACTAAGGGTTTAATAGTGATAACAATAATGCACTAAAGATGAGTGCATACAAGGTAGGCTAAGGCGATTTTGGTGTAACATTTGGGGGTGGATAGTAAACAATGATCTTCATTGATATTCCGGTACATCGCAAGGGTTTGAGAGGTTAACTAGGGGTATCGTGTACTAAGGATGAGTACATCGCAAGGGTGTGGGGAAAATTACTCAACCGATGTGGAAGAGGTAATTGTATTACAAGTTTCAAACAAGGGTGATCCTAATGCCTCTTATCATTTAGTTAATCCTAACTACACTACTGTAGTCTCACTAGCAATCTCGGAATGCATCACAAAACAAGTTATAGAATCTATTATACTACCGGTACACTCATTAAGCATTAAAGGTGAATGCTTTTATTCCTAAATATCTAGGGGCGAACCTCATATTTTTGGGGTGGAATTTAAGTGGTATACGGTTTTTGTGCTGGTCATATAATTTCTATCCATGAGACGCTTTATTAAGACTAAAGTTTAGCTCGTAAATGTTATAAAAAGTTATAAATTTGGTGCTAAATTTGCACTCACAAATATTTCTCATAGTTTATTACACAAATTACCAAGAAAAATACAATAATCAAGTGAGTGAATAGTTTCTAATTTCCCGTTTTATCTTCCTCCCTACACTTAAACTGAACATTGTCCATAATGTTCCCCGAAAGTATCAAAGTTATGATAAAGAAAGGCAAGTAAAAGAGAAAGAAACTAGTACTCCCCTGATTAGCTCGGTAGGATATGTGTGAAGTTGCGGTTAAATCCTCCTCCAAAAAGAATGAATAAGTAGTAAGCTTCTTCCAAGATGTGTTTCTTCTTCTTGTCCAATATAACCTGCACACTTATAAGAAAACAAATGAAACCTTCACGTAAAATCGGCGGTAAAACTATATATCACACACAACTAAACTAGAAAAAAAGTAAGATATAATGCTTGTGGAATGGATATTTGCAGTTTTTCTCGAAAATTAAGAATTTGGGAATTTCCAAAAATTACAAGTTACACAGAAAAGGAAACCGACATTCTGTTTCTACATTGCGTGACGTCGGCAGGTGTTAATCCTGACGCCGTCAGGTTGTCCTGACAAAAATTGGTCTGACGCTTTTTTCTGGAAAATTCTTGAAAAATTACCTCATTAAAACCTGGAAAATTTTCTGCAAAACATCCATTATGACTCAATACAAACATTTGACTCTAACAACACAAAAATATATACAATTTTAATCATCGTTAATCTCATGTTCATGTTCTTAAAAACATATGTGATCTTCCCTGCACTTATTTTTTTGTAAAATACCTTTATATGCAATTAAGACGGAGTTAAAAACAAAATAAAGCATTTTCACAAAATCTAACATGAGAATAAACAGCAATGAAAAAGATATATAAACACACAAACAAAATTGAAAAACAAAACAAGCAAACAATTAAGAATGAGTTTCCTCCCAAAAAGCGCTTTTCTTTATTTATGAGTCTTATAGCTAGACTCGAACTCGTGCCCCTACGTACCTAGGTAAGTGAGTTTATCCTCAAGGATATCGGTGGGATCAAACTTATCTTTTAATTTTCTCTTAGTATGCTTAGTCCGGTATGCCTTTTCAAACCTCTCACCATTGGGATCATAGATTGTCATCCTAATATGCCACTCTCCATTCTCATCACTAGATGGTCTATCCCAATTCCAATTGTACCTAGGCTTCTTACTTTCAACTTTCCACCAATTCATGCAAAGATTAACGGGCAAGGTTCCTCGAAATTCGGTCATCTTCCTAAACACTAAAGTATCCTCGAATGGGTTCACTTCAATGTCCCTAGCCAAGTGTTGTTCGTGGAAAGTTGAGTTACTCACGTAGGTCTCTTCTAGATAGAAAGGTCGTTGAGGGCCTACAGAGTCTCTATTGGTCCAAGGTACATATCTAGATGGTCTCCTATCTAACATGATCTCATGAGGTATTTGTTCATCCTTATTATAGTAGGAATGCTTCTTGACATCATAAATTGACCTAACACTCCCTTCTCCTACCACTATCTTATACATCTTACAATCGATTAGTCACTAGCGGTAGCTAAAAATCCTCTTCCAACTAACAATGGGCATGTAGTGTCCTTATTCATGTCTAGCACATGGAAATCCGCCGAAAGAGTTAATCGACCTACGTGTACTACCATGTCCTTCATTATTCCTACCGGATACGCAATACTACCGTCCGCTAAACCTAAGATTGTTTTCGTGGTTCTGTCTTACCTAGGTTAAGGCTTTTATGGAGGGACAACGAAAGAAGGTTGATGCTTGACCCTTGATCGACTAATGTGCCAAAAGCTTTGGAATTTCCAATGCTACATGGAAGAATGAATAGCCCGGGATCATCTAACTTCTTAGTAAGGTGCATGAGTCAAGACTTCAAGAACCAGTTTTTCTTGGTAAAGCTCCTTAAACTCCTCTTCTAGAGTATATTTGGGTTCTTGATTGGTTGGTGTTTCAAGAGTTGGATGGACCGTCAACCTTGGTTGTTGGTCTTTTGGAATGGTTTGTTTGAAACACGTGTTGATGGTGTTGACCGAATGGACTTGTGGGTGCGAGGGGCATGGATATGTACTTTCCATTGGTGAGCAAGAACATGGAGTCGATGAAATCGAATTCACTTTTGGGTTCTTGATAAGTTGATAGTGTCACTTGGGAGTGCTCCTATGATAAGGATTTAAAACGTACGCTTTTATGGGGTCATTTAAGCCCTAAATCGACCACTTTTATATCCGTTACTGCTTAATTTCGTTCCTTTTCACTTTTTAGGTCTCTTGGAAGCAAAATGTTGGAATGAAGAATTTTTGGACGAAAAGGAGCAAATACATGAAGAAAATGGCAAAGTCAAGATCAAAGCTACTCAAGCTGCTCAAACAGAACCTGACGGCGTCCCAATCAAAGGGCGACGCCGTCCCTCTATAAAGACTTGATCAAAACATGCACCAGACGACTCAGTGGAATTTTTGTTCGTGTAAGCTGACGGCGTCACGTTGTAAAGAAGGAGGGCGTCACTCAGACTTTTTATCTCAGACGACCCAGATCCAGAATAAAGAAGATGTCCCAACTGAAGACTGACGGCGTCACAACTCTAAGGTGACGCCTTCCCATCGATGATTTGGCCAAGACGAAACCCTAATGACGGCGAGCTGACGGCATCCCATCCAAAAGGTGACACCATCGCAAGTGTAAATCTATATATAGAATTCGATTTTTCTGCATTTACGAGGTAGACTTTTGGAGTAAAAACCCTAAATCATTTGTAGTCCGATTTGGACAGTATCTTAGGGTCCCAAACCCTATTTTACACATCGAGATAAGTATTTTAATCCAAAGTATCATTATGTCTTCAATTGATTGTGTGTATGCTTTCTTGTTTACCATGTCTAGCTAAATTTCTTGTGTGTTTGCTTAGATCTATAAAACCTCGTTATTAATTATTGTTAAGTTGTTTTTTATCTTAATTGTAAATTGGCTTAGGAGTGCAACTAGAAATCATTCGTTGTGTTTAATGATTGAGTATGCTTTATGAAAGTGAGGCTTATGAATGAAATAGCTTAAGGGCTTGCCGATTTCGTATGCTAAACCCGAGAGATAACCTCAAAGAACAAGGGACTACGCATACCCTACGACCTTAGGAATACAACGCGTCAAGATAAGGTGTGACAATTCAACCGACCAATAAAAGATAACTAAGGAGTAATAGTATCTAGGTAAACACATTTTTAATCATCATACGAGCACACATCAAATAGACATAACTACCCCTAGTAATTAGATAAGTAGAAGTAATCGGTAGAAACTACCACCCCCCCCCCCCAAACCAATTGCCCCGAGATTTTACCTTAGCTTTCTAAAAAACCAATAAAAATATAAAAAAGAATCATCCTCAACCCCCACATTCTCGTCATACATTTCTTGCTAGCATTCATATTCCCTAAAGAACGATATCAATCCCCGAGGCTTAACCAATACTACACTACAACGATTAGGTTCACTGCCTAAGTGATTGAAGTACTTGCTCAAAGAAAAGGAAGTTCCTTTGACCCCAAACGCGCTTCATACGTGCATCATCCTACATCCCGGTTATTGAAGGCTTTTAAGAGGGTGTCGAGCTTGTTTGTCGTATCGCCTTGTCGTTGCTTGAAATCGGCTTCAAGCTTAGTCAATCGAGCTTCTTGAGATGACATGAATTTTGACACCATTCCCTCAAGATTAGTGGAAGTTCCGGTGTTTGGAGGGGAGGTATGGTTTGGTTGGGACCTATTGGGTGGACTAGATGAGTTGTTTTGGGGCGGGTTTGAGCTTTGGCTCCACCTAAGGTTAGGGCGATTTATCCACAAAGGGTTGTAGGATTTTCCTAGGTTGTTTTGCTCGGGCTTGAAAGCGTACCACTTTTCTCCCACTCCGTCGGCACGCGTGGAGGCGTAGTCCGCAAAAGCTTGTTCGGAGAGTTTTGTTCAATCACGAGTGTCATGGGGAACACTACATAATTCACAAGGTAAAGTGATTTTGTTCACTTGGCGTGATGGTTTAGGAGCTTCATAGGAGCTCATTAGGAATTTGACTTGGTCTTCAAGTTCGAGCATCCTACGATGGGAAGGTTGTAAGTCAATGGGAGACAAGGAGATTGCCTTTATGGTTTTGGGTAGCTGAGGTCATTCCAACATTCATTTTCATAGAGGGCAAGGTCCTCTATTGTACCTCACGACTCTTTCGCGGTAAGTTCACTAAGCTTGCCACCGTCCGCTTGGTCGATGGTTTGCCTAGTGGAGAGATTGACATGATCGTAAAAGATTTGGACTTAAAGCCAAACATCAATGCCGTGATGAGGGACTTTATAGAGTAAGTCCTTGAATCGAGTCCACGCCTCGTACAAAGTTTCTCCTTGACGTTGTTGGAACATCAAGATGTCATTCCTTAGCTTGGTAGTTCTCCCCAGTGGGAAAAATTGGGCTAGTAAACGAGTGATGAGATCATCCCAACTTGAGATAGATCCTGCAGGAAGTCGCTCAAGCCAATTACTAGCTTGGTCCCGTAGAGAGAATTGGAAGAGACGCAAGCGCGTGGTCTCCCGTGTGGTAGCATCAAGGTCGATGGAGTCAACGATTTTTAGGAAATCCTTGAGATGCTGATTAGGATCTTCGGAACGAAGTCCATGAAATGCATATCCATTTTGCACCAACTGAATGGTGTCGGATCGCAGGGCCGTAGTTTGAGCTTGAAGCGAGAGCTCAATGGTGTTCATATACCCTTGGTGGTTCGGTCTAGAGTATTTACCAAGAGTACGGCCTCTTGGCGGGTCATGTGGTGGTTGATTGAGTGGAAGTGGTTGATGTGGTGGTGGATCATTGTTGGGTGGGTTATCACCTTCCATGATGAAAAATGAGGAGGCTACAAACAAAAACACAAAGAAGGGGGATAGACTACAAGAAAGCTAATGAAAATGAGAAAAAAGGCTCACTTGATAGGAATCAAGCAAGTAGACCTAAACGAGATAGAAATCTAACTAGCTATTATATTCCCCAGCATCGGTGCCAAAACTTGATAGCAGGGTTTCGGGGTCGAGAAGACTTCCTTTTCTACGAGCAAGTTTTTCAACCCTCTAAGCTTTGAACCTAATCGTTGTAGTGTAGTATGTGGTAAGCCCAGGGGATTGATTTCGTTCTCTAGGAGAATAGGAATGCTAGAAAGAGATATATGACGAGAAGGTGAGGTTGAGGGATATTTTTTTAGTCTTTTTATGGTTTTTCTAGAAAGCAAAGTAAATATCTCAGGCTATAAGAGTGAGGTGTGGTACTTCTACCAATTTCTACTACTTTTATAACTACTTATCTAATTAACTAATTAACTAAGGATAGATTATGTTTAATGTAGGTGTGCTCGTATGATGATTAAAGATGTGTTTACTTAGATGTTCTTACTCCCTAGTTATCTCTTATTGGCCGGTTGAATTGTCACATCCTTTATCTTAATTGGTGCATTGTATTCCATTTGCTCGTATGGTGGTGCATAATTCCCTAGTTCTATGAATTGCAACTCTCCTCTAGACTACTTGGGATCAGCGAGTACAATGGTATCTCCCACGAATACTCTACTATCCTTAAGCTACAATTCACGCAATAAACACAACGAATGGCCTAAGTGCACTCTTAAGCTTTTTTGCTATTTATGACGTTCAAGCTCGCAACAATTAAAGAAGAAGCCAGTTTTCCTTAATCTAGCGTCTACCAATTAAGACAAGAGACAACCTAAAAATAATTAACAACTAGGTTTCATATATCTAAGCAAACACAAGAATCAGTTAGCTACTCATGTTAAAAGCAAACATACACACATACAATTGAACATGGGGTAGACATAATGATAAAATAGATCAACAAACTTATCTTGTGATGTAAAATAGGGTATGAGACCCTAGAATACTATCCAAGTCGGACTACAACTGTATTAGGGTTTGCTCTCCAAAGTTCTACCTCCTCTAAAACAGAAAAATCAAATTCTATATATAGATTTACAAGTGCGACGGCGTCACCTTTTGCTATTGATGCCGTTAGGTCGCAATCATTAGGGTTTCGTTTGCGCCAAGTCATCGTTGGGACGGAGTCAGTTGAGGAGTGTGACGCCATCAGTCTTCATGAAGGACGTCGTCTGAGCTTGGTTCTTAGGCGTCTGGTGTGGAAATTGTGAGTGACGCCTTCCAAAGTTTAGGCGTGACGTTGTCATGATTTAGAACCAGAATTTCAGCTGAGCCGTCGCGTGTAATTTGATCAAATCTTCTATAAAAGGACAATGTCGCCCTTTAGTTGGGACGCCGTCAGGTCTGCTGGAGTGCCTTTGATCTTGACTTTGCCATTTTCTGCATGTTTTCGCTCTTTTTCGTCCAAATATGCTTCATTTCAGCATTTTGCTTCCAAAAGACCTAAAATGTGAAAAGGAACGATTTTAAGTAGTAACGGATATAAAATGTGTCGATTTTGGGCTTAAATGACCCCCTAAAAACATATGTTTTAAATCCTTATCAAAGAATTAGAAGAGGATATTGAAGCTATGAATAATGACTACTTTGAGAGTCCTTCAGATGAGGAGAATGAACTAGATAGGTTAAGAAAGAGGAAGTTGAAACAAATTAGGAAACATGCATATGCTTCTCTTCAAGTGTACAAGACTTACTTTTATGTGGGTCAAAATTTTGCAAACAGAGAGTTAGTGAAGGATTTAATAAAGGAACATTCAATTGAAATAAGGAGGGAACTTAGAATGGAAAAAATGACAAAGAAATAGTGAGGGTAATATGCAGGGGTGTCATTCTAGCTTTGCCAACATGTGAACCCAATGGTCTGGTGGGCCTACTAATGGGTCTGATACAAATAGGCCTGTAAATGGGTCTGATGCTAGTGGGTCAAAAGAGAAGTGGACAAAGTCAAAGATTTCTGAATTTACAGGGAACCCTAGTCCATCCAAGATAAAGATGACAAAGGACAGACTTATAATTGGGGGGAGGCAAAAAAGTAAGAAGGTAAATGATAACAGTAAATGTCCATGGGTTTTGTTTGTATCAAAGAATAAAGACTCGAAAACCTCGGAAGTTAAAACTCATAGGTCCACTCATAAATGCTTACAGTCCAGAAACAACTTATATGCCACATCTAAATGGTATTCAAAGGAACTTGTTCAACAAATTGATTCAAACCCGAAAATATCAGTTAGAGCTTTGCAAGAGCAGTTACAAAGGACACAAGATTAAGTGTTTCAGATGCTAAGGCATTTAGAGCAAAAGTAGAGGCTGAAAAGAAGGTTAGAGGTGATTATGTTTAACAGTATAAGATGTTAAAGGATTGTTGCTCAGAGTTGCAACAAGCCAACCCAAATACAACTGTCAAAATTCAAGTGAGCCCTGAAGCAGATCACACAATACCAACTAGGGTTTTTAAAAGAATTTATGTGTGCTTAGGGCCATTTAAAGAGGGTTTCAAGGCTGGACTGAGAGATGTACTTGGACTAGATGGGGCATTCTTGAAGGGTCCATTCCCTGATCAACTATTAACTGCTGTGAGTGTTAACCCAAATAATGGAATCTATCCATTTGCATATGGGATTGTGGAGACTGAGAACAATGATTCTTGGACATGGTTTCTATCACAACTGCAGTGGATGATGGGTCAAAGAAGAAGAAATGTTCAACAAGGAACAAAGTTGTCAAGATTGGTTAATGTATTTCTATGAAGGTTAGGTTGGTAATTTATGTATGTCTGTGAAACTTAGGATAATGATAATTTGGTTCATGGTTGTTAAGCTCTTTTGGATGGTATTTAGATTTAGTCTGATGTCTGGTTAAGTAGTTTTGATGTTTATGGCATATATGCCTTAAAAAACTTGACGTTTGAATGATATTCAGACTATTTATGGTAATGGGTCAATTTTAGTTTTGATATATGGTAATGGGTCAATTTTATTTTTTTGGTTTATGGTAATGGGTCATTTTGACTTTAGTTTATTATAATGGGTCAGTTTAAAGCAAATTGGTTCATGTTTAAGTGTATATCACTTGGCTCATTCTGACTACACAAACATAACCATCAAACAACACGTATTATCGATCTTCAATACAACCCACTGTTAACTACTTAACCAATGTCTAAGTATATGCAACACAAAGCAAAACCAAATCTTATGGTTTACATCCATTGAACATAAAAAGAAACCAAAATCTAACTTAAGCTCATTCAAAGATAACAAAAGAGAGTGACAAACATCCTTACAACCCACTGACGTCATTACAACACATAAACACTACCCATCTTCAATACAACCCACTAACTTCATTCAACAAAAAAAAAAAAAAAAAAAAAATGTACTTCTTGATCCTTGCTTTATGTTCCATCACCTCTTGCAATTGTGCTCGATTATTGTTCAATCATCTCAACAGTCCAGGTATGATTAAAGTAGATCGATGACACATTGGGGGGTCAACCCAATCAATGAATCCGCAACATCCCCAAAACCTTCGTCCCGGGTTTGTGTTAGTCCATGATGTTCTCACCACTGCTTGCGCACCAGAATGACATCTTGCCATTTTTGTTTTATAATTTAAGGGGTAGGAAAATCAGGGGTTTTAATTAAAGAGAGAAAGGAAAATCAGGGTTAGGAAATAAAGCCGAAAGGGGTAGATGTAATTTATACTAGTGTGTAGAGATGATAAGAAAAAAATAGGCGGGAAAGTTGTGGGGTTTGGAAATGACTGAAATACCCTCAAGAATTGGGAGACTAACGCCAGTTAGTGGAGCACGTTAGGTTGGAGGACTAACGCTACATAACGTTTCGCATTTAAAGATTGACGGTAAATCTTTTTTGATCAAAGGACTAAACTTGTCGGTCAACGTATACCACAAAAACGAACAGTGTAATTTACTACAAAATTTATGTTACTTGAGATAAATAAAGATTCGAAAATAATTAAAAGCATTTTCACTCTCCGATAACCTAAAAACATATCAAGTGCTACATTTACTAACTTTTGACATAAGTAACTTGACATGTTTGATAACGTGTGTGCATGATTAAACACACGCTACTTTTTATGTAGTAGTTTCTTCGTCTCAATATTCACCCGCACACATACACTAATGGTTGGAGGTTTTTCTAAAAATAGTCACATGTATACTTTTAGGATTATCATGGTGTACGAGTATGGTTTGTTTACACCGTACCTCATAATCATCAGTGGCAGAACGAGGAAATTACAATTGGGGGGGGGGGGGGGGTTGGCAAAACTTTTTTTTGACGATGGTAACAAAATGCAAAAAAACTAAAAGTCAAAACCCATAGTTTTACATTTCGATAGGTAAAAATATGTTTTCTTTTAGTACTGTAATTAATAATTATGTTTGGGGACAAAAAGTAAAGACTCGAAAAGTTAAATATAAACAATAGCAAGATTGGAACTCAAGCAGCAAGACAACCACTGGACAATTTTTATTTGAAAAATACAAAATAAAAAACCTGAAACCGAACTTCGATGTTGTGACCTCCCAAACAAATTAGATAGCCCTTACCACTGGGATAGAAGTCATAATATAATCTGTTTTTAATTTGTTCTTTAACATATATAAAGTAAACAACTATCAAGTAAATTTGGCAACTTTCACCCATAATAAAAGTTACTGGTACTTAGCTATTTTTATTTTTCAAGGAACTATTTTTAACATATGTTTGTGTCTGTTTTTTATTTTTATTACCGTGCCAAAAAAAAAGTCTACTTTGTAGTACCACATAGAACTTTGAATACGCACAGCTTGAATCGAACTTAAAGTATGAGAAGAGCTGAACACGCGACATAAAACTAAACTCATTCGGCCTCTTGCTCGTTCCCTGACTAGAAATGACTGGCTATTTTATTTGAACAAGATACATTGCATTCACTTAAGCTAAAAATTGTGTTAATACGAAGATGTGAAGATTTGGGTTTTGAACACTAGCGCTGCCATTGTACCAGAACCAGTCTTGTATACGAAGAGAAGAAGGTAAGCTTTCAAGCCGTAGCTTGCTGGTTTTTCCATCATCCAGAAAGAGAATGAAACCTGGCGAAAAAGAAATGAACACTTTGCTGGTACCCATTTGGGAGTTGGGACCAAACACATACGATACTCATATTCGTAAATTTTCGGTTGTTGGTTTATACCATTGGGCACTCGCACTCAAACATACTAGTAACACATTTGGAGATTACTTCTTTAATTAATAGAAGTTTTCTCAAACATTTTGACTTGTCTTTTTGGGTAAAAGGTCAAAGACCCGGTAAATATAAAAACAAACATTTTGACTTGTAGATAATTAAACAAGGAACTGATAGTACTTGGAAACTTTAAGCGACTACTACAAAATAAAGCTAAAGCAACACCAATAAAGTATTGTATTATATCTTTAAAACGTTGCTTACGCTTAATGCGACACTTTATTGAGTGATGCATTATGTAATGTCAAGATATAAGTGACACTTTTTAGTTGAATAAGCAACACTTTCTGAAAATGTTGCACTTGTTTAGCAAGTGCAATTCTTTGGATTGGGTCACATTTTTAACTCTAAGTAGGGCTGAGCACAAAACCGAAAAAACCGAGCCGAACCGGAAACCGAGCCGAACCGGACCGAACCGAACCGGACCGACCATTTTCGGTTCGGTTTCGGTTCTATGTCTTAATGGATTTCGGTTTTCGGTTCGGTTCGGTTCGGTTCGGTCCGACCCAAAACCGACCAAACACGCACCTAAAGCATGTAAACCGGGCCGAACCGACCGAACCGACACAAAACCGAACCGAACCGAACCGATTCGGTTCGGTTTCGGTTCATGTTTTTATGAAATTCGGTTCTCGGGTCACGTCGGTTCGGGTCGGTTCGGTTCGGTTCCGGACCTTTGCTCAGCCCTAACTCTAAGGCAACACTACTTTATGCTCTCAAAACACATCACTTTTGTCCTCAAAAGCACCATCTTTTACATTCAAATGCAACACATTTTATGCCCAAAGGCAACACTTTTTAGAATCAAATGCAACATTACTTACAGTTAAGTGCAACACTCTTTGGATCATAGTGAAACACTTTTTAATTTAGTACTACCACTAAATATTGAACTAAATATGCGACACTTTGATCCATAAAGTGCAACACTTTCTCTCTTGTTTTTTAACACCAACTTTTGACAGATTTGTAACCTTTGCATTTTATGTAGTACGTAATACAAATATGCCACGCATGTCATATCCAGATATAAGGTGTAATAGATTAGCAATTACTACAAAATTCAGTAGCTAATAAGTTGTATATTGTACCCTGACAATTAAAATAACTAACATAAATTATCTAATCTTAAGAAAAAAGAGTTAACGAATCACAATCCTAAAAACTTTGCACATCTCCGCTAGCGACTTAATGCAGGCCAAACCAACACGTAGCCTGGTCATATTAAAATGATACATAATACAATTAGTTTTTCCCTTCATTACGTGAAAAAAAATAACAAGCTACCATTAGTAAAACAATTATGCATATCCAACAAAATTTGTTCTAAAATTATGTCATGTCATTTCACTAGCATTTAAGAAACGAGCATCAATCCAAAAAATAAAATCCGAGAAGGTTCATTGCTAAATCGATATATCAAGAAGAATAGGTACTAGAAATTTAGTGTTTATATTGTTGTTGTTTTCTAAATGTAACCACATAAAGCATATTTAAACTAATATCTAATATAGACGTACCGTGCACCTTTTCAATATCACAGGAAAAACCAAAAAGATCGATTTTATAAGAAATCAATACCCGAAAAACCCAACTGAAACCGGGAAAATAAATTTTATCCTTTACTTGATTACCGGGAAGAAAAATTACCCTTCTAGGAGTTCCTAGATCCGCCATTGATTCCTTGAAGAGCCTGCACATTAAGATTTACAATCTGAATATATAAACTTGCCAAAATAAGTAGATATGGACATAAAAATCCATTTTATAGGCAAAAAAAATAAAAAATATACGGGTCAGAATTGTTTATTTTCAAGTGCTATGGGATTAAATATATGAAAGTAGCTAGCAACCTGGTCAAGAGCATATCTGAGTGTTTTTACAAGGCTTAGTTTATGTTGTCTGCTTGACAAAATAATTAGATGTGGATGTACTTGACAAAATAAGTTAATATGCATTTGAATCAGCAATCCCAACAAGTCCCAACCACCATTTAAATATCATACATTATGGTGCAAATTTATTTAAAAGCAATCTATGTCTACTTTTTATACCCAAATGCTTAGATGATGAAGCTGTCCTGCCACCGCGGGATGGAGTGGAGTTGCCTGAATGCCTGGATGATGCTACTCTCCTTTCGCGGGATGTAGTCATGTTTGTATCTGGTGAATTCCCTCCATACTCCCAAAGAGGACGTTCAAGGCTTCCATTCAATTGAGCTAAAAAAAGAAAAGGAAACATATGAGTAAGACTCAGCGGAAACTAAAGGGAAGTTTGGGATTGCTTATATTAAATTGTATTATCTGTTTATGTTATAAGCGAGCAGCTAGAGTCTAGTCTGCTTACTTTCAATAGCATATTTGAGTCTAATAAATAAATAATTATGTTTGCCAAAGGCATTAATAAAGCTAATTTGCTTCAAATATAAGGAGATAAACACTTCATTAAGCAATCCCAAACCCTATTTTCATATAAAAAAATAGAAATAAAAAATTGTGGTGCAGATGTACACTAACCCATAGGTGCGGAGATATAAGTAATAATAGCAAAAATAGTTGTTAAGGAATGACATATATAACGAATATGATTAAAATAAATAATCAAAGGATATTTATCTTCCACTCTCAGCGGGTCATCCACAAAATACCCCATATAGTGGACATCCCCTGCTCCCCAGTTGTGGGAAAGCTCATCACCTCTGTTTAATATCAAATCCATTGTCTGCTGCGAATTTGACAGTAGGTTCAACCTGGCAAGCACCATTTTCTCCTGCAATGGTCCTCTTTTCAAGTACAGCGTGACGAGTACATTTTCTTCGTAGGACCCAGCTTCTCCTAACGTGATGTGCGTTAATCTTAGTAAGCTCCTTTCTTCGATATCAAGAGTGGAAGTCACTCCAGGTGCAACTGTTAAGTCTGTGTTGAATATAAAAGTTTAAACCATAGAATGACAAAGAAAAATCTACAACGAAAAAAAGAAAAAAACATACCCCATCCACGCGTTTCCATTGTTACTTCTGAGGTCTTGCGAAGTTGTGTGGATTGGATATGAAAAAATGGGATGTAGGATGTACAAAATTTGGATGACTCGGTTATGTTTCAAAGAGGATGACAAATTGAGATCTTTAAAGTTTTGTATAGACCTACCTTAGAACTAGCTAAGGAACCACCTTATAATTTAAAAAGAACTAAAGAAAGGAAAAGAAATCATGAAAAAAAACTTAAAAACAAAACTCTGAATATTGCTTTAATGGAGTTTTCCGGCAGCTGTGATTTTGTGAAGAAGACAACACCACATCCAACATATTTAATACAGTAGTAATTTATTTTATTCTTTATTTTTCAAAAAAGTTCTTTTTGGCCCCTCTACTTTATTTTCTATCCAATTCAATTATACAACTTTCACAAAAACACTTACATATACTTGGAAACTATATATACGGTAATTTGATCAACAAATAAACGTTGTAGCCATATAAGTATGGTACATATTATATACATTATATCTACAATTACAAAAGTTGTATTCAATTTAACCCCAAAACTAAATTAATGCTACTACATCTACATATGATTTTTGATGTAACTGAATTTTTGAATTTTTGATCTTGTCAAAATAACTTTTAAGGTTTGAGTCCACCGTTACATACACACAAGTAAGATAAATTATAACTTTGTAATGTCGATACAATTATATATTGATTTTTTTCTATGAAAAATTAAGACCCAATCGTAAACACTTTGACTATTCTTTGATTTATATTAAATGTTAAGTTTTCTTAATGCAATCACGTTAAATGGATCCGACCCGACACGAAATACAATTAGTTGGTGTATTGATTTTTTTCTATACTATCTTAAGGAACCACCTTAGTTTTACGGCTAGATCCGCCACTGGGTGTATAAGTAGTTAGATGTATGATGATGTATAAATGTATAATCACTTCAAGTCATGTCCCACAATATTTTATGCATCCTAAAAGCTATTCAAGTCTTGTCCTATCTAGCATGTAATCAAACGTCATAGAGAGTTGAGACTAGACAGTAACCCTTTATGTAAAATCAATTCATGTATGTTATACCAAAGTGACCAAATTAAACAGAGACTATTTGTGGTATGATTATTCCTGATCTAAATCTAAGTCTCTTAGGGGGGAGGGAGTGGAAGTTTTGAAGCCTAATACCCTAAGGGTGCCACGTCACCTCTATCCAATAAAAACCTTTCAACTCAAAACTACCCCAATACTACCCTAACACTACCCTAACAAGTGGGAGTGGTACCCTAGTACCTGAATTCCTTTTTTTTTTTTTTTTTTTTTTTTTTTTTTTAAATACATAAAATCACATACAATATTTAAAATAAAAACATACCATTTCATTAAAAAAAAAAACATTACATAATACTTAAAAAAATACAACTTAAAAATTGAAACTACAACTTAAAAAAAAAAAAAAAAAAAAAACATTACATAAGTTGAAATTAAAATAACTTGAAACTACAATTTAAAAATTACAAGCCCATCCGTGTTTGGCCGCAAGTTCACGTTTCTGGGTAAGAACTAATTCCAACATAGCGGGATCGCGAATGTGATCATGTGATCATGCCCATCCGTGTTTAGTGTTTTTGAAAGATTATTGTGTGTTGTGGGTTTTTATTTTGAAAATAGAGGTGAAGTATTAGTTTAAATAGGAGTGATTTTTTTTTTTTTTTTTTTTTTTTTTTTTTTTGTTTGGGTTTATAGCCGTTGTCAAACGGCTTGCAAAGAACGGTCAAATTTTTCCACCTTTCTCACGCGGCTTCCGAGCTCGCAAAATCAACTCGCAGGCCGAACCCGAGCTGGGCGGAGCGGTGTTGCCGCTCGGGTTCACGAACCCGCTGCCCAAGCCGATGCCCACTCCGTTAGCCCTTATTTACTCTCTATTTACTAATGATTCGTCATTCAACAAGGTTTTCAAATCAGTTGAGGTTTTCAAAATAAGTTGATTTGCATCTCAATAGCTAAAGCCTAAAAGTACTTATATACTGTTAAAAACAACAGCTTGTGATGCGTTTTTAAGAGAATGTTATATAGACGATAATTTATAGTTCTCATTGTGCAACAAAATGTGGCCTAAGAGTTATGTTTTACATCTCTGATGTGGACATGTGGTTGATTAAAAAAAACAAATCGAGACATTCATGCATTTCCGGATTTCCCATACAATTGGACATATAAGTTTGGAGAAATAATAAGCTCTACAATGTTGTAATTTGCTAATACCTATTGATAACAGGTTTAATTCAGTCTAGAAGCAAGCCTGCGTAAATACTGAAATATGGTTTCATAGAACAAGACATCTATTGACTATGACTAAACTGAAACGTTTTAGTTCATATAGATACTTGAGTTTAATTTAACTACCTTGTGTTGCTTTATTTGATCTAATTACTCAGTGAAGCAATAACTTATTAAATCCTAATCATCAGACAATAATATAAGGTCACTTCAAGTTTACTCAGTGAAGCAATAACTTATTAAATCCTAATCATCAGACAGTAATATAAGGTCACTTCAAGTTTACTACTACCAACATGAACATCACCATCCCTATACATTTTACAACTAACTACGTATAAGAGAACATATCACACAACAGAAGCATGACATAAAGATAATATAAGGCAAATCTAACATGTTTCATTTTGAAGTAAAGATACACATAATTACATACGTTGCACATCAATACAAAAAGCACATTAATTCACAACACTGAAAGATGATATATATAAAAGATGCAAACATATAATAAAATATACAAGTGAGCCAAAGACCATAATATTAACAAAATAGATGTTGTTGTTACCTGACCATGCTGGATTCAAGAACTTCTTCTCCTTGTGTAGAGTCTAGGGTTTATGATAGGTAGTTAGATGTATTCAATTCATGTCACACAATATTTTATGCATCCTAAAAGCTATTCAAGTCTTGTCTATCTATCCATGTAATCAAACGTCATAGAGAGTAGAGACTAGACAGTAACCATTTATGTAAAATCAATTCATGTATGTTATACCAAAGTGACCAAAACAGAGACTATTTGTGGTATGATTATTCCTGATCTAAATCTAAGTCTCTTATTTACTCTCTATTTACTAATGATTCATCATTCAACAAGGTGTAAGCACTCAGGTTTTCAAATCAATATACAAAATATAAGTTGATTTGCATCTCAATAGCTAAAGCCTTAAAGTACTTATATACTGTTAAAAACAACAGCTTGTGATGCGTTTTTAAGAGAATGTTATATAGACGATAATTTATAGTTCTCATTGTGCAACAAAATGTGGCCTAAGAGTTATGTTTTACATCTCTGATGTGGAGATGTGGTTGATTAAAAAAAAACAAATCGAGACATTCATGCATTTCCGGATTTCCCATACAATTGGACATATAAGTTTGGAGAAATAATAAGCTCTACAATGTTGTAATTTGCTAATACCTATTGATAACAGGTTTAATTCAGTCTAGAAGCAAGCCTGCGTAAATACTGAAATATGGTTTCATAGAACAAGACATCTATTGACTATGACTAAACTGAAACGTTTTAGTTCACATAGATACTTGAGTTTAACTACCTTTGTGTTGCTTTATTTGATCTAATTACTCAGTGAAGCAATAACTTATTAAATCCTATTCATCAGACAGTAATATATGGTCACTTCAAGTTTACTACTACCAACATGAACATCACCATCCCTATACATTTTACAACTAACTACGTATAAGAGAACATATCACACAACAGAAGCATGACATAAAGATTATGTAAGTATAAGACAAATCTAACATGTTTCATTTTGAAGTAAAGATAAACATAATTACTGATTACATACGTTGCACATCAATACAAAAAGCACATTATTTCATTTTGAAGTAAAGACAAATCTAACATGTTTCATTTTGAAGTATAAGACAAATCTAACATGTTTCATTGTGTGGATTGGATATGAAAAAATGGGATGTAGGATGTACAAAATTTGGATAACTCGGTTATGTTTCAACAGAGGATGGTGTATAGGTAGTTAAATGTATGATGATCTATAAATGTATAATCACTTCAAGTCATGTCACACAATATTTTATGCCTATCTTTCTAAGCATCCTAAAAGCTGTTTTGAGCCTAAGAGCACTTTCAAGTCTTGTCATTCTATGCATATCTTTCTAAGAGCACCAGCCCTCAGCATAACAAACCTCCACAACTAACCACAACAAACCCCTCCCCCCTCACTCATAACAAACATCAACCTCTTCATTTGGGGCCCACCATTACACACACTACACACACATACAAAAACCTGTTTTTCTCAATTAAAAGAAAAAAAATGTCAGAGTATCACCTTCATCGTGGTGACGATGAAGCAAGTGACAGCGAGCCATGGCGAAGGGGGCCGGTGTGGCGGCGAGCCATGGCGAGCTGCCATGTAGGCTCACGGTGAGCCATGGTTTCTCCACACCAGGTGCTCTAAGCATCCTAAAAGCTATTTAGAGCAGTTGGTGTGATGCTCATGAGAGGAGTTGGTGTGATGCTGTGACAACTGGCAATTTAGGGAGTTTATTTTAGGTAACCGCATTACATTAAACTAAACCGAGTTTTGCCTTTATCACTATTTTTTTATAAACCATGACTTGATTTTATATCGTCTATTGGTTTTTACGGATTATTTCATTATTAAATGAGTTATCGTACGAGTTTTAACTCTATTTGGTAGACACTATTCGATTCGGCACTAGAAAAGCCTAAAACAAGAATTAACTCGAAAATTGACAAATAAATAGTCAAAACTTGTGGAAAAACGTAAATAACGATGTTAGAAAGTCGAATGAACGTTGTGGGACACTCGTGGGACAAAATATGAGCTCGGGAATGGGTGAACGGGATAGTTTACGAAAAATGACGACCACGGCCCCTCCATTTCTCCTAGGCCGGCCACCCCCTCCCCATATTTTATTTATTTTGAGGTCCCTAGTGTCCTAGTATATATACTCCATCATTTCCCCATTTCACCTCTTTATTTCTCTCACTAAAAAACATACACAACTTATCTTTCTCTCTCTACACCATCTCTCTAAAAACCCTAACCCTAGAACCCACCACCGCCGGCCACCACGGCCTGCCGACGACGCGTCACCCCCACCTCCACCACCATCTTGAAGCTCTCTTTCTCCTCTTTCCAACCATATATTACACGCTCCATTTGGACTTCAATAAGACCTTCAAATCTTCGAATCAAGATTCGTACTTTTAGGGTTTCAAGTGGGTTTTGCAATTGGTGCTTGAATAGAGTAAATGGAACAAGTTTTGAGCTTGTTTGGGCAATAATAACCCATGTATGGGTAATTAGGGTTTCGAACCAATCTTGAAATTTGGGGCTTTTGGTTTAAACATGAAATTAAGTCTAATTAGTGACTAAATAAATAAGTAATTAGTGTTTGGTAAATGTGTGGTGTATCAATTTGATGGGTTTATGCATTTTAGGTTTAGGTTCATATTTTTAGTTAAGATACATGATGGGTTTTGTGTTTGGTTAGTGATTGAAGCTTGAATGACTGTATTTGAATGTTGTGGAATTGATTTGGTCGTGTTTGGATGATGTTAGGCTATGGTGAAGGGGCGTACGAACCAAGAAACCCACGTAGGGGTCTTGGTTGGTGTCGTACGTGACCCACTTAGGCCATGGGTCCGGGTCAGGTCGAGTTGGTAGCTTGATGTAGTTGAGGTTTGGATGAGACGCGTGGAGCCGAAAAGCTTCTAGAGCTTGTTTGGTTCACGTGGTCTTAACCGCGACCATGTCATGACCATTAGGGTCATAACATTGGTTTCGAGTATATTTGGTTGATTGATTGGTTGGCGAGATTGTTTTGAGTTGGTTTGGGATTGAATTGCGATATTGTGACTTTTAAATTTGGACTTGATATATATATTGTTGACTTTGAGCTACGTCGGCGTTACTTTGACTTTTTAGTCAATAGTTGACTCTGACAAAGCCGTAACATGGACTTTAGTATAATTTGGACTATTGATTGATTAAAAGCCGAGAAGTTATGACTTGTGCTTGTGGACTCGAAACGAATAACGATATGAGATTAATGTTGGAATTTGACGAAATATATATATAAACATGAAAATGCTAATAAACTATGAAATAGAAATAATAAATGGGCTTTTGTACCAAAAATGTCGATAACAAGTCTTATCTTGTTATTTACTATTTTTAAATGGAAACTAACGACTAAATCAGAAATGTTTTGTAATAAATAAGTAATTAATGTTTTGAGTACACGTTTATCAATAAATGTCAATTGTGGACATTTAATACTAGTTTAAGTATTTAATTGCTTATGTTGTGTGCATGGGTTACAGATAACCTAGCATTAATAGTGTTGATCCACGTGGGTTGCGGACTTATTAGGTTGACGAATCTAATAAGAGCCCGCTAGGTACGTTGGGTAACCTTATTAATGGGTGACTTATCCTTATGACTCTTTAAAGATACGATTGATTTATGGGATAATAAGCGACACGAGTAAATAAATGAGTTTATCGAGTTGACGAATTCGATAAGGTCTACAAATTATTCCGAAACTTATTGGACTATGGAGCTTATCATTTAGAGGTCTCATTGTGTCGCATTGAGTTATATACTGGTTGTTTGAGTGCATTCATGGCATCATATTGAGTCGATACACCCACATGAGGAATACCAAACACTAGGATTAAATGGTGAAACGAGACGTTTTTGGAGATAAAGAAATGGAATATATTGGGGTAGATAACGTTGATTTTGAGGAATATATATATTAAAGTTGGTCTACGTTAATAGGTTGTGCTGAGTCGATAGTTGCTGTGTTGTGATACCGTTATCTTCTGCTAGTGTTTATTTGTGCGTTGATTTCTTGAGGTGAGTTTCATAGCCCCACTTTTATCTACGTTTTAACTACGTTTTGAACTATTTTGGGGTGAGAATCATGCTGCTGTTTTTGGACCGTTAAAACTATTTGGATTTGCTTATATGCTTGACTGTTTAGATAGATGTGCGGTAGTTGTTGCCTTAGTCTAGGTTTAACCGTGCCTAACTATGAATAGAATTCTACCTCGACCTAGTCCGGGGTTGGCAATTGTTCTAGATTTTGCCACGACAGTGTTGGACTAGAGTCGTTGGGCCCGAGTAATCCCTGGATGCGGAATATGATTGGAGATCCGGGTAGGATCAGTGTGTGCAAACGGTATTTATCTATCTTAGGTCTTGCATAGCAAATCAACTCTTACATGTCCACTATGATTTTGTTGAACTTAAACCTATGAATTCACCAGCGTAAGCTGACCTTTTAGCATGATTTCTCAGGTATTTGAGAGATGTTTGGAATACGTGATCGGTGGAAGCTTGGCAAGAAGGCGGGGTTCAAGAATCATTTCTGACTCTGATAAACTTTGGGGACCTATTTTATTAAACTATGTTTTGGGCCTAATATTTACTCTTTTGGATTAAATGTTTTGAATACTTAAATTTGGGATTGATTTTGAATGTTAAATAACTATCTTTTGCTATACTTGTGTGCGATACCAATCCAATAGTAACGCCCCGAAAACTTGATTAAGTCTTCCGCTGTACCGAGATTTGGGGGTGTTACAGATGCCCATGACGTGAACTCATAACACACCATCACGTCAGCGTCATATCGGCTTTAATATTTCAATCTTAACACAAAAAAAAACACCTTTCATTATAACACCATCATAACACCACATTTTGGACATCCATTTTCTTTAAAAAATAAAATTTACAAATTCAACTCTTAAACTAATAATTTATTTAAGGGCAAATGATTGAAAAAGTATCATACTTGCCACCATTTTTTTTGTGGGTAGCGAACAATTTTTTTGTTTTTGTGGGTACTTTTCTTTCAAATTTATATTTTTTTGGGTATTTTGCGAAATTTTTGGACATTTTTGCCCCTCTTAGCTAATAGAAAGTTTTTTCCTCGAAGGGCAAAAATGTCACATAGTACCCTAAAATGGATGAATTTGAAAAAAGAGTAACCACAAAAGCAAAAAAATTTGTTCGCTACCCACAAAAGAAAGTGATGGCAAGTATGATATTTTTTTTTAATCATTTGCCATTTATTTAATGGATGTTGTAGTCTATGTGCAAAACTGATGATAGTTTTGATTGCAGATGTATGAAACTTTGAAGTCTAAATGCATAAAGGTCCGTATTGTTGTTAGTTCATGATTGTATAAGTTCTCTTATAATTCCTGATGATTGTAATGGTCAGTATTCAAAAGAGTTATAGGCATGTGTCACGGACTTGTCTCTACAAGGTCTTCCGTGCGGCACTTAGTCTCGACTAAGCTTAGCCTTGCTCGAACACTCAACGATGTATGCAACGAAAGTAAACTTCAAAGAAAGAAACAAGTGGAATGTAAAGAACACTTTGTATTACTAGAGAGCTTTACAAGATTGCTTACAAGAGAACTTCTTGGATGGATTCTACAAAGGTGGCTACACCTATTTATACTACTATGTACAAGCTTCTACAAGGTTCTTTGGGAAGCTTCTAGCTTATGAGATTTCCGTATGCTTCGAGTAACTTTCTAGAGCTTCCTACTTATTCCATCTTATTCTATAAGCTTCCAAGATTATCCATCATCTTCCATTGGCTTCTAAACTCTTCCAAGCTTATCCAAGACCTCCAAAGGGAATTTTAGAATAATCCGGAATCCCGATCATACTTAAAAATGATCTAGTCGAGTAGGCGGGTCGTGACACATGTTTATAGCTCTTTAATAGTTGTATGTGAGATTGTGTTTAATAAAATATATTCACCTTTTGCACACAAAAAAAAACTAATAATTTATTTAACAAACAACCTATCACTTTATTAATAACCATTAAAATATTACATAAACGTTACATAAAATGTAAAAATGATATACGAAATACGATACGAAAAAAAGATACGAAAAAAATACAAACTAAAATGCACTACGATACGAAATACATAAACATAACTTAATCTTAATGCTCCCCACATGCAGAATCATACTCAGGAGCCTCCACATAACCAAATTCCTAAATGAATGCATGCCGTTCTGCTTCTTCTTTACTGAGTCTATCCTCCCACTCTTGTTGAATCCTCGCATGCTCTGCTCCAACTTCTCTTAATGCCTGTTCGCCACACATAATTTCGTAATGTTGTCTTACAATTAAACCATGCCCATCAACTGCATCGTCTTCATAACCCGTAAATGGGTGAGACTGTTGTTGCTCAATAAATCCATGCGCATCAGCTGAAGTTGATGCACCTAGCCCAAGTTGAGTCAAATGTTGTGATACAAAACCAACAATTTTGTTTTCCTCATAACTCCAATGGATTTTGTTGCTGATGTTGTCCTGTATTCATGAAACACATTTCCACAACGTTTCGCTAATGGTGTCATCTTTGATGGCTTCTTCGCTCAAAAATGTTGATCCCAGTTGAGCAAACGATCTAATATAGAAACTGACTTAAACAAATACTTATTAAGTATCACGCGGAATTTAATACTTAATCTTAAGAAAAAGAATAATAAACATTCAACACCTCAATATTATTATTAATACGAATACTCTAACCAGTATTAGGGTTTTACAACCTTGAAGTGTATCGACCTTAGATATAAAACATACGTATATCTAATCTAACCTAGAACCTCCTTTTATAGACTAAGGAGTCCTTTACATAATACAATACGTAACCTACAAGATAAATATCATTTCCATATTTATCTAATACAGAATACTAAACCGACTATACAAGACTAGCAGTGGTTACATTACATTATCCGTGGTTATACAATACTACTAGCCGCGGTTTGTCTTCAGCAGTGGTTTCATTCCTCTGTCCGTGGTTTCATCAACACTGTCCGTGGTTTCAACACTTAGAATAATTCTTGAGCCAAGGAACCAAAAACCCTACAATCCTCCTCTAAACTTGATACATTCCAATAGAATTCTCAAGTTTCTTTTAAGCTCAAAACATCTGAATTGGAGGATGTAGTCAAACACTTACTAGATTTAAGAATTTTCTCATACTTCAGCAACAAATTGTAAGCTTGACCATCATAGGGCATCAACATCTTGATAATACCAGGCTTCATCATCTGAGCAATAATTTCTGGATACTTATTCAATTGAGGATAATCACCTTCTACAAGCATATGAATAACTTCTCCAGATACAGTTAAAACATGAACTCCACAAGTTTGATATACAAACCATTATGTAACTTGTCCATTGCAGATGCCTTTCCATTCAGGTTCATCATGAGTAGGCTCAAACAAAATCTTCAAGTGATGATAAACCATTCTCTCATGATAATCATCTGGTTGCATATTACTAAACTTATTCCTAAAAAGCTCCCAAAGATTCAGCAAATCATCTCTATCAAAATACTGAAGCATCTGTGAAAATTTATTATACTCTGAAACTTCATTATTGAGTCTTTGAATTTTCCAGCATCCTTCACTCCCTTTAAGCTCATATTCATAAAAGATAATTTTATTACTATCTTCAGTTTCTTTCAATCTTTTAGAACCAGATGCTTCCTGAACCTCATATTTTCTCTTTAGATTTCCTTTAATCCACTATTCTTCTTTTTCAGAATTCATTGGACAGAAACTATCATTATTAATCCTCATACACATCAAATAAAGCTCATGAATTCTTTCAAAAGAACATTTATTAAGATTATCAGGAATATGTATGCCTGAATTCTTAATAATCTTCATCAGTACATTCCTCATCTGTGCAATTGTAGGAGGTTTCTTTCTTATAACTTGCTTTCTTTCTTTACTAATCCTCCTTGCCCATTCACCCAAAATTCTAGCTCTTTCCTCATCATCTAAAAATGCCCATTCTTGTGGAGTATACTCATCATGTATTTGATTAGAAGCTTGAAGATAATTTTGTGATTCATACCATTTAGCTAACCGTTTCTGATTAGCCTCCTCCTCTTCTTGCTTCTTTTTCTCTATTGCTGCTTGTTCTTCAGCTAGCATATTTCTTATATACTCTTCATCAAAGGCAATCTGTTCTTCTTTACTTTTAAACTTCAACTCTGGTTCTACAATTCCTTTACCTTTTCCAACATCTGGTTGAGCCACCTTCTTCTTCAAAGGCCCACCAATAACTAAACTTTTACCTTTGGATTTGTTTGCAGTAGATTTAAGAGATGAATCAGGTGCAATGATGGGTGTAGGGTTAGATGAGGTTTTACTAAGATTGATCAGTGTACTTGCAGCTTCTTTCTCAACCTCTTTTGATTTGGGTGGTGACACAGAGATGGTTGTAACAATTGTGGAAGTAGTTATGATAGCAGTGGGTACAATTGCCATATCTGAAACTGCAGCAGTGGTTTCAAAAGTACTCGCCGTGGTTGCAGACACACTATCAGTGGTTATGTCCTGCATCACTTCATCTTCTACCACAGTCTTCAAACTTTCAAGAACAGCTTCATTTCCATCTTTATCAAAGACTACAAATTGTGCTGCTTGATCTCCACTATCCACATCAGTCTGTATATGCTCATCATTAGCCTCCCCTGAATTCATGTCTTCACTCCTCCCCTGTTTGGTTACATTCTCCACATTCAGATCTGGAGAGGAGTCCACCTTCTTTTTCATCTTCCTAATTTTCCTCAAAAGAACAACCCCAGGTCTTCTTACTTTCTCCAAAACAAACATCCTTTGCTTCAGCCTCCGAATTTCCTTACCCTGAAACACAGCCAACTCTTGAAGACTTGAGATTGTATCATCCATTTTAGCACATTTAGCCGTCAATTCATTAACAAGTTTAAGAATATCCTCCCCACTTCGACCTGTGTTAACTGGTCCGAGAGGTGGGTCATTGGAAAAGTCATTATGTACCATATTAGGATCCGTCAATTCATGTTCATGTTCCAATCGATCCTCATCACTTCGAGCTGTGTTAACTGCTCCGAGAGGTGAATCCTTGGATATAGAAAACATAGCATCAGACCTAGCCTGATCATCTATGCACCCTGTATTAGCCAGTTGGCTAGGGATTCCTCCACCTGTGCTAAGTTCCAAGGAACTCTCCACATTAGGAGTTGCCAAAAGGTTGGGTCTTAATGATGTTTCCACTAGCCTGACCAACATCTAAGCATGAATCAGTAGTGGAAGCCCTTCTAATCATGTCACCTCCACCATTTGTGACAGCCTCATAAGCAACACCACTAACACTAGCCCGAGGTAGCTGAGTGCCCTTCCTCCTTCTAGTCCACACAATGGGGTTAACAGTTGTTGTAAGTGTACTATCAGTGGTTTGGGGTATACTAACAGTGGTTTGAGATGCACTATCAGTGGGTTCAGATACTAAGGGTTGAGCTTCAAGACCTTCAGCAAACTCAGGAACAGCAGGCAAAGAGATCATATGTGGAAACAAAGGAACATCTATGATTTGAACATTTGGCTTTTGATTCCTCATATGTGCAAACACCTTAGGTAGCATATAATGAACTTCATATTCTCTAGAATGCTCAATAGGTTATTCAATTTGACTCTCAACAATCAATTGCACAAACCTAGGATATAAATAATATTTTCCTTCCTTCCTAATGTTATGCACAAGACCATCATAAATCATCCTAGACCAATTAAACTTCCTTTCAGAAAAACAAATAATAGCTGTAGCAATCTTAGAAGGAAAGTCATCAAAGCCAGTGGTCTTGTTACTCAGACACATCAACAAGGTGTGTATTAAAAACTTCCATTGAGGTGAAAACAGACTCTTAAAAAACTTTACCTTTTCACCCCTGTGTGTATAGCCTAACCTCTCTAATCCAGCAAAAAGCTCAACATCTGAAAGATTATCAACACCATCAGCATCATCAAACTTCAAAACCCTTCTAATGATCTCCTCATCAACCAAAATTTCATGCTCATCCACAATAGAACTAAACACCTCTACTCCATCTACCTCCTCAAGCTTAGCATTCCCCCAGAACTGATGTATGTAGGCTTTAAGGATGGTTGGTGTGACAGTTAAGGCAAAGTGAATAGGACTGTGAATAAGGAAATCAATCATTTGATGAAAACCTTCATATCTATTGTTTTTTACCAAGTTAGCAACAAGGTTATGGGTTTGAGAGTACTGGGTCGCCATTGTGATTGATGATGTAAGTGTTGTGGGATTTGTGAATTAAGCAAAGTAAAGTGAATAGGGTTTATGGAGAGCGCCAAGATGAAGTGGTTTGAAGATCAATTAAATGATCTGTTCGTGATTTGGGGAGATAAATATACTTTCGCCAAAGTTACCAAACAGCCCCTGAAGTATCCAAAAACAATCAGCATGCTATCAGTGGTTTGAAGACCACTATCCGTGGTTTGAAAACAGCTATCCGTGGATACAGAATTGCACTCCAACCAGTTGATCATTAGATACAGCAAGCAAATCTATGTCTAAATAAGAGATATCTTACAAAAATATGAAGGATTAAACAATTTAGTTTTTTATTATTTTTTTATTTATTTATTTATTTTATTTTTTTTAACACAGACATCTAAACACATCACAAGCTCCTTCATACCTGCAAGACACAAACAAGAACCAAACACAGAGAAGAGAGTTAATGTTAGCAGTGGATAGAAAAAGGTAGAAGTGGTTCCACAGACCTATCAGTGGTTAGCCAAAGTGCTAATGTCTAAGTCAATATGGTCAACTTCCGGTATTAATAAATTTCCTAAACCCAATGATCTCATTAACTCCTCAACCACATTTAACCTGCCCCTCATTTACTTACATAAGCCATATCTTTGCTTATAAAAGAATCCCAAACCTCAGATAACACACACATCAATTAAAACCAAAACCCTAATTCCACAAAAATCCACAATCAACAAGCAGCATGTGGAATCCCAGTTGAAATCATCCAGAAGTCATTGATCTAACATCGTCCTCCTCCTCCTCATCATCATCATCATCAAGTGATGATTCTAACCCATGGCGTCTGTACCTTCCTCCACAAGAACCAAGACATAGAAAATCCCCTTTTCTTCCATCATCTGAAGATGATAGTGTGGTTGATCCTAGTGAGTCATCAAGAGGATCAGATGATTCCACTGAGCGTTTGGAGCCAATCTTTAATAGATTGGTTCAAGAGGAAGCAGAAAAAGCAAAACCTTCACCCTCTCACCCTCAACCAAGGCCACGTGCCAAAAATCCACCACTTCCAAAGAACAGAGAGGTGGTTCTTGGTCTTTCTGCATCAGGTTTTGGTGCTTCATCTCATATCATAAAGGGAAAGGGTAAAAGGAATATGGAGTGATGCTTTATGGTGGAACGAGTAGATGGGTCAACAGAAGTCTTCTCATATCACAAACTCATCTGTTGTATTCATCTTCATCATTTTTGTTTTCATCAATCCATCCTTCCCATTTTGATCCTTAGCTTCTTCGTCGTACTGGTCATGCATATCCAGCGTTTGGAATAGATGATATAAGCTAGGATAGGTGTAGGAAATCATGTATAGAACTAGTCTTTTAATTGCACTTGAAGTTAATTGTAAGCTGTAAGCTGTAAGCTGTAAACTGTTTCTTGAATGAGTGAACAATTTAACTTCAGCACTTCTTTTGCATCTGTAATTAACTTTCTTTTATCTGCAAAATGGTTAGTGGGAACAAAAAGCAACAAGCAGTGGTTTAAACATAACTATCAGTGGTTAGAAACAAGAATAGCAATACTAAGATCACATAATAATATTCCAATACTTATACAAACTTTTACAAAACAAGTTGAGAATTAGAGATTAATCATTCTAATACTAACAACAAGGTACTGAAACCTCCCCATATCAAAAGCTTTAGTGAGAAGATCAGCAACATTGAAATCAGTGTGGATTTTTTCCATTTGAATCAACCTTTTCTCATTACAATCTCTAATAAAATGATGTCTTATCTCAATATGTTTAGTTCTAGAGTGTAAAACAGGATTTTTAATGATGCAAATTGTACTGTTATTATCAATGTAAATCTTAGTATGCATAAAGTTGTACCCAAAATCCAGCAATTGATTCTGAATCCAAAGAACTTGACCACAACAACTAGCAGCAGCCATATATTCAGCTTCAGTTGTAGAATTTGCCACAATAGTTTGCTTTCCACACTGCCATGAAATAAGTCTGCTTCCCAAAAACTGACATCCTCCAGTTGTAGATTTCCTATCCAAACTTGCACCAACATAATCACTATCTGTATAGGCCACCAAATCAAAAGGAGAATCCTTAGAATACCAAAGGCCCAGTTTAGGGTGACCTTTAAGGTATCTAAATATTCTCTTAACATCATTCATGTGTGTTGTATTCGGTGTAACTTGAAATCTTGCACACACACATACTGAGAACATTATATCTGGCCTAGATGCAGTAAGATACATAAAAGATCCAATCATGGACCTGTAAAACTTCTGATAAACTTTGGGACTTCCATCATCTGATAGCAGTGGTTTCTGAGTCTCCATAGATGTACTAGCACTCTTCACATCCTGAAACCCAAACTTTTTCAAAACATCTGCTACGTACTTGTCTTGACTAATGAAAATACCATCAGTCCTTTGTTGAACCTGAAGCCCCAAAAAGAAAGTGAGTTCTCCCATAGAACTCATCTGAAACTTATCATGCATAAGCTTCTCAAAATCTTTGCATAGCCCCTTATTGGTTGAGCCAAAGATGATGTCATCTACATAAACCTGAACCAGTAAAATATCATCCTTGTGCTTTCTAATGAACAAAGTCTTATTAATCAACCCTATTTTGAAGTCATTGTCCATTAAATAAGTAGACAGACACTCATACCATGCCCTTGGAGCTTGATGCAACCCATACATAGCCTTCCTCACCATGTAAACCTTGTCAGGATGATCAGGATCTTCAAAACCAGGAGGTTGACAAACATAAACCTCCTCATCAATTGTGCCATACAGAAAAGCACTTCTAACATCCATCTGATACACCACAAAATTCTTAAATGAGGCATATGCTAAAAATAACCTTATTGCCTCAATTCTTACAACTGGAGCAAAGACTTCATCATAATCCAAGCCTTCAGTTTGTGTGTATCCTTGAGCAACCAACCTTGACTTGTTCCTCACAACAATACCTCTTTCATCCTTCTTGTTTCTGAACACCCATTTTGTCCCAATTGCCCTCTTACCATTAGGAAGATTAACCAGTGTCCAAACCTCTTGAAGTTTGAACTGAAGAAGCTCTTCTTGCATTGATTCTACCCAACCTTCTTCAAATAAAGCTTCTTCCACTCTCTTGGGCTCCTTTTGAGATAGAAAACAAGCAAATAAGCAATTTTGCAGATCTTTATGACTATTTCTTTTGTGAAGTGATCTTGCAAAGAAACCTTGCTCAGGGAAGGGTTTTGTGTTCTGAACCTTGCTTCTTGTTTGAAAAGGGGTGTTCAAATTTCCAAGTATTTGTTCCTTAGGATGAATCTTATGTATCCTTGTAGAGGTAAACGGAATTTCATGAATGACATGTTCCAAATTAGTAAAATCAGGATTGAAGAAATCATCCATGTCTTCATCATCAGTATGAGTATCAATTTCTATCAAAGCTGGCATATTAGGATCATGTGGATACTCCTCTTCACCAAATAATGGCTTTGCAGTTGGTCCAAAGAAAGTACTATCATCAGTACTTACAACCGTGGTTTCACTTGTACTGGTAGTGGTAGAAGTTGGCTTAGCAGTGCTTTCATTATTTCTATCTGTGCTTTCATTTGGCTTAGCAGTGCTTTCAGAGTGCCTTTTCTTCTTTTCAATTTCTTCTACCGACACTGAGTTATCTTTCAACAACTCATCCTTATCTTGATGATGATCAACATTGCCTCCAGTTTTCAAGACATCATCATCAGTGGGACCTTGCTTATCAATGATGGGTGAGACAGAACTAGCTTTCCACTTTTCAAACAAATAGAACTCCTGAGGAGAATCAACTTCCTTAGAAATTGCTTCTGCATCAGAATCCTTTTGAGTACCTGCATCAACATTAGTGGAAGTTCCTGCAATGATAGGCTCATAATTCATAGATTTGGTTAGCATATCAATGTTAAACAGCCAGTCTGGTCCTTTGGTCTCAACACTAGGAGTCTTTTCACTAAATTGAACATGTAGGTTCTCTTCAACAATTCTAGTCCTCCTATTGTATACTCTAAAGGCTTTACTATTAGAAGAATAGCCTAAAAGTATCCATCATCAGCTTTTTCTTGAAACTTGCCTAGGTAGTCTATGGTATTCAAGATAATAATAGGATACCCAAAAGGTTTTAGGAATGCAATCATTGGCTTCCTATCATGTAACAGCTCATATGGGGTCTTGTTATGAGGCTTCACTATCTTACTTCTATTCTGCACATAACATGCAGTGCCTACAGCTTCAGCCCAAAAGGTAGTTGGTAACTTGGACTCTGACAACATTGTCCTAGCAGCCTCAATTAGTGTCCTATTTTTCCTTTCAGCTACACCATTTTGTTGTGGTGTTCTAGCAACACTAAACTGTCTTTCTATACCCTTAACTACACAAAAATGATTCATCACATCATTCTTAAACTCAGTTCCATTATCACATCTGATTATCTTAACCTTATGATTTACTAGATTTTCTATCTCAGTAATGAAACTCTTGAGGATCTCACTAGTTTCACTCTTAGCTGCCAAAAAGTATACCCAAGAAAATCTACTATAATCATCAGTGATAACTAGGCAATACTGCTTATGGTTCAAACTTTTAACAAAGGTAGGTCCAAATAAGTCCATATGAAGCATAAACAGTGGTTGTGTAATGGTGTTGACAGTTTTGGTCTTACAAGAGGCTCTATGTTGTTTTCCTTTTTGACAAGCCACACACAGTTCTTTACACTCAAAAACCTTAGAAGGTAACCCTCTCACTAAGTTGTCTTTTACCAGTTTATTGATTGTTTTGTAATTGAGGTGACCTTGCCTTCTATGCCATAACTTAGACTCATCTATAGATGCTTTAGCAAACAAACAGGTTAAGGACCTAGTAGGAATTACATCTTTAAGATCAAAACAATATATGTTTTCCTTCCTAGGTACTCTTAGCTGTATATACTTCTCATCAGGCATCTTGAATTCAAGTGACAACACCAAACACTCAGTTTCACCAAAAAGTACCTAGTTTTTCTTATCACACATTTGTGAAAAACTGAATAAATTATACTTAAGTCCCTGTACCAGATAGACCTTTTCAAAGTCTAAATTCCATGTTCTGATTGTGCCTCTGCCAAGTATCTTTCATCCCTTTGGATCATTACCAAATGCCACATATCCTCCATCAAAAGCTTCAAAATCCTCCAGGTTGCTCCCATCCCAAGTCATGTGCCCAGAGCAACCACTCTCAAAAACTCCTGTGTCTTTTAACTCATCTTGTAGATTGCCCTGCACATGAAATTAAACAAATTAGTTCCTTTTGTGGACCCAAGCCAATACTGACTTGGGTCTGCCCTGTGCATCAACATAATCAAATTTGTTTAGGTCCATTGATGCAAGTTGACATGATGTAAAACCTTGGTCTTAGGTTTCCATTGCCAACTAGCTGAGGCCTTTACAGCATAAAAATGGTTTCCAACCACTGTGTCAGTTATCACCTTTGGAATTTTTAAAACTTCTTTTGTATCAGTGGTGATATTATGCTTAGCAGTGGTTACAGTTTGCTTAGCCGTGTTTACATTTTGCTTAGCAGTGGTTGGAACCCATTTGGGTGCAGCAGTGACAATTGATTTTGTATTTCCATTCCTCATTAACACTGCTATAGGAATCATGTTTCTGTTAGGATGAGAGTTTGTTTTCTTTGAAAAGTTTTGGTGATTTACCCTCCTCCAATGATTCCAAACTTGTGGTATGTTTTTATAATAGTTTCTCTGTAAGTGTTCAAAACTACCACATGCAAAACAAGCCTTTTTAACACATTGAAACTCATTTCCTAACCTATTTGAAATTAGTCCATTGAAGTTTCTCTGGTTTCCCCTAGGTATGTATCTTTTCATCTGTTCCCTAGGTACTTCCTTGTACTCTACTACTTTCTTAGCAATTTGAGCTCCAAATCTAGGCACAAGGTTGGCTTGCTTAGTATCAACTTTCTTAACAGGTTCTATCCTCTCAGGCTGTGTTGATACAGATCTATCTTCCTCAGAATCTGATTCCCAATCTTCAATGATGGGAGCATCAGATGACTTATCAGAACCTATCTTAGGTGATGCATTGCTAGTTTCACCTACAGGTTTATTGAAACTAAATTCACTGCTAAATGACAATTCTTTTGAAGGTGGTGCATGTTTCATAAGAGATGGTGGGGGCATATTATTGTAACCAAGACCAGTACCATCCTGGAACAATTTTTGACCTATTGGCTTATTTACTAGATCAGAAGCATATTGTGTTTTAGCAACCCTAACAACATGTTTTTCTTTTTCTTTTAGGGCTTCTACCATTACACTTTCTGCTTTTTCTAGTTTCTCTTTAAGCATCTTAATCTCTCTATCCTTAAGATCAATTTCACCACCAAGTATATTAATTTTATCAACATACTCAAACTCACATTTAATACAGTAATTTAGCTTTTCTTCAACACTTTCTAGACCAACTCTATCCTAAGTTATCTAGAGACAGTCTTTCTACTTCTTTCCTTAAACTCTCAGTGATAGCTTTTTGAGATTCTAAGTTATCTTGACATGATTTAAAAGAACAAGTAGAAGTTTTAGAATCATTAGATACCTCAGAATCTGAACCAGAAGATGAAGCATAGGCCATAAGAGCAAAGTTATGCTCTTTTGAAGCTTCACTAGCAAGAAAAGCTGCATTGGGTCCTTCTTCAATTTCATCACTCCAGTCATAATCACCTATACCATCTTGAGCCACCAATGCTGAAGAAGGAGCATGCTCTTCAGCAGTCTTCTTGATGCTTTCTATCTTCTTGGGTGCTCTACATTCCCTAGCAAAGTGCCCCTTCTTTTTGTAGTTAAAGCACTATATCTTGCTTTTATCAAATCCAGCTCTCCTTTGTCCATTATACTTGACCTGTCTTCCAGTCCTCCTCAGAAACTTCCTTGCTTGAAGAGTCAACATTGCCATTTGCCATTGAAGATTTATCTCTTCAAGATCATCAGGATCAATTTGATCTAGATCTTGATTCAAAACAGTAACACTGGTAGTTAAATCAGCCAGAAAAGCACAAATTGCACCATCACTGACATTATCACTAACAATGGTATTGTTTGTAATAGCCGTGGTTATTCCATAGGCAGCAGTGGATACATCTTGTGAACTCTTGTGATTAGTGGAAACAAAAGCAATGTTTTGGCTAGTTGAAGATGTACCAGCAATGTTGTTCTCAGACTCATATACCTTCAAGTTGTTGTAGAGATTGTCCAGAGTCATCTTTTCAAAGTCATCCTTGTTCCTCCATACAACAGTATGCATAGCCCAGTCAGGTGATAAACTTCTGATAAACTTTAGATTAATATCTTCTTGAGCAACTTTGTAGTCCACTGACTTCAGTTGGCTTATGAGCTTTTGTAGTCTGTTATAGGTGCCATCAAGTTTTTCTCCACTCAGAAAAGTGAAGTTTTCCAGCTGATGCTTGAGCATATTTTTCCTTGATTTCTTGGTAGCTTCATTACCAGCAAACCTTGTTTCTATAGCATCCATAAGCTCCTTAGCAGACTTATATTGTTCAAAGTCCAAAGCATATTCATTAGGTATTCCCATAGAGAGAATACTATGAGCTTTAATCTCCATCTTTCTCTTACCCTTGTCGATCTCACTAACAATGGAGATATCTTTGCCATCTTCACCCTTCTTAGGAAGAGTATCACCTTTTTCCACAACATCCCAGAGAGCATAATCAATCATACGAATACATTGCCTTATTCGCATTCTCCAGATTTGGTACTCTCCATGCTTGAGCATGGGCACCTTGGAAGCAGAAACCATGTGTGTTTCGTCAGACATCTTATCTTACTAAAACAGAATGTAACAAAGCTTCTTCTTGGTAACAGTTTCTAGATCACAAGCTCTGATACCACTTATTGATCCCAGTTGAGCAAACGATCTAATATAGAAACTGACTTTAACAAATACTTATTAAGTATCACGCGGGATTTAATACTTAATCTTAAAAAGAAGAATAATAAACATTCAACACCTCAATATTATTATTAATACGAATACTCTAACCAGTATTAGGGTTTTACAACCTTGAAGTGTATCGACCTTAGATATAAAACATACGTATATCTAATCTAACCTAGAACCTCCTTTTATAGACTAAGGAGTCCTTTACATAATACAATACGTAACCTACAAGATAAATATCTTTTCCATATTTATCTAATACAGAATACTAAACCGACTATACAAGACTAGCAGTGGTTACATTACATTATCCGTGGTTATACAATACTACTAGCCGCGGTTTGTCTTCAGCAGTGGTTTCATTCCTCTGTCCGTGGTTTCATCAACACTGTCCGTGGTTCCAACACTTAGAATAATTCTTGAGCCAAGGAACCAAAAACCCAACAAAAAATTTGTCGATCACATCTTTCTGGCGAAATGTCTTTGCATTTCACGTATCGTCGTCTCAAACGTTCTTTCTTTGCCTTTGCGAGCTCAAATAGCTTGATAACTTCGACAATAGCCTTTTGTCGAGCCGCAACGTCTTGATTGCATTGTTTTTGAATATAAGCTTGCATTTCTTCGATGGAATGAGGAAGACGACAAGCCATAAATTTGTGTTATAATGATTAACATTGTTTAGGTTAAATGTAAAAAAAGTGTGTAAAACTAATATATAAACATTGGTATTTAAAGAAGCTTTTGAATTCAAATTTGCAACTAGCCGTAAAGGGGTGTTTGTATATTTTTTTTTCTTTTTTTATTTTATTTTTCTTTTTTTTAATTATTTTTTTAACTTAACTAGCCATTAATAACCAAGAGGGTATTTTGAAATTTATTATTATTATTATTATTATTATTTTTTATATAATCTAAACTGTAAGTAACCCTGTTTAAGGGGTGTTTATGTAATTTTTTTATTCACCTAAGCTTTAATGTTGCGTTGCCAAGGCAAGCCCTTAACACAGATACGCGGTATAATAACTTGGGTTTAACGCGAGCCACGTGTGCATAACGCGCCATCTCATGTTACCAAACCGTGTGCTCTTAGGTGTGGTTCTCGTCGCCATTCGCCACTCCAACGTGGCAAGCTCGCCACAGCTCGCCACCACACCGAGGTGGTTTGTTGTCCTTCGCCAAACCCCACCTTGCGTCTACACGACGAAAGTAAATCTTGTACGCAGGAAGTGAAAGTTGCAGGTGAACGTTTGTAAACGTTTAAAATTTTGAGTTTATTTCCTTTTATTTTTTTATTATTATTTTTTCAATAAACATAACTTATACACTATAAATACTACATTATTTTAACAAATTTTACACACATATTCTCTTTGAAAACATTTCATCTCTATAAAAAATCTTATATGACTTGTTCACTTCCAGATACGATCGATGAAATCATGGTTTTAGTTGATAAACTAATTGCGTAGGATAAAGCTCGTAAGCAAGCGTTGTGCGAATTAGCTAGGCAATTTGAAAAGGCGTGTGAGGCTAAAGATAATCTGAGACAAGCATACGAGAAATGCAATGAAATTCCGCCTGAAAACCATGCTCAAATAGAGACTTTTTTAAATGAAGAATCTGCGAAAGATTACGAGATGCATAATGTTCTGTTTAGCAAAGTGGGGAAAATAGTAAAACAAATTCGAGGGGGAGTTTTTTAGGCTACATGAAAAATACACCTAGGACGATTATGTATTGTATTTTAAGTTTCACATCGTATCGTAATTTATATCACCGTCCTGTAATATTTTTTAAATTCCGTATTGTAAGGTTTATTTTTATTTGGCTACATGAAAGGTTGCGTGAGTTGCCTCAAGACCATCCAGCTATCAGGGTCGGTCTAGAAACTCTATTAAGAACTGAGGAAACAGATGTGAATCTTCATCTCGCCTTGATGAATGTTAGGGAACAAGCGTTGCAAGTCTGGGAGGAGAAGACAGATCTCATCGACAATTACAAATCATTATAAAAGCTTCATGAGAATCGTTGGATGCTTTTTGTTTTCGTATCGTAGTTTGTTGTGTTTTTTTTTTCTGCGCATTATAGTTTCTTTTCGTATTGTAATTTTCTTTTTATGAATGAATTTTATGTTATTTGGAAAATTGAATTAAAAAAACTAAAATAGGAAGTAATGAGACCCTGAAAACCTTGTTTTTAGTTGTGATAACCACACTTAAGGCTCTTAGTATTAATTTGTTTATTTTTGTTAAAAAAAAAAATAATTTGTTTATTGGATATGTCTCTCACAAGTCACGGATATATGGAAACTGGCAACCTCCATAAAGCAAACGTTATGCGAATTATTTTTATGCTATTTTTGTGTAAATTGTTTGATCGAGGTAAAAGGAAATAGCTATTATTGAGTGACCTTGAGGCTATAAACGAGTAGTATATACAAGATACATTTGAACCTTGATAACCCGCTAAAGATAAATGTGAATATACATACGCTTATTAATATTTACAACATTATTTACTAGATATTCTTCGTTTATTATACGTCATACACTACCTAGAATCCTTATCAAGAAAACCCAATGGGATATAAAAACTTGATCGAGGTAAAAAGAGTGCAGTGCGAATAATGCTCTTTATCAATTTAACAACTTTGAATTAGGCAGTTAGACAAGTCAATTCCTCTTTCAATTCAACATTCTTTTGCGAACATTCTTTTATACTCTCTTTGAGTAAAAAGTTTTCCACTTTAAAAAACGCTTGTTCTTTTTTAAAATCCACAATCTCAATCTAACTATCAAAAGACTTGGTCGGATTGATTCAATTTGATTTATGAAAAATTATTTTGTATGTCAGAAAGTAGACTGAGATTATCATACGCGTTTTCAAAAGAATTAACGTAAGTTAATATATTTTGCATCTCAGACGCTTCTTCAAAAGCAATAAATTTATTGGTAACTTTTTTTAGAGGTGGCAAAATGTGCCCAGTAGCAAAAAGATGGGCTAAATGGGCACATTTTTAGAAGATTTTGGCACATTTAGCCCCCTTCTTTTTTTGAAATGGGCACATATAGCCCATTGAAAACTTAAATTGGCACAAACGGGCACTTTTTTTTTTCTCTCAATTGTTGAACATTAACGATCGTTTTTACGATTTTTTTTATATAATATATTTATTTTTGTTAATATAAATAAGATATTACGTTTAAGGAATTTATTTAGTCGTTTTAGGTATTTTATTAAGCGATTTGTATAACATGTGCCCGTTTGGCCCGTGCCCGTTTAGCCCGTGCCCGTTTTAGCCCGTGCCCCGTGCCCGCCCGGCCCGCCCGTTTTGCCACCTCTAACTTTTTTCATGGAAGGCTCTATATGAGTCTTTTAAAGCTTTTTGACTTTACACATGATCTTTATTTCGTAAGAATTAGATTTCAATTGTTCAGCCATTAAAATTTTTGCTTTACATGAATAATTAATAACATTGAACTTATTTGATTTTTTAGATTAAAAAAGTCTAGCTAAACTCTCAAAACGTACTCTTAAGAGCTTACATTATAAAAGACACATTTAGAAAAGGGCATTTGCATATATATCTCTAAAAAAGTGCCAAATTGCATATATATAAGATCATTTGAGGACAAAAGATTATTTACATACCAAGGTATCAATCTCCACCCTCCATTTTTATTTGATCTAATGGATGAGATTAATCCCAACAATTTTAAAAACCCACTTTCATCATTTTTTTTCAAATATTAATATCTTTCAAACCGTTAATCGTTAAGCGAAAAAAAATATATCATTGCGACGAGCATTTAATTATCTTTCTATAGATAGGTACTTTGATATACTTTCGACAATTTTTTTTTTTTTTCGTATTTTTCACTTTTTTTTTTTTTTTTTTTTTTTTTTTTTTTTTTAAGTTTTTTCGTTTTTTTACGTTACTGAAATTTGCATTGAAAAATCATATATGATAAAACACTAATTTGAATATCATATGTGATATTAGTGTAATATCATATATGATATGTAATATCACATGTGATATTAGTGTAATATCATATATGATATTACATATAATATCACATGTGATATTACATATCATATATGATTTAACACTAATATCACATGTGATATTCAATTTAGTGTTTTATCATATATGATTTTTTTTTATGTAAATTTCTGTAACGTAAAAAACGAAAAAAATAACGAAAAAACGTGAAAAAAACGAGTTTTATTTCTTTTTTCGAAAGTATATCAAAGTGCCCGTCTATAGAAAGATAATTAAATGCTCATCGCGATGGTGTAAATATTTTCACTTAACGATTAACGGTTTAAGAGATATTTAAATTATAAAAAATAAGTGAAATAATAAAATGTTTTTAATCTCAGCAATTGATTTCTTTTTTAATGGATGGTGAAGATGAGTCCCTTGGTATGTAAGAAAAGTTTGGTATGTAAAATAACTCTCCTCTATATATATATAAAGGAAAATGATTGAGAGGCCTAAAATGTGTGACTAATTGTGTGCCTAATAGATGTGTCAATTAATTATTGGTTTGAGAAAAAGTGGGTCCCCCTGCTGTCCCCAATAGGATGTTGACACATATGTTTAGGCATGTTATTAGGCATACGAGTTAGGCATCTCAATCAATGCTCATATATAAATTTGTGTTCATGTAGTGACCACTATTAAAATAAAAACAATAAGAACCAATAAAAATTAGACATGTGGAATTTAATATTTGAATCAAAATAAAAAATATAAACTAAATATAAGGGTAATCTAGTAAAATTGTTGTTCCTTAATTCTCTCTCATATCCTCGTAAAAAAAACTGTCGTTCTTAAATTTGTCATTCATATCTAAAAGATATCACCATTTATATCACTCCCATATCCCCATAAAAGAAAAACCATAGATCTTTTAGTTTTCCTATTATCCATGAGGTTGATTATCGAGTTCTACAAAAATGTTTCAGTTGGAAATTTTTTGATTTACTTTTTATTTTTTAATTCAAAGATCTTATGTTTTTGTTTGAATACGTAGTTTAGCAACAACCACAAACTTGTATCAATTTTTTTACAAGTCTTTCCCTAACAATATTTTTTGTGTGTCAGAAATAGTAAGTGCCTAATTTAAAATGTAGCAAAAAACTTAATATGTCACTCAAATGTATCATGCAAATAATTGTTTCACAAACTTAGTTTTTCAATAAAAATGTGTTAAGAAATTAGTTTGTCACTAAAAATGTATCAAAAAATTGAGTGTCACAAAAATTTGTTAAGAAACTTAATGTGTCACTATAATGTATCATAAAACTTAACTTAATGTATTACTAAAAATGTATCATAAAACTTAGTGTATCAAAAGGTATAATTTGTTTCAAAAAAATGTGTCATAAAAATTAATGTGTCATAAAAAAATTGTGTATCACTAAATGAGAAATTTTCAAATGTTTATTCTTATTTTGGTGCTTACCAAGGGACAAATCCCCACCATCCATCTAGTTTGATCCAATGGTGGGGATAAACCTAAGATTTAATATGGAAACATAAGTTCATGTTTTTTTTATCCTTTTTCTTTGTATTTTTTTTACTATTATTTATGAACTTTTTTTTTTTTTTTTTTTTTTTTTTTTTTTTTTTTTTTTTTTAAATCACGCCTACCTATTTTAAATTCTTTTTTTTTCTTTTTCCTTTTTGTGGAGTTGATGTTTTTTTTTTCTTTTTTTGCATTGACGTTTTTTTTAGTTCACCTTTTTTTTATTTATTTTTTTATGTTAAATTAACGTTTTTTTATTCAAGTTTTTTTTTCCGCTTTGATACTTTTTCATCTGTATTCATACTTTTTCATTCGTTTTTATACGTTTTCGTTCGTGTTCATATGTTTTCGTCATTTTTTTTACGTTTTCGTCTGATTTCAGACGTTTTCGTCTGTTTACATCCGTTTTCTGACGTTTCCGTACGTTTTTGTACGTTTTCATATGTTTATATACATTTTCGTATGTTTTTAGATGTTTTTTTCCGTTTTCATACGTTTCGTCCGTTTTTAGACATTTTCGTCTGTTTTCAGACGTTTTCGTCCGTTTATATACGTTTTCGTCTGTTTTCATACGTTTTCGTATGTTTTCTTACGTTTTCGCCCGTTTACGTCCGTTTTCGTTTGTTTTCTTACGTTTTCGTCCATTTTCTTACGTTTTCGTTCGTTTTCATACGTTTTCGTCCATTTTTCATACGTTTTTAGACGTACTTTTACGCTTTCATACGTTTTCGTCCGTTTTCTTACGTTTTCAGCCATTTTCATCCATTTTCATACGTTTTTGTCTATTTTTTTAGGTTTTCATGTATTTTCGTCCGTTTTAGTCGGTTTTGTCTGTATTTTTACGTTTTCATGTATTTTCGTCCGTTTTTATACGTTTTCATCTATTTTCAGGCGTTTTCATACGTTGTCATCCAGTTTTTTACGTTTTCATCCATTTTTAGACGTTTTCGTATGTTTTCAGATGTTTTCATCCGTTTTTATACGTTTTCGTCCATTTTCATACGTTTTCTTCCGTTTTTATTTGTTTTTGTTTATTTTTATACGTTTTGTTCGTTTTCAGACGTTTTTGTCCGTTTTCATACGTTTTTCATTTGACTTTATACGTTTTTGTCCGTTTTCAGACGGTTTCATTTTGATATTTGTAAGTGACACTTATTTATCTTTTGTGCTATAACACTGTAAGGAAGATGAAAAGCATTACATTCTTCATCATGTATGTGTTATCAGTTGTGATACTCAACTAAGAATGTGATGGTTGTGTTTTTGAAAATATTTAGGAAGATTTTTGTGTTTTATGATATTATGAAATATTATAAAAGTTGTTCAACTGAAAACAAGAGATGTTATGATACTTTTGTTGGACTTGTGGTAGATTTTTCTATTTAATGGATACATTGTGCATGTTTCGATAGGTTTTATAGCGGGATTTAAAAATATCTATGGTTGAATCAGCAAACTAAATAAGCTATGGTTAAAGATAGCACACATCTTTATAAACAAATTGAGGAAGCTCAAACACTTGTGATATCACAGGTGATATCACCTCACTTGTGATATCACCAATGATATCACCTGTGATATCATGTGATATCACATGTGAGGTGATATCACCTGTGATATCATGTGTGATATCAAAGGTGTTTGAGCTTACTCAATTTGTTTATAAAGATGTGTGCTTTCTTCAACCATAACTTTTTTAGTTTGCTGATTCAACCATAGATATTTTTAAATTCCGCTATAAAACCTATCGAAACATGCACAATGTATCCATTAAATAGAAAAATCCACCACAAGTCTAACAAAAGTTTCATAATATCTTTTGTTTTCAGTTAAACACATTTTCTAATATTTCATATTATCATAAAACACAAAAATCTTACTAAATATTTTCAAAAACACAAATAAAAAAAAAAAAATGAATAGAATCATCACAGTAATATAATAAGTGGTGTTTATTATCATTTCTTTCATATATACTTGGTAAAATACTAAATTCTTATCACATTTGGTATGAATTTATTATTTCACATTATTAGTTGAGTATCACAACTGATAACACATATATGATGAATAGTGTAATACTCTTCATCTTTCTTACAGTGTTATATCACAAGAGATAAATAAGTGTCACTTAAAAATATCAAAATGAATAAAAAGGAAGCAAACTATGAAAATAGAGACTTGACATATTCTCAAAATCAAACAAGTGTTGAATTAAATTAGCATTTTTTGAACAAAATAAGAATTCACAAAAAGAGACTTTAACCCATTCATTTCTACTAAGAGTATAATACATTGATTGCATTAACAAAATATGCGCTTGTCAATTGCGATGAAAGACACAAAAACTATCTTGTAACTGAAAATTATAAAAATATTAGAAGACACATAGGTGATAATATATAAAAATATACAGAGCAATGAAATATCTCACGTGATATTAAAGGTTAAAAAACATATTTGTTTGTTTATGAAATATCACAAGTGATATTAGACGTTAACTTTTTTATAATAAAATATCACAATTGTTTTGTATTTCTAGAATTGTTTTGTAATTTTGGTTCCTAGTTCCTTGCTAATGAACTTTCATTTTTTGGTATATATTTTTTGCCGTTCAAAAAAAAAATATATCACAATTGATATTAGACATGTAATATAATAAAGTTTAATAATAAGCTTGAAAACATATGAAAACAGACGAAAACGTATAAAAACTGCAAAAAACGAACGAAAACGTATGAAAACGAACAAAAATGTATAAAAACGAATGAAAAGCATATAAAACGTATGAAAACAGAAAAAAAAAAAAACGTCTGACAACGAACGAAAACGTATAAAAACGGTTGAAAATGGACGAAAACGGACGAAAATGTCTAAAAACAGACGAAAGCGTCTAAAAATGGACGAAAACGTAAAAAAAGGACGAAAGCATATATAAAAAAAGGACAAAAACGTATGTAAACGGACGAAAACGTATGAAAACGGACAAAAACGGACGAAAACGTAAGAAAATGGACGAAAACGTAAGAAAACAGACGAAAACGTAAGAAAACAGACGGAAACGTAACAAGACTGACGAAAACGTAACAAAACGGATGAAAACGAATGAAAACGTAAGAAAACAGACGAAAACGTAAGAAAACGGATGAAATCGTAAGAAACCAGACTAAAACGTAAGAAAACGGACGAAAACAAACGAAAACGTATAAAAAGTGAAAAACCAGACAAAAACGTATGAAAACTGACGAAAACGAAAAAAAAAAAAAAAAAAAAAAACGTGAAATTCAAAAAAGCGATTAAAAAAATTACAAATAATGAGAAAATAAATAAGAAAGATAAAAAGACAAGAAAAAAAACATGGACTTAGGTTTAGAAATATTAAATCTTAGGTTAATCCCCACCATTAGATCAAACTAGATGGAAGGTGAGGATTTATACTTTAGTATGCAAGAATTTTTGAGTATGTAAAATAAAATGCCTCATCACTATATAATTATCAAGAAACTTAGTTGTCATAAAAAACAATGTAGTGTATCAGCATGACATTTTTTTAGAATGCTACTATATAAATATGTTTTTAAAAAATGTAATATAAAAAGTCCAAAAGATTACTGATAAGGTACTAAAAAAAAATTGTCGAATAGAATATACTAAAGAAAATGGTGTTTAATAAAGATAGAGGAGAAAAGATTTATAATGAGGCCCGTGTGTCAACAAAAACCATGAAACCATGACAAAAGTGAGTAATATATTATAAAAGAATTTAAAAAAATGAGGTGATTGCCATATGAGTTATTTTACATACCAAACTTTTCTTACATCTTAAGGGACTCATCTCCACCATTCATTTAAAAAGAAATCAATGGCTGAGATTAAAAACATTTTATTATTTCACCTATTTTTTATAATTTAAATATCTCTTAAACCGTTAATCGTTAAGCAAAAATAATTACACCATCGCGATGAACATTTAATTATCTTTCTATAGACGGACACTTTGATATCCTTTCGAAAAAAGAAAAAAAAGTCGTTTTTTTCACGTTTTTTCGTCTTTTTTTTTTTCGTTTTTCTTCGAAACTGGAATTTGCATGAAATATCATATATGATTTAACACTAATTTGAATATCACATGTGATATTAGTGTTAAATCACATATGATATGTAATATCATATGTGATACTATTGTTAAATCATATATGATATAACACTAATATCATATATGATATAACACTAATAGTGTTATATCATATATGATTTTTAATGTAAATTTCTGTAACGTAAAAAAACGAAAAAAACACTAAAAAAAACGTAAAAAAATGCGAATTTTTTTTTTGTCGAAAGTATATCAAAGTGCCTATCTATAGAAAGATAATTAAATGCTCGTCGCAATGATATTTTTTTTTTCGCTTAACGATTAACGGTTTGAAAGTTATTAATATTTGAAAAATTATGATGAAAGTGGGTTTTTTAAATTGTTGAGATTAATCTCATCCATTAGATCAAATAAAAATGGATGGTGAAGATTGATCCCTTGGTATGTAAATAATTTTTTGTCCTCAAATTATCTTAAATCCCAGAATATAAAAACACGATTCGTGAAAAACAAAACGAAAAATCCGGGTAAAAGAAGGCACGTGGGTTTGACCGTACAAACTCAGTTTTCAAACTTGCCATCTATTTCAAATTAACTACGAAAATGCCATCCATCTCATTTTAATCTAGTGACATCATCATTGGTACATCCAATGGTCTAGATTAGTCCTTATTGTTTTTATTTTAAGAGGGTCACTACAATAATGCTCCCCTATATAGAGTTATGATCAAATAAGAAGATTACTTAAAATAAGAAGGAATAAGAAGAACTATAACCGCAAATCCGAGATGCACCGACCTAAATTAGATGCATCCCCATAATCTTAGATGCATTATAACGCACAGTAGTGTATTTTCTAGCTTTTAATCAAATGCATATACGTATATTAGATGCATTTCATGATTTCTCTTGTTTTTTGTTCCTCTGCACGTGCCAAAATCATGAAAATCAATTTGCACCATCTATACATCAAATTAACTTTCGAAACTCAAGATGTTGCATCTATATGAATAGAAATGCATCTAATGCAAGTCGTTGCATCTCAAATGCGTGATTTTGGTCACTTCTCACAACTTCTTATTTTAATTTACTTCTCACTAGATCCCTACTATATATATATATATATATATATATATATATATATATATATATATATATATATATATATATATATATATATATATATATATATATATAATATTCATAAAGACTATCATAACATATATATTATTGAGTTATTTTGGTGTGCTTATGTTGTGTCCTTAGAACACAAGTTAAAAAAACCATTGTTTTAATGCTAAAAACAGACCTTCGGTTTTGTGGAATTCTATTATTTTTGTTTAGGTTTAACGATTTTCAAGAGGCACAATCTTAGAAAATTATACTCCGTATAATTAAAGCAACCAAGAAGCACAATGTAGCGGAGGTTCCAACTCGAAACCTAAAATGATGAGATGGCGAGTCTCAGTAAATGAGCATTTTGGTTCGCGACCAAAATAATAGAGCATTGAATATTCTTATTCAATAGATCATCGGATTGTCCAATCCAATAGTGTGCGATCGTGATTAACGTTTTAAGTTAATTTACATGCTACATCGTCTTATTTAGTGATCATCACTTACGCGTAAGTGAAATGTTTCCCCCCCCCCCCCCGTTGTGATCTTAGTAATTTCGTTGACCATTTTAACGTATTTAGATTCCCCGAGTATTTTATCGAAATAAGTATATTTTTACATATACTTCGTTATTTTCTAATATATATTTACATATACATTTAAATAAGTTTATCATTATTCGAAAATATTACGCTCATGTGATCAAAATATTCATTTTTACGAGGCTATCATAAGTTTTGATAAACTTTTCCCAATTTACACTTTTTACCCTCGAGTTACAAAAAGTACGAGTTTAGTCCTTGGTCTTTTAGAAAATGACACTTTCCACCCGGATTATATTTCATACCAAAACTTTCAGAAATGACAACTTTAACCCTTGGTAAAACTGAATTTACAAAAACAGCCCCTAGACTTTCATAAAATACTTGTTTCACTTATAAATGACCCTTTAGCTTTTCAATATGTTACCCTTTTGAACCCTTCGTTTCTTATTTTTGCAAAACTCATCCGAATAACAACTTTTATGTTACGAAACTTTCTTAAAAATAATATCAACTTATTCCAACTTTTCTTTAGTGCTTATCTACTTATTTTTAGCTTATTGGGCCGGGTTAGATGCTTATTGGACTAGATCTGGCCTTATTGGGCTTTCGGCTTGGGCTTCAGGCCCGTTTAGTGTTGCGCATGAACTAATTTTGTACGTGAGTTTTATAGTGAACGAGGGGATGAGAAGTCCTCGTATGGTTTCTAAGTTGATCATTAGTGTCGTGTGGTGAGATGGTGAGCATATCGAGAGGTTTAGTGTGCGTATAACTTTTTAACGTGTGATATAACATCTATATATGCGTGATATAAATGAAATGATTGGGAAACAAAATGAGTTTGATGAAGACTTACTACACTCTATTGAGTGGGGATGAGATGTCAAGAAGATGATTTTGAACTCGAGACCCCGTGTTCTCCTTATAATGCTACTCGTCTTAAATGTTTACCCAAGTGTCTCCTATCCTTCACTTTGCAATGTTTCCTTTCCTTGTTCTACCCCCACAGTGAACGATTTTTCTTAAGTGTATGTGTGAGAGTGTTTGTAAGTTGTGTGAGTTTAGGTGGATGGTGTGTGTGTGCTTGTTGTATGGTTTAAAGGGAGAGAAAGTATGGCTTCTATGATTTCTTTATCTTTAGACACTCTAGGTTGTAGCTTCTTTAGCCTCATGTTACTTGAACCTTGTCAAGATTCATGTCCCCTTTCAACCAAGTATGGTGTGGCTTATGTGGTGTCAAGTCGAATTGGACACATGACCCATTGGTTTAAGAAGTCAAAGAGTGGTCAAGGAACATTAGGGGATTTAAATATTTGTTTAGGGTGGCTAGTCATGGTTTTGTCCCCTACATGATTTTCTTAGGATTCCAAGAGTTTCATGTCTCTAGTTTAGTTTAGTTGTGTTTAGGCTAGTGTGGTTCGGTTTATACTTCATCATGGGGTATTAGTTCTGTTTTTCGGTTGCATGGTTATGGCAAGGTAGAAATTTGTTTTGATTTTGTCAAGTTGCTTAGTTTGTGAGTTTGTCTAGCCGATTCGGGTATAAGGAAAATACAACATGTTCACTTAGACCTTTTATTAGTGTGGCGTTGGGCTGGGTAGCCAACGAGGCCCAAGGGAGAAAGCTAGAAATGAGTTGGGCTTCATTTGTTTGGATCGTGAACTCAAGCTAGGCCCGTATGGTTTTCAAGGGGTGTTGGGCTTAGGTTATCCTAACGAGGCCCAACTAGAGTTGATGTGAGTTCGGTCCGGTCACAAGGCCCATTAACAAGTTAGGTTCGAGTGATGAAAAGTCCAATGAATTGCGAGGCCCAATACGAATCTGAATATATTTTAACTATATTTAAATTCGTATTTTTACAAATTTTTACGTTTTCGCTGCGTATATTAAGGTTATCAAAGTCGTGGGGAATTTTATTTAGATCACAACGGTATCTTTTATGAACGCTCAAGCTGCGTTGATCATGCATATGCCAAATGATATGCAATTGTGATGTTTAGAAAATTTCATGACGAAATAGATCGTGTTAAATTCCTGATTAAAGCGTTAAGTACATTGAAATTTTCCGGGAGCTTACACAATCAAGTAGGTTTCTAATTCTTTTTGTCTCTTGTTTGTATTGATTTTTTTCCCTTGGGTCCCTCTCTCATTTAATTTCTTGTTTGACAGAGTTGGAGCGCCTAGTATTGTGCTTTGGATGTCTCGAGGTTCTAATCTATGTTGCCTTTCTAAAAAAAAATTAATATTTACAACACTATTCATTGTATATTCATAGTTTATTATACACCACACACTGTGTTACGGTTCCGGGTATGTGATCAAGTTATGGGGTTAAGGGCTCGATAGAGAGAACCCAACGATCTCTGAGATAAACTCAATTGACTTCTATTTTCTTACTTTTTATTGAATGAAAAGCAGGTTACATTTAAAGAAAAAAAAACCTAACAAACCCCTAAGTAATAGCAACATGATAAACATAAAACACTTGTACTTTATCCTAACTAAAACAAATCAAATTAAGGATAAACATCCTAATTAAATCTGTAATTAGTTTTGGTAACATTACATCCCCCATTAAGAGTACTTGTCCTCTAGCACTAAGGAAAACATGAGACTCAAGTGACTCCGGATCAGTTATAGGCCCGTACTGGTGACCAAGCTACTACACGATTGACAACAGAAAAACTAACAACATAAGAAGCATCCAGAACCCTCAAATTTAGCAACATGTAAAGCTCATTTGGGACTGTTTCCTTCTTTTCAATGCTGAGAAGTCGTGTCCAGAATGTAAGTGTACTCCTGGTCCTCATAACACTTTTGTTGAGACGATATAGGCTCATTAAAATACAGGGGGAGATCAACTTGAGCGAGTTCCTTTACAACCTTATCTTTAATTAGAAGCTTTTCTTCCACAAACGGCTTAGGAAGCTTCTTCATCTGTTCATCAGATGATTCCATTGTACTCCACTCCACTTCCGACTTTCCTATGTCACAGTCTTCAATCCCCATTGCTTTTTTTTTTCACCTTTTTTGAACTAAGAAAATTCAGAAGAGGATTCAATTTTTAGTAAGGCTTTAATCCCTTCTGAGAGCTCTTCATTTTGGCCAAAAAAGATTCTCCCTTTGAGTTTGCTTTTTTAGACGATCCTCTTGGTACATCTCCAAAAACATATCAAACATCTTCTCCGGGTTTTCACTTGATCCGCCCATAACTATTGGCTCTTGATACCAATTTGTTACGATCTCGGGTATGTGATCAAATTATGGGGTTAAGGGCTCGATAGAGAGAACCCAACGATCTCTGAGATAAACTCAGCTAACTTCAATTTTCTAACTTTTTGTTGAATGAAAAGCATGTTACATTTAAAGGAAAGAAAACCTAACAAACCCCTAAGTAATAGCAACATGATAAACCTAAAAAACTTGTACTTTATCCTAACTAAAATAATTCAAATTAAGGATAAACATCCTAATTAAATATGCAATTCCTGCTAGTAACATTACATCCCCCATTAAGCTGCTTGTCCTCAAGCACTAAGGAAAACATGAGACTCTTCAAGTGAATCCGGATCGGCTATAGTCCCGTACTCGTGACCAATTTACTACGCGATTGACAACAAAAAAACTAACAACATAAGAAGCATATCTAGAACCCTCAAATTCAACAACATATAAATATTATGTTTAATTATTAAATTCACAATAAATGACTTAACGAGTGATAAGTACTTATCGGAAGTGACTATCGGTCTTTAAATGTCAACGGGATACGAAGAAAAGTAAACAAGCAAAGAGAAGGTTTTAGAAACCCTCTTTTGAACTTGTTTTTTGCCGAAACTATGGAAACCCACATCGGAAACCATAGTAATCTTGACATCTACTATAAGGCTATAAATACATCCCCATGTATTCATCCTTTGGTACACTTGATTTCAATAGAAGGTCAAACTTCTTCTTTTCTTCGCTCTTGTTCTTAGGTCGACGAGTGGAACCTCATGTAAGGGATTTGCGAGTGACCTTGAGCATAACAAAGGTGTTTGGTTATTCTATTGTGATCAAGAACTAGCATTCACATCGAATCGCTAATAGTACGTGTGTACAAAAACGTGGTGTAACACACTATTGTAACATCAATTGGTTTGAATTGAAAAACGGTAAGGGTCAATTCGTTAAACCACATAAACCCTAATTAGGGTTTTTGATTGAAGAAGTTCTTGCAATTTGAAAAAGGTATGTTTACGCTTTATTTTTCGGTTAATTAATTTACAATTATATGAAGTCTTCTGCTGTGTACTCTGTGAATTTATGTGATTTATTATTTGGATGTCAAGTTTAATAATTCCAATAGCACTTGCATTTGGGTGAGATGTTTCAAATATTAAAGAAGTTGATCAAAATGGTGAATGAAAATGCTATAATATTTTGCGTGCACGCGTATTTCAAATAAAAAGATCTTAAATGCCTTATTCTAATAATGCTTCAAAGTGGTAGAACATTTTGAAGACATACAATGTAATGATGAAGAACATTTTGTCGACGTGACAATAAAGTGATTATATTTTTACACATGATAGTAGTTATTTTTGCAACTAGGAGACACCCTCATTCAACGCCTTCGAAGATCTCCTATTACAAGAAGGGAACAACGAATGATATATTGGAGGATGAAAGGGGAGGTGGAAAGTTTATCATATTACATCTCCGCTTTGACAAAGTATGTCTCCTTCCGTGTTTCTTCATCATGATCTTTAGAATGTAAATTTACGTCACCTTCGGTGTTGTTAACAACTTGAATGCATATCTTTTTTTGTGAATCGAGAGTGGCACCAAGTGAATCAACATGGGTCATAGATGTGTCAAACCTTTGATTGTTTTATCTATGCATGTTCTCTAACTTATACCAAAATATAGAAACACTTTTCCACTATGGGCATTGGGAGAATATCGGAAGCACGTGTAGTGGCCAAAACAAGAATCCTAAACCTCCATGAGGGTTGCATATGTTGAAAAACAGGTCTAAGAAGACTATATTGATATGTTTTTTAAGTCTTAATGATCATGAAACATGTATAACTTGTGAAGGAAAAATATATTTTAGTTCTTATCATTAATTCGAGCTGAAGATGTTTTGTCTTTATGGTTGATGTTGATGTTAATGTTCTTTTTTGTATGTTATTATGTGCTTTTTGTAAGGAAGAACGACATCCCAAAGAATAATGATATAAACTACTTGGGTACCCTCCTAGACATCCACTGCACAAAAATATCACCCACCATCTCAGAGGACTGCAACAATAAATAGAGGAGGGAGATCTATGCACATGGTAGTTGGTGAAACACTTCAACCCGTTTGGTTGTTCGTCTTCTCTTATGAGTCCTTCAATGCTCCACTCCTGACAAGTTATCCATAGGCATTATGACAAAGGTTTAAAACTTACCCATTCATTTTAGTATTTTATTTCTTGAGGATTCTATATAATATTTTCGACGATGAGTGAAACTTCTTTTTATATTCACAACTGTTGGATCAACATGTCAGTTCATCCCAACGGTATGAATTCATTATTTATCACTGGAATCTATCATTCTTTACTTAAGATGGATTAATAGCGAGAATTCGGTTGAAAGGTTTCCAAATTTCGTTGTACTCCCATGATGCTTATAGTTTTCCAGATTATTTTACTTTCACTGTCATTTTTAATAATTAGCTTGTGTTAGGGCCTTAAAAAATGCATTATTACTCCACATTAACGATCAATCAAGATAGAATAGCATATAGCTTTTAAGCTTTCAATTGGTGAAATATAAACTCACAATAATGTGTACATGTGAATAAACAGTGGATAAAGAGAGAATATGGGAGAAGGGGATGCTTTCATTCACTAATAACATGGCTATATATATAGCCTATGAAAAGTAACTGACAAACACGAAACTAGCAACTTACTCTTCCTAAAGACTAGGCAACACTAGACCACTTCTACCCAACTTGCAACATGCACATAATACTCGGTCTAACCTAGACTAGTTGATCATATGATCTTTTATCATTTATTTAATTCAAATACTAAAATACTAAATCAAGATTAAATCCAACATAGCAAAAGTATCATATCATGAGTCATAATAGTTTAACAATCAGAGCTACAATAGTAACACATTATATTTAATGAAGTTAAAGTACCTTGATTCCAAACTTATAATGGTTATTAATCCTTCATTTAGCAGTCGTCAATGATGTAGGGGTGTAAACGAGCCGAGCCGTTCGTGAAAAGCTCGGGATCGGATCGGTAAAAAGCTCGAACGAGCCGAGCTTAAACGAGCTCGAGCCCGAGCTCGAGCCTAATTTTGGGCTCATTTAATAATCGAGCTCGAGCCCGAGCTCTGTACAAAAAGCTCGAGTAGGCTCGCGAGCCTAAACGAGCCCTAGAATTATATACGTGTATATATCGTTTATACGTATAAACGAGCTTAAAAGTAGTAAACGAGCTCGAGCTTTATGTAATTAACGAGCCGAGCTTTATGTAATTAACGAGCCAAGCTCAAAACATCATAAAATTAGTCGAGCCCGAGCCGAGCTCGAGCTTGTGAAAATTTTCACGAGCCGAGCTCGAGCTCAAAGTATAAGGCTCGAAACGAGCTCAAGCCCGAGCTCGAGCTTTATATATATAAACGAGCCGAGCTCGAGCCTTAACGAGCTCGAGCTCGGCTCGGCTCGTTTCCACCCCTTTGATCCGTATCTTGATGACCGCATTAAATGGTCAAGCCCATACAATATAAATATATAAAGGCGTGGAACTTCATGTCATTGGCTCAGCTCTTTAGCTTAATACTAATGCTTCTCGGTAATTAGCTTACTCATTGCACAATAGACCAAGTCAAATTTCATATATCCCCTACTTTCATGATTAATTTCATATATATCTAAAGTGCAATCATTGAATGCATAATGTATAATATTTTTAAGAGAAAAGTACAAAAATAAGCCAAAATCTTTTTTGAAGTCCCCTTTGTGGTCACTTTTTAACTCAATGTCCAAAATGGTCATGCGCAACCACTCGACTCCGCAGCTCCACCCAAAATTCGTCACTGCGCAACCACTCGACTCCGCAGCTCCACCCAAAATTCGCCACGTGTCCAAATGAAAGTACAAAAAATACAAATAATAAAAAAAAAGTACAAAAAGTGTACTTTCATTTGGACACGTGTCGAATTTTGGGTGGAGCTGCTGAGTCGAGTGGTTGTGCATGACCATTTTGGACATTGGGTTAAAACTTAACCACAAAGGAAACTTCAAAAAAGATTTTGGCTTATTTTTGTATTTTCTAAATTTAAGAAGGATATATAAAATTTCTAAATTTAAGAAGGAGAGATATAAAATTGCCTTTTTTTACTATACATTCAAAATTTTATATGAGAGATACATTTGATTATTATACCACAAATAAATTTGTTCCATGTTAATTATTTAAAGGTTATAACTTTTGTGGGTCTTTACTTGAGTATCGGAATTAGTTGACTATTAGCTACCTTAAGTGTTGTGCTTTTATTAAAAACCAATTGGCTCAATTGCCTAAAACACCAAAGCATTTTTGACCCTCACATTAATTCTGCAACCCAAAGCTCCTCACTCTGATGCTTATTCCAAACAAATTTTCAATACACAATGCACACGTGAGGGACATTCTTGCCATATATTTTCTCCTTACAAATTATTCAAAATTTGTTAACTCGTGGCCGATGATGTCCAACCAAATTTAAACATAAAACAATCAAATGTTAAATATCTTCACAGTTTTTAAAAGACGAAATTAACTTACAGTAACTAACAATTATATATATATATATGATCTGGTTCTAGAGAAAAGTGTATTTAAATATATATATAAAAAAAAAGAAAAAAAAAAAGGTTACAGGGTAGATTATGTAAACAATCAAAAGTTTAGGGTAAAAAAATGAAAATATACATCAAGACACTCCAAATGCGTGTTGGAACCCGTATTACCACACCAAAACACACACTATCCGCCAAAAACACATACACACTCTCACTGTGATCAAACACACAATTACAGTTTCCGATCACAATTTCCGATCAAAATACCAAAATATCCGATCAAAAATAACATCGCGATTATAGTTTTTACTTCCGATCATCTTCAAAATGACGAAAAAGATATTCAGGAATCGTAAGTTCCCTAATTTTATGTATTTATAGTTTTATTCGATAATTAATCTTATAATTTTGTGTAATTTTCAATTTCAACTACTCGTGTAAGTCCACGAACAATCAAGAAGAACAGAATAAACAAACAAAATCAGGCAGAATGTAAGTGCCCTAATTTTATGTATTTATAGTTTTACTGGATAACTAATGCGTCTGTATTTGTTATAAAGATTGACAACAATTGATGAAGCATAAGTGATAATAAATTATAGGGTTAATTCCATATATCCCCAAATTAAACACGTTAATGTCATATTTGTCCAACTAAAACTCATAATGTCATATATACCCAATTTAAACACAAAATTTGTCATATTTACCCATTTTACTAATTTATTCATTTTAATTTGTGTAAAAATCCTAATAATTACTATTTTGAAATGTATAGACTCTTTTACCCTCTTTATTGAAAAGCCATCCTGCAAAACGATTGTTTTCTTTAAGAACACATTATGGACAAAGATATTTACATTTCTCTCTAGGTCAATTGTACGTAGTATAAATCATTGATATTTATGTGAATTAAGTTGATGGTTTCACATGCTTTTTCAGTAAATCATGCACATGAGCAGTGCATCGTCACTACCTAACTATCAGTAATCAAGCACAAGCCTATCGATACAGTAACAACACATGCTTCTATTCTTGTACATGGGTATTTGGATCATTCTCTTTTGGTGGAAATAATCTCACAATGATACCTCTATGTTTGGATCATTCTATGATGTCGGCAACAATTTCATTTGTCTTTTATTTATGTGGGGTGAGGTCACGACATAAGTTGGGATAATCTCATAGTAACAATTAACAAATACACACGAATGGTATAATGGGTGATGAGGGTAGAATGGGTATTTAATAATATTAATTGATGTTTAAATGAATTAATAATAAAATGGGTAAATATGACAAATTTTGTATTTAAATTGGGTATATATGGCATTATGAGTTTTTGTTGGACAAATATGACATTACATAGTTTTAATTGGGGATATATGGAATTACCCCTAAATTATAATTTGTTAGTATCATATTAAATTTTCGTGCATCTTTGTTAATAACTTTAGTACAGAATATGTATTTCAGTAAGGTATATGTTTGATTATAGCATCTAAATGTATGAGTAGTGCATCAAATGGTTGATTACAGCGTATGAAAAATGTTGTTGAAGCATCAGAATGTATGATTAGCACATTAAATTGATAGTTACAGCATATTAAATAAGTTGTTGAAGCATCTGTATGCATTATTAGGGCATCAAATGGCTAGTTATAATGATTATAACATTTAAATGTAGGGTAAATGGCACAAAAAGGCATCAAAGTTAGGGTGCATTTTCAATCAATGTATTCTACTTTTTTCTTGCATAAAAAGGTTGCCAACAAAATTTTTTAGCGGATTTGGGTTTTTTCATTAACTCCCTTAAGTACTAACCTTAAATACAATTCGAAACTTTTATAAAATTACAAGGGCCAAAAATAAACTTTTTTTAAAACTTAAACTTAAAAAAAAAAAAAAAAAAAAAAAAAAAAAAAAAAATTCTTCTTCTTCCTTCTTCCCCATTATCCAGTATTCCCCAATTTCCCCCAACACATAAACCCTAATTAACTGTTCACAAAATTGAACCTTATTTTGTGTTCGTTAAGGTAATTAATACTTACTGTTGTTTTTAATTATCTTAATAATCTTTATTCATTGACCTTTGTGTTCATTAATTTTTTTTGCAGGATGGCTTCTTCATCCAAAGGAGCTACATTAACATTGGATCTTTATTATAACGGGTATTTCAGTCTGAAACTTTAACCTATCATAATGTTGATATGCTCACAACTATTGTTGATGTGTCCCCTTTAACCTATAATGAGTTGAAAAATATTGTTCAAAACAACATAGTTTCAGTAGTGTTTGTGTTGTATTACTTTAGTAATGGGTTAAAAAGTATCAAGTCTGATGCTGATGTTAGGGTGTTTGTTGAAAAGTGGCAAAGTAGTGATGAAGGTATCCATAGCCTTATATGTTACTCATAAGAATGAATGTTTAGTTGAATACACTGGTGATTATGTTCTTGTCATGTTAAACCCTGCTAGTTATTACAAAGACTCAGACTTAGATGTTGCATCAGTTGACCATTTATCTGAGGGTGAAGAAGAGTTGAGGCAAGTTAGGATAAAAGAAAGGAAAAGTTTAGATGAAAAGAACAGAACAAATGAAATTGTTGAATTTGATGAAAGTAGGCTAGTGTTGGAAAATGACAGTGATTTAGGTGATGAATCTCAAAGAGAAGTAGATCCTTTATTTTCAGACTTAGGTGATGAATCTCAAAAAGAGAAACCTCCTGTTGAACCAGAAATAACCTTAGATGAAGATATGCCCATCAGTGATGAGGATGAGATTGTGTTTGACCCTAATAAAAGAGATTACCCTATCCATGTGTCACACCCTCGCCGGAGGCGGAAACACGAGGTGTAACGGAAGGGAACATAAGCACAAGATAATAGAACATACCAACGTTAAGATTTAAAAGAAAGAGTACACCATTACAATACCAGTTTAGCCGTCATCGGCAAATATATTACAAAGTTTAGATTCCAAAATATTTCGTTCTAGTACATAACGATTTGTAGTGACAAGTAAAAACTTCATTATGCAAGACCTGGTAGAAAAGCTTACTAACGATCACCTGAAATGCATGAGAGAAAAACGGGTCAACTATGGAAATAGTTGGTGAGTAAACATGTTTAGTAAAAAAAATAAGAAAACTCGTAAGAAAGAGTCAAAGGTTTCGGTCATCGAAAATAGTCCGCAAAGCAAAGGCATTGTATATCCACTCATTTCCAAGTTCCGCCCATACAAAACTTGCAACCTGTGTGTACACAACCCATTGCACAAAATATAGCGTATCAAGTAGTCAAGTATAAGTGATCATAATGGTTCATAATATAGTACCACGCATATAATAATTCAGGGATGCTCCGAACATGGGAGACTTTGCACTGCTCCATCAAGGGAGACTTTGTAATGATGCTTCTGATGAAACCAAATTATGTTGGGTGCCACTACCCAAAGTTATGTTGGGTGCCCCTTCCCAAAGATATACTGGGTGCCTCTTCCCAAAGATATACTGGGTGCCTCTTCCCAAAGATATACTCCGAACGTAGGAGACTTTATAGTGATGCTCCGAACATAGGAGACTTTATAGTGATGCTCCGAACATGGGAGACTTTAGGTCAAGGTCATAACATGTACGGTTCAATAAGTTCAAGTAAGGCATTATTTCATAATTAAGTTCAAGTATTTGATTCAAGTTCACAAGTTCTAATCAAACTAGTTAATAAAAGTAGTAAACAATTTAGCTCAAGAATGGTTCATGCATTTCGCCCCAAAATATAGTAAAACGGTAAAAAGGGGATGTGATTACTCACCTGTTGCAATAGTTATGGTGACAAAAGTAGATACACTGAAATGAGGTGCGATCTCTATCCGCAACCTAATATGAATGATATGCTCTAATATAAGTCATGAAACAATATCGTGCATGCAAACTCATATGATATCCATACCACTTGTACATTTTGGAAAATAAAGTTTATCGTCGAAATATATGTTTATGACATAATGCCCAGTTACCAAGTACTTTACAAGTACTTACGTTGAAATGATATCCTACGATAATCATTTAGTGATTTATTATGAAAATATAACTTTTCGTCGTAAAATAATGTCGTTGAAATTTTCGTGAAAGTGACTAAACGGCCTCGAAAAGCTAGTCGTAAAATGGTGCACGTCGAGCGTTAGGAAACAAACTCAACGGTTTTAGGAAGCTTGTATCATTATCTCAAAGTTTTAGCATTTAAGTTTCCATCCTAAAGGTCTCGAACATAAAGAAAAATAGAGGTTAAATATGGTACTTATGTCCCAAAATATAGTTTAAGGATGGTTTTTCGGCAAAGTTTGAGTAAACGTATTTAATTCATTACAACTCCGCTAATTAAACGGTCGGACATTTTGATAAATATTCTTGGCGATCTCACTTTTACTAGAAGACATCACTTTATAAAAAGTTCTAAATCAATGTTAAAAACAACCTTCAACTTGGTCTCTAGTTTTGCCGCAAAACTTGTCTATTAGAAATCAAGATAGTTTTTCTTATATGATAAAAGTTACGGCAACCTTTGTAAACGTGTATAATTTAATCGTTACAAATCCGTTTTCTACGTTTTAAAGGTCCTTATCTTTGTATCGAAGTATACTAACATATCTTTGACAAGTCGACATAATTTACAACGCCCAGGCTTCATTTTTGACTCGTACAAAATAAACAATGTTTGCTGAAATTCCAGAAATTTATATTTTTCGGCGCCAAATTGAAAAATTCATAACTTCTTCGTTATAACTCCGTTCCGTTTTAATCCGTTCAAGCGGCCACGGTTTCGTTTTAAAGTATATTTTCTAAATATCTAGGCCAAAAATTTTTACCTACTGTCGGATTTTCCAGATTTCGAAAATAAGGACAGACCCTTTTGCAAACTTGTCGAAATGAGTTTTTCTCGCGCCAAACCTATTCTAACCCATTCAAAACAACTCCGAAGCTATTCTAATCCTACCATACACCTTCTTAGGGTGTCATGGGTTCCTAGACATCACCAAAAATAATATATAACAAGGAGTAATTATAGGATGGATTATATATATATATATATATAACACTTAAAAACCTTAAAAAGTGGTATAAACATCACATAACTTGCATGTTTTACTTGTGCATAATAAAAATGAACATATAAATGAATATGAAAAATAATGATATGTATGAAATGCTTACTAGTGATTGATGAGGTTTATGAGAACAATGGATTTTCATAATTACCTTAGGTTTTTATTTCAAAACCTATACAAAGAGTGTGTCTAGATTGTGAAAATAACTTGTCTTGAAAAATTTTGGGTCTCCTTCCTTGTTCTATGGTGTGGCCGGTTGTAAGATGAAGAGAGAAGAGAATGATGTATTTTTTTTTTTTTTTGATATCTTGTAAGTATATGTGTTGTATGATTATGTATGAGTATGTATATGTAAAGATATTTGTGGGATTTTAAGGTGACTCACCCCCTTGTGTCGACAAGGGGGTTTTGCATTAGCTTAGTATATATTTTTTTTTTCATTAAATATAAGTGTAAATAAATGAAGAGAACTTGTGAATTTATTTAGGGATCGTTAGTAACTTGTGTACACATTTGAGCATTTAGGGTAGCGTTAGATAAAAATAAATTTTAACGGGTCAAGATAAAATATATTGAGGTCATAAAAATTATAAAAATACTTTTCTTGCAAAAATTTGAGTGAGATAATAACTATCGTGTAGTATTTAATAGAAACGTCGTAATTATATAAATATAACAATTTATATACAAAATAAATTTAAAACACTGGGTAAACTAATAATATTATTTTTATAAACTTAATATGAGTATAAAAATATATTGGGATAATTTTTGAAAGTAACGGATCAATTGTTCAAAAATAATTAATTACGCGATAGCGTTTATTTAATATAAAAATTACGCATTTAATGGAAAATGCAAAATCATGCATGAACTACTATGATGACAATGATACTAATGAAATAGTAAATGTGAGAAATGACCGGAAATTGAGAATTGTGACACCGTGACCCAAACACACATTGGAAGTTAAAAAAAACCTATATTAGGTGAATTGTATGCAGACTTAGATCAAGTAAAAGATTGTCTTACCTTTTATTCTGTTGCCAATGGATACCAAATTTGGTATGAAAAAAGTGATAGTGAAAAGTTGTTGGTTAGTTGTGGCTTTGATGAAAAAGAGAGAAGAAAGAAAAAAGTTCCTAGAGATCCCAATAAGCCTCGTTGTCCTTTTAGGTTAAGAATTGTGAAGATGCATGATGGAAATTTTGGGCATATAAGAACCCTAGTTAATGAGCACACTTGCAGTAGACAGTGTAATCTTGGTTATTTAGCGACTTCAAAATGGATTGCAAGACAATTTGTAGACAAAATCAGAATGTATCCTGATATGAAAGTGGTTGATCTGCAAGACATGGTAATGAAAAAATATAGGGTTAAGACATCACACAACAGTGTAGTAGAGCTAGAAGGATTGCACTATATAATCTTAAGCAGAATGTTAGAGATCAGTATGACAGGTTGGTTGATTACTCTGCTGAACTTAGAAAGACCAACCCTGGTACCACAGTGTAGTTACGCATTGATCCTCTTGCAGATGGTACACACATGTTCAATTGTTTTTATATTTGTTTTCATAATTTGAAACAGGGTTGGAAAGCAGGTTGTAGAGAAAGGTTATAGGTTTGGATGGGTGTTTCTTGAAAGGGGTCTGCCAAGGTGAATTGTTGGCAGCTATTGGGAGGGATGGAAACAATCAAATATACCCAATTGCATGGGCTGTTGTATAAGTTGAGAATTCATACACTTGGGAATGGTTTATTAAATTGTTAGCCAAAGACCTTGAGTTAGCAGATGGGAAAGGGGTCACATTTATATCTGATGGCCACAAATGACTGTACTAAGTTGTTAGGAGAGTCGTCTCATTGGTAGAACATAGGTTATGTGCTAGGCATATTTATGCCAATTTTTCCAAGCTCTACCCTGGTGTTCTATTTAGAAACCTGTTTTGGCAAGCATCAAAGGCTTCTTATCATCAGAAATTCTTAAATACAATGGAAAAAATAAAAAATGTAAGTCAAGAAGCTTATCAGTATTTGATGGATAAAGATACATGGACATGGTCAAGATCATACTTCAAAGAAGGTATAGGTCTTAGTGAATCTTTCAATTCTCACATAAAACTAGCAATACCAATTATTCTACACTTGTATTATGTTGACAGGGATGGATTGTGATGTTGTTGAAAATGGTCTTAGTGAATCTTAAAGTCTCACATAAAGAATGCAAGGAGAAAACCAATCATTGGAATGCTTGAAGACATCAGATCTTATGTGATGACAAGGAATTACACTGTAACCACCGGTAAATTCCGCCTCGTATTAAATTAATATAATATCCTAACTAAAGGATACTTATCCTTTTTCTACGTACAATTTTTTTTTTCTTTTCAAACGTTATCAATTTATTTGGTCACAACCTCTAGCTAATGTGACGTAACTCACATTATCAAACATCCTTATATGTTAAACTATAAAAGTTTTCAACTTTTATTTACCACTTTACGCTCTTCGTTACCATACGATTTTTAAACGTACAAACTAAACGTTTGTTATTCATTAGAGTTTTCACGAAACCCTAATTTATTATAAACAGTGATTTTACACAATCAAATTATAAAAACTGAAGTACAACATTTTATACCTAGATTACAAGTCTTTCAAGCTTATGTACAAGTCTTTAATGCATAAAACGTAATTATTTATATAAAGCTCATTATAAACCTCAGCGTACTCACCATAGAGCATATACTGCAAGTATTGAAGCTTTAAAAATAAATTTTCTTATACTTAATAAACCTAAGTACAAGACTCTAAACCTAATGTACAAGCATATGATGCACAAAACCTAAAAACTATATTTATGTTAATCTAAATGTATCTAAGCTAACTTATGTTTATTTTAAACTTACCAAATATTTAAAATATATTTTCTATAATCCTAAAACTCTAGTACAATCCTAAATAGCTTATGGTACCACCCTTTAAAGCACAATTCAATTTCCTTTTTGTTTTATTAGACCCTAAACTTAAATAAATAAACCCTAGATTATTCTAAATCAATACTTGTGCAAACTAAGCCCTAAAACTAAGTTACTACTCCATCTAGACCACATGTACAACTTAAAATAGCCAATGTACAAACACATTAAGCCAAATCGACCTCTACTTATTTTCTAGTTCAATCCTAACTAAATACCTAACCAAACTAATCCTAAGCCACTAAACCCTAACTAAACTCGTCTAGGCTCAAGATTAACCACCTCATGATGCTACATCACCTTGTCCCTTAAAATCTTCCACATTGTGGCTATGAATCGAACAAGCATCCTTGTTTTCTAGAATTTCAACAAGGATAGTCGAATATTTCAAGCTCCTTATGTGGTTTCATTTAGAACCACTTGAGCCAACAACATAGTGCATGGACATATTGAGAACACCATGCTCCATGTTGTAACACCCCCAAATCTCGGTACAGCGGAAGACTTAATCAAGTTTTCGGGGCGTTACTATTGGATTTGTATCACACACAAGTATAGCAAAAAGATAGTCATTTAACATTCAAAACCAATCCCAAATTTAGTTATTCCAAACATTTAATCCAAAACCGTAATTATTAGGCCCAAAACATGATTTAATAAAATAGGTCCCCAAAGTTTAGCAGAGTCAGAAATGATCCTTGAACCCCGCCTTCTTGCCAAGCTTCCACCGATCACGTATTCCAAACATTTCTCAAATACCTGATAAATCATGCTAACAGGTGAGCTTACGCTGGTGAGTTCATAGGTTTAAGTTCAACAAAATCATAGTGGACCAGTAGGAGTTGATTTGCTATGCAAGACCTAAGATAGATAAATACCGTTTGCACACCGATCCTACCCGGATCACCAACCATAATCATATCCCGCATCCAGGGATTACTCGGACCCGCGACTCTAGTCCAGCACTGTCGTGGAAACCTCTAGAACAGTTGCCAACCCCGGACTAGGTCGATGTAGAAGTCTATTCTTAGCTAGGCAACGGCTCAACCTAGTCTAAGGCAACAACTACCGCACATCTATCTAAACAGTCAAGCATATAAGCAAATCCAAATAGTTTTAACGGTCCAAAAACAGTAGCATGATTCTCACCCCAAATAGTTCAAAACGTAGATAAAAGTAAGGCTATGAAACTCACCTTAGCCACAGCAATGCACTATTCACTATTGACACGACTGGCATCTAAAGTTAATCTCCACGTCATCCAAATGAATGTACGACGGGTACGATAGAATAGAAGTGACGCAACCTAATGCGTATACGATAGTCTTAAAATATAGCTCATATGATAAAGAAGTTGATAAAAGTATTGTGTCGTAGTTTTCGTGGATCATTCATGTCGTTACTTTCAAAAATCCATCATTGTCCCCAAAAGTTTATAATCAATATCTCAAAAGTTTCGTTTTAACGTTTCGTGTGGTGGTAAGAAACATAGACTCGACGTACAACTCACGCGAAAGAAGAGAAGACATCGACATAATCGAGACATACAGACCATAACTCACGCTAAAAGGAAAAGACATTAACAAAGTCAAGAAATACTGACAATACTCAAGCTAGTCAAAGACTAGGAAATGGCAACGACTATTTATGACACATAAATAGGTTAATCTTTCGATAATTTCCCCAAAATCCCAAATGTACATGTTTATCATAAAAGTTAAGTTTCCATTTATCGCTAAATCAGTAAAGGTTTCTCAATCGTTATATACAATCATACAAGTTTATAAGAAAGTACTTCATACAAAGCATTCTATATAGTATAAAAGACGCATTCATTTATTCAATGTTCTCAAATCCTTATGATTCTAATAGATTATATTATCAAAATAATCTTTCTAACGATTTTAGAAAAGTTAACTTGTTTAATATAAAGCGCAAGTTATTATCGTAGTTGATAAAGGTTTATAATTAAATAAAACCATATTTGTTAATAATATATAGTTATATCTCTCATTGTCATTTAAAATATAAAATGAAATACGTAGGCTTATAGCAAAACCAATACATTAAGCTCATTTCCGAGTCCAATATATTGTACTCGGTTAATTCAAAATAGTGAATAAAATACATCTTATCAATATAATATGTCCTTTACAAGTTTATAAAAGTTAACATGCATCAATGAGACATAAGTTACTATCCTTAATCAATAAGAGTTTACGATTAAATAAAATCATATTCCTCGATCATATGTGACTAGATGTCTCATTAAAATGTGAGAAATAGACTACTTAGGCATTTCGCTAAACTTCATATATTAAACTCTTCTCCGAACTTAATATACTCAGTCGATCCAAAATGTTTAATGGGTTCGACTCGTAACCACTATAATTCATGTGTCATTTTTTACTTTAATTATATAACGTATTAAACATTATAAGTCATAACGTATACACAATAACCAATATTAGTTATAATCCACGCAGTTAGTTATAAGCAATTATCATCCATTTTAATAACATCTAGCTCACTACCCCTTCGAATCCAAAATTAATGATCAAATGTGTCTGATAATGATATTTATTATTAGTCCATTACTTATCGAATAGCTCATTATTATCATATATGTATATAGTTAACCCGTTGTCTTATACTATTATTCGTTTCATTAACTTCCATATCCCATTATAACGACCACTAGTTCTAATATGTCTATTTGTATTCGCTCTGATATTCTATATTAACCACTTTACAACATATAAACCATTATCGTGACTCGAAATATACCCGAAACCATTTGACCACGTAAAGTCTAATTAACACATTGTAATTCGTAATCACTTCATTAAAAGCACCCTTTTATATTCATTTATTCTTTTCCATTTCCACATAGTCATGACCAAGCAATTTAAAATAAGTTATGACAATAATAATACTTTGACCCGAAGTAAAAGTCAACCAAACCAAGACCCAAACCGGGTCATACCGGTTCTTACCCGACTTATTTCCAATTGAAACTAACCCAAACGGGTTTGACCCGACTCGTGACTTATACCCAAACATCCAACAAAGGTCTTTATTTCTCACTTACTTGATTCAACTCATCACTTAATCATGAAAACATCACACAAACCCAACTGTCAAATGGAATACCAAGAATCAAAATCCGAGACCCACAAGAACGCATCACCATTCGTCTTATATTCATTTCACCACACGATTTATTTACAAAACCTTATAAAATATGTTTGTCGTTATTTTGTACCCACGAAACATTTTAAAAACTAATGTAACACTTTTATAACTCACGAAAACAATACCACAATATATATACGGTTTGAATGATTAGAAACTGAAATAATAATAAAAAGGGGGTTGGGTCGTGTGTTACCGAGAGAAAAAGATAGGTGAACGAGTTAGATGGTGTCTCTTACGAGTACTACTCGTAACCACTTGAGACCTTGAACTCGATTTAACACAAACCCTAAGTGTCTGAGGCGCGTGAAGGAGATTAGACGTGTGAGTTTTATGAAAATGGAACCACGGGATCCCAATCTACAAGATGGGATGGGTGGTGTAAGTAGAAGAGGTGGCCGGAATTTGGCCGGAATTCCGGTGACGCCCCTGAACCCTAGCTTGGGGTGGTCGGATTTTATTTATAGAGAGAGAGAGAGAGAATATTGTGTGTGTTTTGTAGTGAGAGAAAGAAATGGTAAAAATGAAGGAGTGGTGAGGAGGTGGGGTATTTATACTCCAAGAGAGGACTAGACTTGTACGCTCAAAACCACAAGGACGAAAACGAAACTGTCACAAAGGACCCTGGATGAAACTTTATAAAACTTTCGATATTTTTGTTTTGGGTCTCGTTTTGACTAGCGAACGAAAGATTCGTGACATGGGAGTTACGCCATTGTTTTTAAAATAATTTTTCCAATAAAAACGATATATAATACGACTCGTATCTCAAATTAAATCAAATGGTCGCTCTAATCAACGTTTCTCCAATTACGACGCATCGAGGAATTTACGAGTTATCACAATGTCCTCTTGGACAAGTATCCCTAGTTGTACCCATACATTACATACAAACCCAAATTCCTTCTCCTATATAAATCGATCACACTTTTCTATTTTTATCTCATCACTATTCGAAACACACAATACACAAATACACCATTATAGTCTGATCTTAAGTCCCAAGGTGAAGTAAATTAAGGGTACATTAGAGCCTAGGAGGAGGGAAAGAGTCTTGTTCCATTTAGAAGCCAATCTATCCTTATTTTGTTCTAGTCGAATCACAAGTTTGTAAGTCAATTAAACTCAATAAATTTCGTTATCACTTTTAATATCAAGTGTATACTATTAAAAAGGAGTTTATAAGGAAAATGTAGCAATTTGAATCACCTAAAACGAGTACACGAGTCAAAAGATACGGTCTAACGAAGTTTACTAAAATCTGTCCAAAACCTTCTGTGGACAGAAGGGTCGGGCACGCAATTCGAGGCATTGCTGGTCCGTTTCATCAAACGTTAAAGCACGAAAGTTGTTCGAAACGACGTTTTTTTCAAAAACTCAGGTGTACGGGTCCGGAAAGTGTAAAACGAAGTCTATTTTAGTCAAAACCGTAACAGCTGTCTTATAAAACCAAACACCCCCTTGTCAAAAACGCTCCAAACACCCCTTTTTAATAATTATTTTCTTCTAAACCGAGCATCCATAAAATAAACGGCTTATTTCATTTTAAAGAGGGTGCAACTAAGTTTCTAAAACCCCAAGAACATTGTAAAAATCTCTCATTGTCTCGTTTTTATTTGAGCCTCTTTTGGGCTTGTCGAGTTTAAAACAAACACCTTCCTTATTGAAAAACGACCCAACCCCCTTACTTTGAAAAATTATTGCGACCAAACCATAAAAGCTTAGAACTTAGAATCTGAACCATTAGAAAGACCATCTAGAAAATATTTGAAAGGATCAAGAACGTTGTAAAAATCTCGCAAGGCCTTGTCTTTATTAAATTTTCTTTTAGGCCTTTCGTGACAAAACCAAACGTGCCCTTTTTAATTCTTTTAAAAGCCATAAGCCAAAACATAAGCTAATAAGCTGTTTTCGCCTTATTTTCAAAATTATAATAACTTATTTTAGTAAGTGTAACCAGCCATGCCTTTTTCTAAATTGAAAACACAACAAAAATGAATAAAGGACTATGTATATAAAGTCGAATAGTGCTTAAGGGTAATTATTGTCAAAACTCTATATTTCTTTAATAACAAGGACTAAATTGTAATCAACATGAGACATAGGGGTATAAATTGTCATTTTCAAAACTAAAGGGTAGAAATTGTCATTTCACCAAAGTTGAGGGATAAAAGTTGTCATTTTATGAAAGTTCGAGGGTATTATTGTCATTTTAAGAAAGTTCGATGGTATGAATTGCCAATACATGACACTATAAGGGTATAAAGTGTAAAATTTTCATGTTTTCTCGAGAATATGTTTTTAACTCGTTTTGGCTCGGTTTTGATAAAACACACACGAAATATTTTCACAAACACATTTGAACCAATTGAACTTATAAATACTAACGTTAGCATAATCAATCAGCTATAAACCTTATCTTTTATCCTTTCTCGTTAAACCTCTCCGCGTTATACTGATTACACTCAAAAGTTCAACACCTTATTACCAACAACACACATACGATATACCAGCGCGCATAATAAATACTAAAACTTGACATGTCAATTCAGGTCACGTGTCGGAGCCAATTACCATTTCACTTTGAATTAACTTTTGACATCAATCAGAATTCAATCCAAGGTGAGTTCATGGCCCCTACCTTTACTTGCTTTTAAACTATTTTGGGGGAGACACATGGTTAACTACTCGTTTTTACATTCACAAGTACTCTAAAGCTTTTACATACTACTATGAGTTCATAATCACACTTTATACGTTTTGCTATAAACCTGAACACAAGTACTATCTGTATGCGATCCTGACTGTTATTGCCTAAGTTATACACTATTTGCCACTAAAAGTCCCTCTATCATGAGCCATTAATCACTTGCGAGTGAACGCGAATATAGTGAATAGATCTATTGGCAGTTGACGCCCCACTTGTGTTGCTGGATAAGTAGCCAAGTGCACTTTATTTGAGAACCCCATAGGAAGTTGGCAAACTCCTACTCGATGGCCTTGCTGCTTACATCATCTCTATGATGTCAGTAACTTACATCATTAGTTCATTACTATGATGTCGTACTGTTAAGGTTTGCGCATCATGAGGCTTAGAGCAATAATACGGTACTGCAATGATACTAATGCTGCAGTACAACAACATGACCCAACCTTGAAACTTGTGTTCAACTGATTACTAAACAAACGAACTATGGGTGTATAACAACGTAACCCACTACTTATTTCATCGATATTTGTATTTATTACACTAATCGCTCAAACTCGAAACTATTGAACTCAACTGTTTTATCTATAAACTCTATGAACTCACCAACCTTTGTGTTGACATTTTTAGCATGTTTATCTCAGGTTCGTAATTTACGAGGATGGCACGGAAGGGCACGGATACTCAAGAAGGCTATATTATCATTCGAAAACTTATTTGATAAACTGTAAAACCACTGGAACCTCATTTTATAAACTCGGATATTTATATAAATCGAATGATAAAATCTTTTAACACGATTTAATTAGAGTTGTTTTCTATTGTTATAACTGTTGTGCCATGAAGTAACACCCAGTTTGAATTCCGCTGCGTATCACAAAATTTGGGGGTGTTACATACACTCTAATGAAAGAATGTCATGATTGGAAAAGTGATATTTGCCGTAAAATCATCAAGGTTTTAGAGTTGCATAAGAAGATTCAAAGGTATATACTTATTTTGATCAAATAACACTAGCAGTAGTATGCTACTTAGAGTATTTGAATCCAAGTAGATTTTGAATCAAATAACACTAGCAGTAGTATGCTAACTTGTATTCAAAGGTATATACTAGCAGTAGTATGATACTTAAAGTATTCAAAGGTATATACCACTAGCAGTAGCAGTAGTAGTATTCAAAGGTATATACCACTAGCAGTAGCAGTAGTATTCAAAGGTATATATCACTAGCAGTAGCAGTAGTTTGAATCAAATAACACTAGCATTAGTTTGAATCAAATAACACTAGCAGTAGTATGATACTTAGAGTATTCAAAGGTATATACTTATGTTGATCGAATAACACTAGTAGTAGTATGCTAACTTGTAGTATTCTAACAGGAAGTGGAGTTTGAATCCAAGTGGATGGCATCAGTTTGAAGTAAGGCAATGGAATTTTGAAGCCTTTGGTGTGGACTTACAAAAGAGGGGATGCAGTTGTAGGCAATGGCAGTTAACTGGCATACCATGCCCTCAAGCAATCACAGCCATTTACTTCATTAGCAAGCAGCCAGAAGATTATGTGAGCAACTCATTCAAGGTAAGCACATACAAAAGTATCTATGAGTTCAATATTTTGCCAGTTGGTGGTATACATATGTGGGGAAAAAGAAAACAAGTGCCAATGAAACCTCCATTAGAAACAAGGATGACAGGTAGGCCCACATTGAATAGGACAAAAGATAGGTCAGAATTGAAAAAAAATAAACATGTAGCAAGGCCTCCAAGAACAATGACATGTCAAAACTGTGGTGAACTTGGTCATAACAAAAAGGGGTGTACTAAACATAAGGAAACAAGTGAACCATCAACACAAACTCCTAATCAGACGATTCCCAATCAGAAGAATCACTGGAAATGCAAATGATTTCTGCACAAAACAAAAATAAAAATAATAATAAATAATAATAATTATGAGTAAAAAAGATATGAGAAAGCAAATTATGCAGTTAAATACAAAACATGGTTTCTTGTTTTTGCTCATTTTTTCAGTTGTATGTTTTCTTAAAGGTGTGAGATGAAAATGAGGTGTTGCTTATGCCTTTATATAAGGTGTAGAGTCATGTGGCAGTCAAACCATAACAGTGCTAGATGAGAAAAAAAAATAGTGTAAAGGTGTAGAGTCATGTGGCAGTGTGTTTTTTTTATCATGACTGCCCTTTTATCAGCAATGTCATTAGCTTGCCATTTGTATCACTGTCTTTTGTATCATGACTGCAAAGTTCTTAGCTTGGCATTCTTATCACTGTCTTTTATCAGTGTCTTTTATCTACAATGACTGTAAAGTTCTTAGCTTGGCATTAATCAAACTAAAAAGCTTTTCAATACCTCCCCTGATCACTGACTTTTCAATACACTCATTAATCACACACCTTTCAGTACATACATTGATCAATGATCACTGACTTTTCAATACATTCATCAAGCTTTTCAACAATGGCATTTGTATCACTGACTTTTCAATACATTCATTAATCAAAGTAAAAAGGTTTTTAATACATTCAAAAGTTAAGCTTTTCAATACATACATTGATCAAACTAAAAAGCTTTCATAATCATCAAGAAAAGCATTCCTAACAATACAAATATAACTCTAGATTGCATGTTAACTATAGACTTCAACACTGCTACTTCTTCTTCCAATCTCTTTTTTTTCAGCTCAAATTCCACAGCTTCCTTCTTCATTTGTTTTTCCACATCTGCCAATCTACCTTTGTAATGCTCAGTTGGAAAATTTGGATCCCACCAATGAAAGAAATTACACTTCTTTCTTGCCTTATAGTTAGGACAGCCAAAAAACCTCTTGCCTAGATTCTGTTCAGTCCAAGAAGTCCACTTACCACTAACATCACCACATTCGCACAACACACAAACACGATTGATCAAATTGTCTTTTTCCCAACCTGCATTTCTTCAATTCCAATATACCCAATTTGATGAGTTTGATGAATTAGATGAGTTTGTCATGCTTTGATATTTGGAAACAAATTACTTTGCCCTAATTTAATTTTTGGGGACAAACATCTTTGACCAAATTTGGATTTGGGGAAGAAACGGTTATAATTTTGGGGAGGTATGGATAACGGTTATAAAAAGAAAAAAAAAATCAAATTAGGCCCTTCAAATTTTACAAAAGTTTCAATTTATACACTTATCTGTATTTATGGTTAGTACTTAACGGAGTTAATGAAAAAGCCCAAATCCGCTAAAAAATTTTGTTGGCAACCTTTTTATGCAAGAAAAAAAGTAGAATACCTTGATTGAAAATGGACCCTAACTTTGATGCATTTTTTTTGCCATTTGCCCTTTAAATGTATGAGTAGTGCATCAAATGGTTGATTGCAACGTATGAAATATGTTGTTAAAGCATCATAATGTATGATTAGGGCATCAAATTGATGGTTACAGCGTATAAAATAAGTTGAATCATCTGAATGCATTATTATGTCATCAAATGTATACTTATAATGGTTATAGCATCTAGATGTATGATTAGAGCGTATGAAATATGTTATTGAAACATCAGAACGTATGATTAGGGCATCAAATTGATGGTTACAGCGTATAAAATAAGTTGTTGAAGCATCTGAATGCATTATTAGGGCATCAATTGGCTATGTATAATGATTCCCAATTCTTAGACTGTTGAAGATGATGTATTTTGGGATGTGGTTGAGAGTTTGCCCGGGTCACGAGAAAAAGTTGAGTACGAACTCGGTTTGTTATAGTTGAAGGAATTGGATATTCTTGGGTTGCTAGCTTGTCGAGACTTCGCTTCAAACTCTAGTGCCAAGCTCATAGCCTTGAAAACGTTCCTTGGCTTGTGAATTCGTACATCGACTTTCAACTCTTCTTTGAGACCACTAAGAAAAACACCCGGGAGACAATGATCTGGTGAATCATGAACTCGTGCAACTCTTTTTGCAAATTCTTGTCTATATTCTTGTACGGTACATATTTGCTTGATGTTGCACAAATGTTCATCTGGGTTTTGAAATTCTGTCGGACCATAATTTCATGTAAAATTTTTACGAGTTCTTCCTAATAAAGATGGTCATGCTCATCGCTGATCCATGCAAAGAGGTCTAGTGCATCACCCGCTAGGTACATGTTAGAAATTTCCACCTTCGATTCATCTAAGGGTTTGATAATAGCGAAAATATTTTTCCGCTTTTAGGATCCAAACGCAAGGGTCACCCCCTTCGAATTTAGGAAATTCCATTTTGGTGAACGGTCTCCTTGTCAAGTTATGGTACCGGCCCGTACTTTCTGAATCATCATCCCCATGACGAGATCCAAGGGTGGCTTCCTTTGACGTACCCCATGAGGAAATTCCTTTGACGCTTGTGCCTTAAGAACTGCTACATCAGCATCAAGGTCATTTAGTTTGGAAGCAATGGAAGACAATTGTTGTGGAAGCAATGGAAGACAATTGTTGTGCGAGGTTGTCAAGATTTTGTAAAGGCGACAATGTGCCTGTATGGTTTGGCTGTTCATTGTGAGGGGTAGTATTTCTGGTGGTCACCATTGTGGATCAACTGCTGTGATGCCAAAATTTTAGAACAAAGCTAAGAGATTATCTGAAAGAAGAAGGATAGGTATGATTTATTGAAGAATATGCAAAATCTGAACAAAGAAACTTCAATGAAATCAACTAGTCCATATGGAGAGGACCAAACTCCTAATACATCAAAGAGAAAAATAATTGGATGCCTTATTCTTAGCCTACTTCCACAATTTATAGATAGAAAAAGTAATTGAAAATATTCAAAAATCAGAGTATGCTAAATGATCAGGGGAGATCAGATTGCAATCAGGGACTGATTTATGGTCTTGATTTATCTCCTTAATCTTTCCATTTGCTTTCTTTCTTCTAAAGTAAGTAACCAGATTCTTATCCCCATGCTTCTTGCTAATGAATTTGGTCGCCTATCTTTGGGATGGTGCTCCCCACAACTTAACATGCTTATCAGCACCAGCTGTAGCTAAAACAATGACTTTTTTGTCTCCTATAAGAATATACAAAAAGTTGTTTAGGTCATCAAATAGTGGTTGTGATATCAAGTAAAAGGTAAACGAATACTGACCAACACCAACAGGTACAGGTGCCCAACTCATGTGTGTGATATCACCTGCATACATAATTACATATGCATAAACAGGTAAGAATTTAAGTGAAAAAAAACATCAACAGGTTAGCCGAAGAAAGTAAAATTAAAATGTTCTTTTACTAGGGGTGAAGTCAATCCAACAGCTCCACCGATAATAATGTCACCTCTCTGTTAAGTTCTTATGGTTTACACACAATCGCACCTTTCGTCCTTCCCACAAAGTAACTACATTGGTCGTATGTGATCTTGTCAATTTTTGCAAGTTTTGTCCTTTCGTCTAACGACCATGATAATTTATTGTAAAAAGACCAAAATGCCCTCATGGTCGTTAGACACAAGGATGATACTTGCAAAAATTGACAAAGACCACGGATGTGGAAAGGACGAAAGGTGCATTTGTGTGTAAACCAAAAGGACGAAATTTGAATTTTACTTGGCCTTTTTTAATTTAAGTTCTTTTTCTGTAACTCTTTGACCAGCAAAGAAACAAGAAATGTTCTGGAAACAAAAAAGCTGCTAACTATATAAAAACTTGCAAAGTGCACTAATTTTGGCACAAACACCAAAGCGTTTTTGTTTGTAAAAAAATGTAAGTTGTTTCTTTCAGAAAATTGAAGTTAGTATGAAAACAACATAGGATAAAAGAGAGTTGCAGTACCGTTATGAGCTCGCCCAATAGTTTCTAATACTTCCCCGGACTTGACACATATCCATCGTAGTAGAGAAGCACCAGCAACAGCCAAGATTTTTCCATCTGGTGAGATACTTATATGGTCATAATATTTCGTTTTTGTGAAATCTTGAGGTGCATATGATATGGAGTACGTATGCTCTAGATCTAGAATTTGAGGTTGTGAGCTAGAATAATTAATAGCCCACACTCTCACTGAGCCGTCTAGGGATGCGACAAATAATCTTTGAGAATCTGGGGTGAAGCAAAGGGAGCTCACAGCAGCCTAGAAAGAAAAAAAATCAAAATGCATCAGGAACATCAACATCAATATGTTGTGGCACAAAAAAAGACTTGCAAATGAAAAAAGGTATCCAAAAAAAACTACTAATGTATTTACGGCATGACCTCATAGCCTTTCAGCCTAAAAGCAACGTCAAATGTAAAGTCTTCTTCAGCTTGCTCAGATGATTCACCCTTTGTTGGACTATTCTTTTCATCAATTAAAACCAACACCTGACAAAAAACAAAAACAGTTCACAATATTAATACACACTACTTTAACAATAATGCATTCTGTAAAATTAACTTGAATTTCAGCCACTTAATAGCGATTTGCACACATTCGTTTCTATTAAACGGGAGGTGATTTGCACACATTCGTTTCTAATTTGCAAACAACAAAGCACAAGCAGATCATGTAACACGTGTACAATGTGTGCAAATCAACTCCCTATTAAAACACGCTAGGACACACGGTTATGATTTGAATAAGGGATTAGAAGACTAAATCTTTAAACTAAGCTAAATAAGAGATTTGAATACGATTTTCACACCCTCACTATACTATCGCGGCAAGAGACTGTAGCAATATACTGCCCATTAGGAGATATGGTCATGATGTTGTCCTTCGCCATCCTTGGAACTTTAAACTCTTTCGCATAATCTTGTCCATGCCATATTCTAATGAATGCTCCTGTGGAAGGCAATACAACAAACACAAACGAACTCTTTGATAAGACAATTCTATCCACACAAATAGGATGAGTAACATGATATGCTAATTCATGAGAATGTACCTTCAGAACTTGTAATGAGAAATGTAGTCCCATTCAATTTCGCTCGTGATAACTTTGCAATATGCTTCTCTTGGAGGAAAGTATCCCTATGCCATTTGATACAACATTTTTCCTTGTTTGAGTTGTCCTCTCCAAACATGAACAATGAAGTATTTTTTTCGCTCCCGGTGGCAACAACAATTGAAGAATCATCGAAGCATAGCGCGGTAGGGCAAGATCTATCAGGCATTTTGAGATGCCTACAACTACATTGGATACAAAAGTGATAATAAATTACATATTTATAATGCCTTCTATTGGATAGGTGTTAATGCAAAAAATATGAATTTCTTACGTAATGCGTTTTCTTGAAGCGTCACATAAATCAACTATTCGAACACCATCCTTAGAAGCTGCATGTGCAAACAACATATAAATACTCCACTTGCGCTCCTCGTAAAAAGTACACACTAAGATAACGATACTTGTATTGGTACTACATAACATTAAGGAAAAGAAGCTAGGTCTAAAAGTTTAACAAATCATACTTAGATGTTAAAACGCTGAGATCTAACAATAAAATTATAGCAATCACCATGAAAGCACTCATACGTGGCCTTCTCACTATTGTAAGTATCAGAAATTGGGAGGATTGTTAGAAGCTAACTAATGTTCAACACTTAGACAATAAAAGAAAGCAGACAGAATGGATGGGTTGCCGTAATAGCTAGTCAGCCAGGATATCAAAATAATGACATTTTGAGTTCAATTTGCATATATACTTAAAGCTAGTAATACATGTGACAATATGTATATCCAAACTTATGGACGCCCTTTCCAAAACACTAAGGAAATAACTTTGAAGCAACACTGTAAATGTAAATTTATGAAGGTTGTAGTGAAAATTACCAGTTGCCAAAAGATGCCCGCGAGCTGAGAAGCATATGTCCTTGATGTCAAACTCGTGACCCACCAAGGTATTTATGCTTAATCGGCAAATCCGTCTTCTGTTTTCCAAATCCTACAATATGAGCTGGAGAATGTTATTCATAAATAAAATATTAAGATACAAATGCACATTCAGCTTCAAACACGCACATCTCATACAAGTGTTACAGAATTTTAAAAATCAACCGATGGGATTTCATACATTGAAGCTAATAAGTAGTTGGAAAACGATTGATAGATAAGGAAGTTGAGCTATTTCAGCCATTTATTATCAAATTTGCAGCAGCTTACTTTATATAAAGTCAAGACCATAACTAGTAATGTTATGACTTGTGAATAGAAACTTGTCCACCCATCACCATTCATGTGATAAAATTCTAATCAATTTCTATTTGCATCAATATTACAAATCATTTCTAAATATTGCATTATAAAAAACAAGTTCGGTTTTATAAATATTTATTCCAAGTTTGAACTAAAATTTAGATCTTCATTTGAGTAATGATATGAACTAATCCTTTTCAAATTCCAAGCCAACAAAATTGTTTAAAATTTCAATTAAAAAAAAACTTACCAAAACAGGAACAAATATAGTTGCTTCAGCGAAAAAGTCAAACGTGACTTTTGTATATCCGTGAGCTCCCCAACTTTGACCCCATGAGTTTTTCCACTCGACCGAATGCAACTCTTCATTTTCATTTGTTACGTCCACCCCCGTAATAAGAATGGCGTGTGAACCAGAACTAGGATTTGCCTTAGCAGGATCAAATTTGTAGGGATCTCCATAGAAAGCCTCCCTCGCCTTCAAAGGCGTTTGTCGAAGCACTTGCAAGTATTTACCCTTGATACTGGCCGGTATGGGGTATTTTGGGCCACGCTTACAAAAATTTTCTAAAATAGCCTTCTTAATATCCTCATATTTTTTAATTATCACGGCATCGTCGAGATAGTGATGATTTCCAAGTTGATATTTTAAGTCCTGCTTTATGCTGCCTAGAAACTGATAATCATTTTTGGACTGTAAGCCCATATAAGAACGTGTCATAAATGGTTTGGCATGTTTAAAATTCGTAATACCCTCATCTAAAAGAGGCTGTGGGGACGAATCAACCCATAATCCGTTCATTCGATGAACAGAGGAGGACATGTCGGCAATGACGATGGGAAGACAATTAGGATGGTGTTTCTGGTTGGTAACAAGCGTGTTAACTCTTTTGACGGAACATTTAAATCGGTTAGGATCTTTGGGATCAACATAGAAATCCATATCTAGGGTTTTGAATGAGAGAATTAGATGAATTTGAATTGAGGTGGGTTTTTATATAATGATTTTGAATTTAGGGGTTTTCTTTTGATTCAGCGGGTGTTTGGGATGTGATTACAGAAAAATAGCTCATTTCTCTATTGTCAATTTTGCAAAAAGGGGGCAGAAACCAGAAAGAAGAAGAAGAATTAGGATTTTTTTTGTGTTCTAGGGTTTGAACCGAAAATTCAACCGACCCAAACTTGTTTGGTTTATATATATTGGTTTTGGGTTCGGATTTAGTTATTGATTTATAAATATCATGTATTTGTGAGTGTTTTGGATCAACTAACGACTAGCGGTTTAAATACAATGTTTGCTTAGTGATAAGTAATTAACGGTTGAATTGTGTACAATCGCTCTTATTCAAAATGCTTCATCAAAAAGCATTTAGGTCTAGCCGTTGTTCTCAAATTACATATATGCCCTTTCTTAAGTACTTAGGGCCCGTTTGGTTTGCATTAATGGTAATGAGACTATGACTTTCAAAGTCATAGTCGTTGTTTGTTTTGTTTTGTTTTGTGGGCCCGGTAATGAAATGGGTATATCATAGTCATAGATTCATTACACATCAATTTGGTGTCTATGAAATCCATTCCCGTGGACCCCTCTTTTTTTCACTACAAAAATAAAATATCTATATACTTTTTCATACCATATTTTATCAACCAAACATAAACAATCGTAATGATACACTTTTTCATACCCATTATCATACCACCTCATTCCAAATCCGATACCCATTGTCATTCCTGGCAACAAACCAAACGAGCCCTTAAAGATTTCTCATGTCCAAAGTAAAATGACTAAAATAACTTTGTCAAAAACTGCAAGGTTATTATAACCCAAAGTTCATGTGGGATTTTTTTGTCTCGTGTGGGTTTGGGTTTATAGATACACTAGTTGAAAGTGTTTCATACATGTGTGGTCACTAGTCCTTTAGAGCACACACATTGGTAACGCCATAACGGCGTTGAAGGCTCATTTAACGGCGTTGGAGGCCGTTATACCCTTGGAGGACCGGCGTTAAAATGGCGTTGGAGGCCACATGTTATTGCCCTAACGGGCGTTAAACGTGTGAAAAAAAAATAAAAATAAAAATAAATAATAATAAAATAAAAAAAATCAACTTTAGTTGTGGGTGTTATTGTTGTTGGTGTTTTTTGGGATGTTATTGATGTGGGTGTTTTTTGAGGATGTTAAGGTGAAATATTAAAGCTGATGTGGCGCTGACGTGGACGATATTAAACTTTAACCCAAGTTATTGATGTACATGCTCTTAGAGCATTCCCAAAGGTAACGGGATAACGCCCGTTGGAACCCAAATAACGCCGTTATCGGCGTTACACCCTTGGAGGCTAGCTTCTTTCACGCCGTTGGTCCCTCCCCGTTACCCCTCTAACGCGCGTTAAATGCGTATTTAAAAAAATCAAAAAATCAAAAAATCAAAATTTTTTCAAAACAGCCCCTTGTAACGGCTACTAGCCCGTTATGTTTAAAAAAAATCAAAAAACACCCTAAACGGCTACATTTTATTAAAAAAAAATAAAAAATAAATAATAATAATAAAATAAAATTCAAAAACCTTTTTTTACCACTATAAATACCCAATTAAAACACCATTTTTTTCACATTTCCACTACAAAATCCTCTCAATACTTTCAATCTTTCAACTTCAATTAACTGCAAAAAAAAAAAAAAAACAATGTCGGGAGGCAACGATGATACTTTCTTCAATCTTCTCGGTGGTGGGTGGAATCCCTCAAACCTGGGTTCATCATCTAACCCGAATGCGGGTTCATCTTCAAACCCCAACCCACTAGGCTTCTCGAGCCAAGAAATGTCGCAACAACATCAACAATTTCTCTTTTATCAACAACAACACCAACAAAGCACTTTAAACTCCAACTTTCAAAACCTACAATTCACATAACAATCACAACAATCACAAACTGAAACACATGATGTTGCTGAGATACCCACCTCTCCTCCAAAAAAAGGAAAAAGTCGTATTAAGCGAAAATCAAAAAAATCCAAAGACCCCGAGCCCGAACCAATTGATTCTGATGAAGAGGAGGTTGTCGTTACTGCGCGTTGGACTTCAGTAGAGGAAGCATTACTTGCAAGGTGTTACATAGCTGTTTAGGAGGATCCGAAAGTTGGAAAGTGCCAACCCAAAGATACGTTTTGGTATCGGGTCAGAAATGAGTTAAGAAGAAACAACTTTCAACGGCGCACCAAGGACATGATGTCAAGCAAATGGAAAACGTTGAACGACATATGCACAAAGTTCAACGCTTGTTACATACGTGCGCAACGGGATCAACGAAGCGGGAAAAGTGAGGTGGATGTGATGAAACGGGCAAAGCAATGGTATCGTGAAGAAAACAAAGGAGCACTGTTTGGTCTCGATGACGCTTAGGAGATTTTGCGTCATTATAAGAAATGGGACACGCCGGAACAGGTTGATTTAACCGGCGATATGCCAAGCCAAACAAACGAGGCTTTGTTTGGTAATGATGAAAAACCACGCCCTATGGGAAAGAAACGTGCTACCAAGAAAGCAAGATCCGAGAGCACAACAAGTACTGGGGAAGCAAGCACTGGAGGAACGAGCTCGTTGTAATTTTTTTTTTTTTTTTTTTTTAATCTCGTATTGTAATATGTTTTCAATTTTAATGAAGTGTTTGTTTTAGTTTAATAAATGAAGTGTTTGTTTTAGTTTAGGGGTTGAAATTGAAAATATGAAATGTTATTGATGTTATTGGGATGTTATTGTTGTGGGTGTTTTTTGGGGATGTTAAGGTCAAATGTTAAAGCTGATGTGACACTGACGTGGACGGTGTTATTGTTATTATGGTGTTATTGTTGTGCATGCTCTTATAGCCATTTGAGTTTAGCGTTATCTATTATTAGGATTTTCATTTGTATTGTACTTGTAATTTTCTTTTGGTTTTAACTAGCATGTTAATCGGGAGGAAAGCTTTGTGTTGTATTTTGTCTTTTTTCTTTAAGAAAATTATCAAAATAGATCAAAAATTCATGTATGATCCATGACTTTGTCACTTTTTTTTTTTTTTTTTTTTTTTGCCCTTTTCCTATTTTGGTCATGCTCGACTGCTCGACTCCACCTAAACTCTTGTACTTGCAAGGACACATGTCATAAAAAATGATGGAGTCGAGAAGTTGAGCAATTGAGCATACCAAAATGAAAAAAAAAAGGCAAAAAAGATGACCATGCATTAATTTTTTGGCCTATTTTTTTCTTTTTTTTTTCCCTCTTTCATGAGATCCTTATATAAATTATTGACTTTTCAAAAAAAAAACCCAATATTGCAATGTCAAGAGTTAAAAAAATACAGTAAGGTGTAGTCACTTGAGAGCAATAGAGCATTACCAATGCAAACAAAATTTAAGCATGTTTTGCAAAACCGGTTTTAAAAAGCAGCAAAAATGACGAACACAATTAGTTTAGAAGTGAACAATAATGTTACATAAGAACCACTTATCGAGTAATTGTCATGAATAAGTCAAATGATCTCACTCAAGGGATTTCAAATTAAGTTCTAATACAAGTTGGAGGTGCAGAGTGCACGCTTGTATAAACTAATAAACTTGTTTTTTGATACAATGAACATCAAAGGTTTGTGACAGAAAATTCGTCGCTAGGACGTTACAACCATTTAATATATGGGATTGTTGTCAGTAGTGACATAAAAACTATCACTATTAAGTGTCACTATATTTTATATGAAAATTGGTTATTTTCTATCAAATGGTGCAACCATTCATGATGGGTTGTGACTATTCATGAAAAGTCACATTGTCTATTATATATAGATACCATTTTGGTCTTTCATGATAAGATGAACAATCATAACAATACGTACAATATTCTCCATGTTTTTGTTAAATTTTTGTGTCTAGAATTTGAGTGTGTTCTTGTCTTATTTCATATACAAATTTCGTGTAACCCAAGACATAAAATACGGTCAAAATATTGTATTTGGAAAGTGTGTCTTTCAGAGAATAGAAAAGCAGAACGTAGGTTTTGAGTTTGGTATGGTTATTCGACATTCTTTTAAGTTTTCAATTCAGATTCAATCTCTAGTAAAAACCATTGATTGCTATCAAAATAGAATAAGTATGTGTACTTTTTGAGCATTATTTAGCTTTTATTTTTATTTTTAAGCCCTTTTTGCCATAACAAATTTGAAGATTGCACGTGCTTCAAAACATCTAATAGAACCTTACTAACTTAAACGAAGTTGCTCTTGTGACTTGTAAACTAGTTGAGACGACTTATCTCTCTAATCACTTATCGGAAAGAAACAACTTTTAAGTAGTCTCACTTTATATCATAGACCATTCAAGTAGTCTCCTTCACTTATCTCTCTAATCACTTTAAGTAGTCTCCTTCACACAAATAGAAAAGAAATAACAACTTTTTTAGTTAATGACATGGTATGATAAATGCCAAGTCATCTTCACCTCATCACATCATTTAGTTAATGATTCTTAAAAATTGATTACGAGAAAAGAAATACACAAATAGAATTTTTTAAACTTATTACCAAATCCTGTCAAACTAAATAATCAAAATCGACACTATTTTTTCACTTATGAATTTTGACATTGCGAGTGAGCGAATACATTTGCCCGCCAAACTCATTTGCTCACTACTTTCTACGTGTCATAACAAAAATTGAACATTTTTTAGCAAAAAAATAAGGTAAAAATAAGACATGTTGAGCAAAATTGTTTGCTCGCTACTTCATCTGCCCGCCACTTTAGTTTAATTAAAAAAAAAAAAAAAAAAAAAGACATACCCAATGTTTATGAGCGCACATAATCAAATAAAGTCTACATTGATAACTTATTCGTGTTTATGACACGTACCATGAGTTGACTGTAAGTCCATTGGTTCATAGAACTTCACACGGATTGAGGTTAGCTAGAACATTGATCGTTGAATTAAAATAGATGAGATTTGTTACTTTTAATGAAGTGGTTGAGGACATGGGCAATAACTATGATTCTATGAAGCAGATGACTGACTATGTGTATTTGAAAGTGATATAAATCCATAGTTACAAAAAACATATAACCACTTATGTCTTAGCCCAACTACATCTAAATCACTTGTTGAACTGTAAAATCCAAAATAATAAATGCAAATAAAAAAAATCCTTGATAAAAAATCTGGTATAAATTGCAAAAATGCAAAGTGCAATCGTCGAGTGTGGGCTTGGATTGGCCATTATTTGTATGGGCTTGGGCTGAGTATATAATGGTTTTATTGTGTGAAGTATAATTCTATTTGTGTACCTTCACATGGACTCATTCACTTATTTATAAAAACTAACAAAGTTACGACTCCATTCTCCTTAGCAGTCACAACCGCAAACCATGACCTAAACATACACAAATCGACTCCTTTCGCCTTGTTATGTCAAAGTCATAGTACACCAAACGGCAAATATCACCCAGTGGTTGTAAAACATTGTTGATCACTGAGTAGAAATAAACACGAGGATGAGGGAGGTTTAGTTACATTTGTTTAGACCATATTATTATAGGCGAGTGAGTGTGAGGAGGTTTGATCGGCTAACATGGAGTACCATTTAGCTGGATAAGTAGGTCGTGCATCTAAAAATGCCTCGGCTTGTTTGTCGAATAATCCTACCATTTTTATTAGCTGTTTTGGCTAATGGAAATAATTTGCAGGCAGGAATCAAATTTATAGAGAAACCAAGCCGCTTACAACAAGTTAAAGATGCATAGATTATAAAAGTTTGTTGAACAAAATGGTAAAGCTAAAAAGACTAACTTACCTCAAAATGCAACAACTTTCATCGTTTTGTTAATTCGTATTTCTTCATGTAACAACAAGTCTTGTAGTTTGGTTACTTTTTATCTTTCATTGGCTTTTTATAGAACACTAGCTTAAAGACCTGTGGATTCACAGGGTTTTTAAATAATATGATAATGGGAAAATAACGAACGTAAACATGTCTCATTAATATATGAGAGAAGAAATGAGATAATACATAAATTATTCGACAATCAATTGAGTTTGTAACAATTAATATTAATAAACATCAATGCCGTTGTCATATCCAAATTTGACGATCTTGAATAGCAAATGACGTATGTGAGCGCTAATCAATTTAATAGCAAATGTCAATTTCGTGCACACCTAATATCCCATAGAAAATGTAAGTAAAAGTATACGACATTTGTAGTAGTTTTAGACATATTTTCATCTTGATCACAAACGACAACCTTCAAACCACTTTTGCTTTTAACTCTTGAGATAACGATGTATAATTCTCTATGTGTGAAAACAGAATGGGGGAGGTACAATCCAACTTTTGAAAGCGACAAACCCTGGCTTTTGTTAATCGTCATTGCAAATGAAACTGAAATAAGAAATTGTTTCCTAGAAATCTTAAGTGGTAAACGCTTATCGGACAGAGTAATTCTCAACCTTGGTATGATAACCTTTCTTCCAAAGTTGGTTCCGTTAATGATTTGTGCTTGAATAGGAGTTCTCGTTAATTTAAGAACTTGAAGTCTTGTCCCATTACACAATTCCTATGAAGGTTTTCATTTGCTCTTTACAAACATTAAATTATGTTATAGGTAGTGCTACACCGAACAATTCCTTTCTATCTTGTTCAATGAGTGACCTTTAACATATTTCAAGCAACTATATGACAAATAAATCACGAAGTCCAAATTCGCTAATCGAGAGGATTCATATTCTACCCAAACATCACCAACAACTTGATTTTATAATATGGTGCATCTTTAATTTATATCGTCATAGCTTATAGACCCGTATAATTACGGAAAATTTTATAATATGGTGCATCTTCAATTTATACCATTTATATAGTTGTACATACAATTTGAACATTAATCATATATCTTGAAATACTTCTTCATAGACAATATTTATAGTACTTTTTAGACATGTTTAACACAAATAAAAACCATAAAACTTTTTGCTTTTGACCCTTGATACGACAACATATATTTTATTATGGATGGATAATTGTTTCTAGAGTAAATTACACCGTTCGTCCCTGAGGTTTGCTCCAAATCACTACCGTAGTCCCTGTTCTTTTTTTTTTGCTTTTTTGCTCTCTATGGTTTACATATTGCACGCTGTCAGTCCTTATCGCTAACTGCCGTTATCTTTTTCGTTATCTCAATGGCACCGTTAGTCCTAACCAAACGATCACTTGCAGCGTTAGTCCTTTATACTAACGACCGTTAATAACTCAAAAATTTTATTAAAAAAAATCTTTTCTACGCGGTTTTTATCGTTTTCGCCCGTTTTCATGCGTTTTCGTCCGATTTTATACGTATTCGTCTACCTTTTCTACGTTTTTATACAGTTTCTTACGTTGTGATACGGTTTTGTCTGTTTTTATACGTTTTTCTTGGTTTTTTACGCTTTTGTCCGTTTTTCTTACGTTTTCATACGTTTTTGTCCGTTTATATACGTTTTCATACGCTTTTTTCCGTTTTTCTTACGTTTTTATATGTTTTCCTTCGCTTTTTATGCTTTTGTCCGTTTTTCTTACGTTTTTGTCTGTTTTTATACGGTGTAATTTAAAAAAAAATGACGTTCTTTTTAATCTGATTTTTAATATTTTTTTCCGATTTAAAAAAAATACGTTTTTTTTTCTCTGATTTTTAAAAAAGTTTTTTCCGATTTAAAAAAAATACGTTTTTTTTAATCTGATTTTTAAAAAAGTTTTTTAATCAGATTACGTTTTAAAATCGGCAAAAACTTTTTTAAAAATCAAGTTTTTTAAAAAATTACGTTTTTTTTAAAATCGGAAAAATCTTTTTTATAAATCAGATAAAAAAAAACTTAATATTTTTTTAAATCAAAAAAACTTTTTTAAAAATCAAATTAAAAAAACGTATTTTTTTTTAATCAGAAAAAACTTTTTTTAAAATCAGATAAAAAAAACGCAATTTTTTTTTAATTGGAAAAAACTTTTTTAAAAATCGGATTAAAAAAAACGTATTTTTTTTAAATCGGAAAAAACTTTTTTAAAAATCAGATAAAAAAAAACGTAATTTTTTTTAAATCGGAAAAGATTTTTTTTAAAGAAAAATTTTGAGTTATTAACGGTCGTTAGTATAAAGGACTTACGTTGCAAACGATCGTTTGGTTAATGGACTAACGTTGCCACTGAACTAACGGAAAAGATAACGGCAGTTAGCGATAAGGACTGACAGCGTGCAATATGTAAACCATAGGGAGCAAAAAAGCAAAAAAAAAAGATCAAGGACTACGGTAGTGATTTGGAGCAAACCACAGGGACGAATGGTGTAATTTACTCTTGTTTCTAAATGTATCGAAGTTATCACTTTTTGCTAAGTTGTGTATACATCTATTAATCCTCCTAAACAATGCAAACAATTTACTAATCCTACTATTATATACATAACTAGCTTCATAGCCCGCCCGAATGGGCGGGCTAGTTTCATAAGTTTACTTGATAATGATAATCGATAATATAAAACAACAAATAAATATTAAGCCTTGTTATATAACATGCCAAAAAAGAAGATATAAATCTAAACCTGCGAACATAGATAAATATGTATCAATTCATATCCCATCCAAAATTAAAACCACTTCAAAAAAAACTTAATAGAAATGTGAAGTAGGTTTACAAAATTGCAAGACAATATCATAAGAATGTTCAAATTAATCTTGAACAAATACATATGTGAGTAATTATATATTTTAGATACATTTAACCAGGCTGCTTTTTTCTTCAATTAGACAATTCCCTTCTAGAACATGTGTTATATCATATATCCGCCTCTTTTCCACCTGTAACATCAAATCTTTTTAGTATTTCTTGCACGTAAAAAGCACATACACAATATTCGTTCTTCAAAAAGAAAGAAAACAAAATAAAGGGATCAGTGAACATTGATTAGATATTGCACTTTCATTTTAAATAGCTTGCTGAATGGTTGTTTGTGTTTGGCACAAGAGCAGCTTGAGCATCTCCAGTGTACACACACATACATGCACATAAAATATAGAGACATCATAAACACACATGTTTATAAAAAGTTTCATTTGCATCCTATAAAAAAATAGCAATACTAACATTTACATTTGACTTACTATTCAGACGGTGTCACATACCGCGATTAGAAACGCAAAAAAATCCAGAAATTATATGAGTAGTAGTAAGTTATTGCCGCTTACATATTCAAGCCACACTAACGGGCAACGCTTAAAAAAATGTTGGTGCGACGAACATGTATTTTTAAAGCTTTAGCATGCTGTATAGAAAGGAAAAAAAGGTTGTTTAAACAGGTTCCTATGCTGGGCTTGGCAACTTATGTTACCACTTTTGTAGATGCAATATTGGAAAATAAAAACATGGACTTACAAAAAAAATTCCTGGCAGGAAGTTACCTCATTTGGAGACGAAGCCGCAGCCGTTCTCATACCATTATTCTGTTAACTGAACACACGATGATTAAGGCAGGATAGAGATGAAATAAAATATTGAAATATAAAGTTACCTTATATCCTGAACCTATGTGCGCAGATGGAACACAATGGTTGCATAAAGGAGGCCGTTAGCAAGCTTTCTTCTGCCAAACAATGTAAAAGTTCTAGAATTAGATACTAAGCGGCGAACTATGTAAAAGATTTAAATGGCTACAAAACCTGGGCTGATAATGGACCGACCCAATTACACAGATACTAATAGATTCACTTGCCTAGGTGCTCGTACCGGTCGTGTTTATTGTGCGCCCACAAACTAATGCCAGCCTTTCCAGGTCCTATAACAACACCAAATCATGAAGGATTACAATAAGTTAAACCATCATTCATATCTCGTATGCATCAGTCCAACAACATAAAAACTAACGACTCCGCTTACAGTGAGTGGCCGAACACTTTTTTTGTTATTGGCACCTGAGGAGATGGGTTCCGTTTCGAATCTGTGTTTGCTATCTGTAACAATATGTTGCAAGTAATTCATATAATCCAAGCCATCTCTTATATCTTATACGAACAAAACTTAAGGTAACAGTTATATATCATTAGAGAACTACAATGAGAAAAACTGACCCGGGCTCCATTATCTTTCTGAAGCATACCTTGCAGGAAATTTCTTTTCCCGTTGTCGGTCCTTCACCCTGTTCAGTCAACCGTATATTAAAGTACCATCAAAGCACATGTACTATGTTTGGGCAAAATTTATACAATGTAACCGTCTTAGTCGATTCCATGTCCCACATATCAAACCTACTGCATAGTACGTAGGGGTGGCAATCGAGTCGTGTTCGGGTTAACTTATTCGGGTTCGCGGGTTAGCGTGTTATTATAACCTCTACCCAAACACGACCCATTTATTAATCGTGTCAAGAAACTCAACCCTAACCCACACCTGCATAACACGTGTAACCCATTTGTAACCTGTTTAAGTAAATAGTTCAAGCGATGAATAAGGTTAGTGGTTTTTTCAATTTAACTAGTTTAAATACAAAAATGATGTACAAATCTAAAAAAAATGATAAAATTAGCATACAATAACTATGCAACAATTTCAATGATATCTTTAAATAATCGTAATTCACTCATATAGTAAATAAATAACAAAATACATTTAATCTAAATCCAACATAAAATCCAAGTTACATAAATTTTAGTGGCTTTATATACTTAAACGGGTTCACGGGTTGACCTGTTTAATTCTTACTCAACCCAAACACAACCCGTTTATTAAACGGGTTAGACGGGTTGACCTGTTTTTTACCCAAACCCGTTTATCCTCAACCCAAACATGTTTAACTTCGTGTCGGGTTCGTGTCGTTTATCGTGTCGTGTCGAAAATTGCCACCCCTAATAGTACGCATGACTCAAAAGGCTACTTTTATACTTTAGCCCATGTTATGTTAAAATTGCATATAAAACCATGTTAAAGAGATGTACCTTTCGACCATTCTTATGCGGAGACGATCTGGATTGCGGCTTCTCCCCTTTGCTTCTAACCCACAAACCAAATGCCTCCGTCAACCTGACGACCATTTTTTTTGTTGTCATTCACGCCTGCTGAATGTTGTTGTTGCTGATGTTCTTAATAACGATGATAACGCGGTTGGCCATCAGCCTATAACTTCACAATTCAGTATAACGTTAGAAGTAACAAAACCTTCCAAATTTATGACTGAAAGAACGGAGAATTGATACTTATATTTAAGAGTTAACCTGACAATTGTTCGCTTCCAAATATCTCTGTTATCCGGCGTTGTTTCTCACAGTCATAGGCCGAGAGCAGAGGCCGAGTCAGGATGCCTACAAACATTCATGCGTTAGCAAACAGAAAGTTATGAGCGCCAAATGTACAAAGAAAAAAGGTACATCACTTTTGCATAAAGAATCTTCTGCAACTGACCTTATATCTTTGTGTGTCTAAAAGCAGACGCAGCCACATATTGTTCACAAATCGACTTGCCGACAGTCAATAAAAAGAAAATGTATGAAACTCGAACAAAGTAATCACCTCATAAAAGATTCCCTTTGATCTCATAACTGAAACCCATATTGTGATTAACTTGACTTGCAAAAGTTCGTGTAGAGCCAAAACTCATATTTTCCTCATCCGTAACCCACCGAAAACCTGCATCATCCACAGTAACTTTGCGTATGGGTTTTTTTTAAACAAAGAGCGGTCGGTTTTTTGATAAGAATAAGAAAGAAAGGCGGTGATGTGTGTGCGTGACTGCGTGTGATGGATTCTGGAAAGAAAGTCGGTTTATACCTCGAAGGTATATAACAATTAGGCGGTGCTAACCTTAAACGCATACACCCAACTGTAGCAAAAAAGGGGCCACTGAATAAATTCCAATGGTAGAGAAGATGAATCTGTATTTCAACTATGTCAGATACTACGAACTAAATTACCATAAAAACCGCATGAATAAATTCCAATGAGACCAACTCCAAATCATCATTCAAACAAAAGAAATCAAAAGGTGATATCAACGTGTAAAAGTAGAATCACTACAAACTGACATCGCATAATCAAGTTCATGTTCTTCTTAATTCATCAACAAATACTATCATTTTACAAATCGGCCAAACCAATCAATAAGTCATGCACATAAACATAAACGCCCAATTTAAACATAAATGCCCAATCATTAAATACTGAATTCGAATAAATAAATTCGACATGGTATGAAAAATCATAGCAAATTAAGGGTTCAAATTCATTCTAAAAATTTGTGTGTCTGGGACATATGAAAACATACTTGTTCGATAAAAAATCATTCAAATTCATAGCAAATTAAGGGTTCAAATTACAATTAAAAAATTGAATTTTACCATAAAAACCTTAATTTGTAGCCAAACCAAATGAAAAAAACATACCTGTTCGATAAAAAAACGAATTAGAAAGATAATGAAGGCCGGATGTTATAAGATGAATTCAGAATTTGTACCAAATTAGAGATGATCCGATCGAGTAATTTTGAAGAGTATTAGGTTCGAATTAGGGTTTTGAATTTGATTTGATGATTATGCGTTTCATTGTGAGTGAAAAAAAGGGATTTGAATTAGAAAATGCAGAGATAAATAAGGAATGTGAGAATAAAATGGGGACGTTATGAAGAAGTGTTGACTGGAAGTATAAATGGGGAGGTTATGAGTAGAAGGTGAAGTATATTAGTTTGGAAGTAGAAGTTGATAAACAAATATGTCTATTGCCTCAGTGGTTGAGGCGTGGCTATTGAAAGTAGAGACCCATGTTCGAATCTTGGCTGTGGCAAATTTTTTTTTATAATGTATCCGGGACAAGTGCCATGGTGGCATTTCCACCTCATCATAGAGGCGCCATGTCATCATTAAAATGCCTAGTAAGCATTATACATGTGTCATGCTTAGTCCCATATATATATATAGATTTAACATTTGATTAGAGACATTTACATAAATCGTCCTTGTGGCTAAGAACAAATTGCAATAACAGTCCTTAAATTTATATACATATTTCGTCCTGCCGGTCAACGGTCGGTCAACGCCACATGTCACCACATGAGTGGTGCCATGTGTCATCGGGTCAGGTCGGATCATTGAACGGGTCAGGTCGGGTTGCCACGTGGACCAATGAGGTGGTGCCACATATTTGGCTGCCCCTAGGATTCGAACCTGGGATATTTGTGTTGGAAGCAAAGCTTTGCCGAGCTGGGCAAAGCATAACTTCAATAATATTCCCCTAAATCAATTACATAACCTTTCCTAAAATTTAAGGGCCCAATTCAATAACATTAAAAGGTTCAATTTAGTTTTTGGCCTATCAATTTAATGGGTTATATGGACTATAAAAAAATAAATAAATATACCGTCATACTCGTTTTTCCGTGCTCTATCCAATGGTATGCTCGAGGAATTTTTTCAACTTCGTTTGAACCTCAAAAAATGTGAAAACAAAGAAAAAACGGTGATTTTCGCATTTTTCGAGGTTCAAAATAAGTCAAAAAAATTCCCCGAGCATACCATTGGAAAGAGCATGAAAAAACGAGTTCGACGTTTTTTTTTTTTTTTTTTTTTTTTTTTTTTTTTTTTTTTTTTACAGTCCATATAACCCTTTAAATTGATTGACCAAAAACTAAATTGAACATTTTAGTGTTATTGAATTGGACCCTTAAATTTTAGGAAAGGTTATGTAATTGATTTAGGGGAATATAATTGAAGCTATGCTTAGCCCAGTTGGGCAAAGCTTTGCTTCCAACACAAATATCCCAGGTCCGAAGCCAAGGGGCAGCCAAATATATGGTATATTTTACCAATGCCACGTGGCACCACCTCATTAGTCCACGTGGCATCTCGACCCGACCCATTCACTGATCCGACCCGACCCGATGACACATGGCACCGCTCATGTGGTGACACGTGACGTTGACCGACCGTTGACCGGCCTAACCGCAAGGACGAAATATGTAAATAAAGCAAGATATCTGCTGGCTGTAAGACTTGCTCCTTTCTCCACCCAACCCGATGTCAACCTCTTTATTATTATTATTATTATTATTATTATTATTATTTTAATAAAACAACACTTTTATTAGAAACTCATAAGATTTACAAAAAATTGGTGGGGAGCCGAGAAACTAACTGGGCCCCCACACCTCTAGCAATGGCAAAACCAATCCTATTAAAAATATGAACCGCAACACGCGCTCCAATGTCTTGAGTCATAGAGAATCGTCGTGTAACGCCCCGACCCCACAAGGGTAAAGGAATCACAAGTAATGGTGTCATATCAAAGCAAACATATAAACCAAAAGAAATCTTCAACATAAATATGGAAATAATCCAAGTCAAAAGACTTCAATACATAGGTCCCAGCGGAAAATAAACTCCAAATGAAATGTCTAAAACATAAGTCTAAATGGTATCATAATATCAAAGCTAAATCTCTAAGGTAAGTCCACTCAGCACTCATCCCAAAGCAATACCCAGCTCCAATGCTTAGATACCTGCCGCGGAAGAAAAGAAAAGTGCGGCTGAGCTTCAAAAGCCCAGTGAACAGATATACAAGCAAAACGAATACGAAACGAGAACAAATACGAAATAAAGTAAAAGAAAGATAGTGAAATCATAGTCTTTTCAAAAGATAATTCAGAATATCAGAATAAGTTTTATAGCTAACTACCTCAAAGCCCAGAACATATGCCATATCAGAAACATATCATAATCACATAAGGCAACATATTTGTAGGGGAGACCTACCAGAGTTATGAAGGACGTGCATGCACGCAGCATCAATCATCAGATAACAAATAGCATATAACAGATAATATATGGCATATAACAGATCTAGGATGCATCCATACGCCCCACAGACAGATATTCAAAATATAATTCCAATTGAGCTCATACAGATAACAGATAAGGGACGTGGCAGAACATCACTCTACTGCCCTAGAGTCATGTCAGAAGTGCATTTGCTGACACGGACATGGAACCCCCATGACTAGTTAAAATTGACTCGGGTGTCAAACTATCAGAAATCAAATAAGAATGTCATAACTGACATAGATCATATTTTATCAAATGTTAAATCATGTTTTCAAAATCAAAGTCTTCATATCATATAGTTCAAAATCAAATGGTTTATGATTTAAAAATCAAAGTTCAGATAAGCGACAGCTCAAATAGACACATTAGGGTTCATAGCAAAGGTTTAGGAAATCCTAATATGAAAACGAAAAGAAAAACTTATACGAAACCTTTACTGAAAAGGTCAGAATATCCGTACCTTATTCGAAAGCAAAAGATCAAAAGTCGAAACAGGGAAGCAAAGAATTACTCCTTCTTCACAGAACCTATATACATTAATGTCGTATATATTATTAATGATTCCGAAATCGTCACAATGATCTTTTAATATTTTAGGGTTTCTATAATTAAATGAGACTTAAATGCTTTAATATTAATATCGTAAATTAGGGTTTATATGTCTTTTGTTAAAGTTTAGGGTTTCTCATTCTTTAATATCTCATTAATGTATATGTACTAACATGTTACGTCTTTTAATGACTAGTTACTTAACCTAACATGTCACAAAAATAATCTTTCCTTTTTATGTTTCAACGTACATGTTTATGATTTTATGTGACATATAAGTTACTTATTGCTCGTATTAACTACGCATTTACTCTATTAGGGTTTAGCATAACTTAATAAATTAGCATATCAAAACTAGGGTTTACGTTTAACATAACCTTTACTTAAGTAATGCATCTTCAAAAACTCATATGTAATTCAATTCAAATTAGGGTTTCGGTTATTAGGGTTTACACTAGTATTAGCTCATCTAAATACTTTACTTATTCAAGTCATTAAGTTATAATCATTATTCGAAAACTACACATGGTTCGGTCCTATTTAATGTGGTTCGGCCCAAATCAAATCAACACAAACACGACTCGATTCCATATCACATCTTACGTTACATGTTTCTTATTAATTAGAAGTTAAATTAATTAGGGTTTGTCTTTGTTTTGTTCTATACCTCTCGGCAACAAAAGAAAACAAGGAAAACGCAACGAAACAAATATAACTTGACATATTCAAGTAAGGTACGTTAAAGGAAGAAAAATAAACAATATACCTTAACTTGGTTGAGCAAAATCGACACCAAGGGTGTTTTTGTGAGTCTCGGCCGAATAGGGAGAAAAAGAAAAAGAGAGAGCAAAATAACTAGGGTTCCAAACTTATGATTATGTATAGTATATATAGTTGTAGTATTTGAGTTAAACTAGGAAAGTAATTGGGTTTGGGTTTGGGTTTGGTCCAACCGGTCACACCATCACCACGCCACCATATGGGCTTCGGCCCTAGGCTCACGAATTAAACAAACGCGACCCCAAATCATTTACGAAACATTAACTCTTCGTCGTACCAAATCAATTACGTAATATACTTTAGTTAGGTTTTTTTTTTAAGTATTCGCAAGTTAATCTTTTAATCTCTTTAAATGTTATTAATAGATTTTACGTATTTTATAATTTTTAGTTCCAAGGGTATTTTAGTCTTTATTCGGATTTTAAAGTTTCAGGTTTTACAATTCTTCCCCTCTAAAGAAAAATTTTCGTCCTCGAAAATTGAATGAAACGAAATGAAAATGAAAACGAAAACGAAAACGAAACGAAATGAGAACATACCAAATTATTCAAAGAAATGAGGATAACTTGCACGCATCGACTCCTCGGTTTTCCAAGTAGCCTCACGTTCAGGATGATTCTTCCAAAGAATCTTAACGAATGGAATAACTTTATTCCTCATAACTCTTTCTTGTCTTTCCAGAATAGCTTCTGGTTCTTCAGATAAAGACATATCGGATTGAATTTGATCAAACGGATAAGAAGCAACGTGTAACGGATGATAGTTATATCCCCTTAAGAGTGATACATGAAAAACGTCATGAACATGCGATAACTGAGGCGGAAGTGCTAAACGATACGAAACTTCTCCTATACGTTCCAAAATCTCAAATGGTCCAATAAATCGAGGACTAAGCTTGCCCTTGATTCCAAAACGTTTCACACCTCTAAAAGGCGAAACTTTCAAAAACACACGATCTCCAACCCGAAATTCTACATCACGACGATGCTTATCAGCATAACTTTTCTGACGAGACCTAGCTTCCTTCAATTTCTCTCTAGCCACAGCTACTTTCTCATTAGTGATCTCGATCATTTCCGGTCCCTCAATCAAACGCTCACCTACTTCATCCCAACAAATAGGTGCTCTACATTTCCTTCCATAAAGAAGTTCAAATGGCGCCGCCTTAATGCTAGCATGCCAACTATTGTTATAAGCAAACTCTACCAAACACAAATATTCGTCCCAACTGCCAGTCCATTCTAAAGCACAAGCCCTTAGCATATCCTCTAAGGTCTGTATAGTCCTCTCTGACTGACCATCGGTTTGAGGATGAAATGCCGTACTAAAATTAAGTCGAGTACCCCAAGCTTTCTGCAAACCCTTCCAGAAACGAGAAGTAAAACGCGGATCTCTATCGGACACAATAGATGTCGGAGTACCATGAAGTCTAACGATCTCTTGCTGAAAAATCTCCGCTAATTTACCAATACCATAATCCTTCCTGATTGGCAAGAAATGAGCAGATTTGGTTAGTCGATCAACAACCACCCAAATCGCATCATGCTTCTTCCTAGTAAGAGGTAATCCAGTCACAAAATCCATAGATACCTTATCCCACTTCCATGTTGGAATCTCCAATGGCTGTAACAATCCACTAGCCCTCTGATGTTCAATCTTAACTTGCTGACAAATCATACACCTCGACACAAACGTCGCCACATCTTGCTTCATGCCGTTCCACCAAAAGTACTGCTTCAAATCCCTATACATCTTGGTAGAACCAGGATGAATAGTGAAAGGAGAACTATGAGCTTCTGTCATAACTTTCTCACGAAGTACCTGATCATTGGGAACACAAAGCCTATCTCCATACCATACAATACCGTCATTATCAACCTTAAACTCCGTCTGCTTACCTTCTTCAACATTTTGCACCACGGCCCACAGCTCACCGTCATCTTTCTGAGCTTCTTTAATTTGCAGTATAAGGTTCGACTCCACCTTCATACTAGCCCAATATCCATCAAAACCTCGTACACACATCTCAACATCCAAACTCTCTAAATCACGCAAAATCCTAGGCTCAATCTCGATACTCGCAAGAATGCCTGATTTCCGGCTAAGTGCGTCAGCAACTACGTTAGCCTTACCTGGATGGTACTGAATGTTGGTGTCATAATCCTTAAGAAGTTCTAACCATCTTCTTTGTCTCATGTTCAGTTCCTTCTGAGTGAAAATATACTTGAGACTCTTATGATCAGTGAATATATCACACGCCTCTCCATACAAGTAATGTCTCCAGATCTTCAACGCAAACACCACCGCAGCTAACTCAAGATCATGAGTGGGGTAATTCTCCTCATAAGGTTTTAGTTGCCTCGAAGCATAAGCTATTACCTTTCCATGTTGCATCAAAACACAGCCTAATCCTTTCTTAGATGCATCGCTGTAGATTTGAAATCCTCCAGAACCAGTTGGAAGAGTCAAAATAGGAGCCGACACTAATCTCCGTTTCAATTCTTCAAAACTCTTCTCTCGTTCATCCGTCCATACAAACTTTTCACCTTTCCTCATCAGTTGGGTTAGGGGTAGAGCTAAGCGAGAGAAACCTTCAACAAAACGTCTATAGTAACCAGCAAGTCCAAGAAAACTCCTGACCTCAGTCACTGTCGTAGGTCTTGGCCATTTAGTGATAGCCTCAACTTTAGACGGATCCATGGTTATACCATCAGCTGATACGATATGACCAAGGAAAGCAACTTGTCTCAACCAAAATTCGCACTTCGAAAATTTGGCGTACAACTTCTTCTTCCTCAAAATCTCCAAAACTATACGAAGATGTTCTTCATGCTCCTCTTCAGACTTAGAGTAAACCAAAATATCGTCGATGAAAACAATAACGAACTTGTCGAGAAACTCATGGAAAACACGATTCATCAAGTCCATAAACACAGCAGGCGCATTGGTCAAACCAAAAGGCATAACGAGGAATTCGTAATGACCATATCTGGTACGAAACGCGGTCTTAGGAACATCTTGCTCCTTCAAACGTAACTGATGGTAGCCAGACCTCAGGTCAATCTTCGAAAAGAACTTAGCTCCTTGTAGTTGATCAAACAAATCGTCTATACGCGGCAAAGGATAACGGTTACGAATAGTAATACGATTGAGTTCGCGATAGTCGATACATAGACGCATGCTTCCATCCTTCTTCTTCACAAACAAGACAGGCGCACCCCATGGAGAAACACTAGGGCGAATAAATCCACTTTCTATCATCTCTTGCAGCTGTTCCTTCAACTCCTTCAGTTCTACCGGTGCCATACGATACGGAGCCTTCGAAATCGGTTCAGCACCAGGAATTAACTCAATGCTAAACTCAACTTCTCGAGCTGGGGGAAGTCCAGGGAGTTCATCCGGAAAAACGTCAGCAAATTCGCAAACAACCGAAAGACTATCAATGTTAGGACTCTCCAAAGATGTGTCCTTAACAGATGCTAGAAAACCTTGGCACCCATGAGCAATCATGATCCGTGCCTTCATAGCGGAAATGAGCTTAACAGATTTAAGGGGTTGAGAACCATGATAAACGAATTCAGGATGTTTTACGTCTCCAAAAATCACCGTTCTAGCATGGCAGTCGATTGAAGCTCTATGGTAAGCCAACCAATCCATGCCTAGAATGATATCAAAGTCGACCATATCGAGAGGATACAGATTTGCAAAGCGAATACGATCATCAAAACGAAGAGGACACTTAACATATTTATGATCAATGATCACATGATTTTTCATAGGCGTAGAAATCGATAAGTGATTTGTTAACGGTTTGGGCTTCATATTAAGTTTCTTAGCAGATGTGATAGATATAATTGAGTGTGTGGCGCCAGTATCAAATAAAACGAAGACAGCAAAATCATCAATGAAAAGAGTGCCCGTAATGGTACCTGAAGTTCGCTCCGCCTGATTACGAGTAGTAGCATAGACACGTCCAGTAGTAGTTGGCGGCTTGATGTAGTTTCCAGGAACTGCCGGATTCTTCTTAGGGCAATCCTTAATCTTGTGAGTAGTGGAACCACAACCAAAACATCCACCAGTGGCCTTGAAACACTGCCCTGGATGAGCCTTTCCACAAGTAGTACAAATAGGTGGGGGTGGCAAAACCTCAGCCGTCCTCTGCTGACTAGAAGATCCTAACGCACGACCCTGATTCGTTCCTCTAGCTGGCTGATCCCTGTTATAACGCTGGTTATTGTTACCTTGGTTCTGACGATCACTTCCATTCCTACCAGCATTCCTATTATCTTGACCCCTCGTCTCAGAACGTCCAGTGTCAACATTCCTTCCCGACTGACCCCGCTGATCATAACTCCTATCCCCTTGACCTCTCGAATCATAATTCCTACCAGAGTTTCCCTTATAGTCATTGCCTTGAGTCCTACCTTGAATCCGATCGCCATCGCGATTACGCTTGTTAGAACCCGAAACCTCATGAAAGATCTCAATGTTACGAGCTGCGTCATTGCAGGCCGACACATTCTCATACTCAATATTAAGCAATCGGTCCAACACCCACTTCTTCAGTCCCCATTTGAAGTGTTTAGCTTGACGCCTACCATCTCCAGCAATCACTCCAACAAAACTCACCAACCTCATAAACCTACTCATGTACTCATTAGAGTTCTCATGATCAAACTGGTAGATCGCCTGATAATCCCTCTCATACCTTTGCTGCTCAGCATCAGGGAAGTAACGGTTATAGAAGATAGTCCGAAACTCCGTCCAAGTACAAGTCACAGCAAAAGCGTCACCTCCTCTTGCTTGTTTCAATGCTTTCCACCAACTCAAAGCATCACCTTCCAATTTGAATGAAGCCAAACGAGTCTTAAACTCGTCTCCACAACCCAGTACTTCAAACAGCTTCTCAATATGAGTGATCCAGTCCTCGGCCTCAGTAGGAGTAGCAGCAGTGCTAAACGAAAGAGGCTTAAGCTTACCGAAACGCTCGAGCCAAGTATGAATACCGACGGGTTGATTTCCTCCACCACTACCCGAAGCACCATTCTGATTACGAATGTTGTTGATCACCTGCTCCATCATCTCAGGTGTAGTCAAACCAGGGAAAAGAGAGTTGAGAGCATTCGCAATCGCAGCATCCATGTTAACAGCATCATCATCTCCATCCGCGCCACCAGTAGTACGAGTTCGAACCATCTAAACGATTAGCAAAAGAACAAAGGTAAGATACGAAATGGAAGTACGAAGGAATCCTAAAGTCTACCCAAATCCTCACAGGTCAAATCCTAAACTCTAAGGTCTCGAAACCTAGGCTCCATATGTCACAGGTCCTGACTACAAGTCGTAAACCTGGGCTCTGATGCCATAAATTGTAACGCCCCGACCCCACAAGGGTAAAGGAATCACAAGTAATGGTGTCATATTAAAGCAAACATATAAACCAAAAGAAATCTTCAACATAAATATGGAAATAATCCAAGTCAAAAGACTTCAATACATAGGTCCCAGCTGAAAATAAACTCCAAATGAAATGTCTAAAACATAAGTCTAAATGGTATCATAATATCAAAGCTAAATCTCTAAGGTAAGTCCACTCAGCACTCATCCCAAAGCAATACCCAGCTCCAATGCTTAGATACCTGCCGCGGAAGAAAAGAAAAGTGCGGCTGAGCTTCAAAAGCCCAGTGAACAGATATACAAGCAAAACGAATACGAAACGAGAACAAATACGAAATAAAGTAAAAGAAAGATAGTGAAATCATAGTCTTTTCAAAAGATAATTCAGAATATCAGAATAAGTTTTATAGCTAACTACCTCAAAGCCCAGAACATATGCCATATCAGAAACATATCATAATCACATAAGGCAACATATTTGTAGGGGAGACCTACCAGAGTTATGAAGGACGTGCATGCACGCAGCATCAATCATCAGATAACAAATAGCATATAACATATAATATATGGCATATAACAGATCTAGGATGCATCCATACGCCCCACAGACAGATATTCATAATATAATTCCAATTGAGCTCATACAGATAACAGATAAGGGACGTGGCAGAACATCACTCTACTGCCCTAGAGTCATGTCAGAAGTGCATTTGCTGACACGGACATGGAACCCCCATGACTAGTTAAAATTGGCTCGGGTGTCAAACTATCAGAAATCAAATAAGAATGTCATAACTGACATAGATCATATTTTATCAAATGTTAAATCATGTTTTCAAAATCAAAGTCTTCATATCATATAGTTCAAAATCAAATGGTTTATGATTTAAAAATCAAAGTTCAGATAAGCGACAGCTCAAATAGACACATTAGGGTTCATAGCAAAGGTTTAGGAAATCCTAATATGAAAACGAAAAGAAAAACTTATACGAAACCTTTACTGAAAAGGTCAGAATATCCGTACCTTATTCGAAAGCAAAAGATCAAAAGTCGAAACAGGGAAGCAAAGAATTACTCCTTCTTCACAGAACCTATATACATTAATGTCGTATATATTATTAATGATTCCGAAATCGTCACAATGATCTTTTAATATTTTAGGGTTTCTATAATTAAATGAGACTTAAATGCTTTAATATTAATATCGTAAATTAGGGTTTATATGTCTTTTGTTAAAGTTTAGGGTTTCTCATTCTTTAATATCTCATTAATGTATATGTACTAACATGTTACGTCTTTTAATGACTAGTTACTTAACCTAACATGTCACAAAAATAATCTTTCCTTTTTATGTTTCAACGTACATGTTTATGATTTTATGTGACATATAAGTTACTTATTGCTCGTATTAACTACGCATTTACTCTATTAGGGTTTAGCATAACTTAATAAATTAGCATATCAAAACTAGGGTTTACGTTTAACATAACCTTTACTTAAGTAATGCATCTTCAAAAACTCATATGTAATTCAATTCAAATTAGGGTTTCGGTTATTAGGGTTTACACTAGTATTAGCTCATCTAAATACTTTACTTATTCAAGTCATTAAGTTATAATCATTATTCGAAAACTACACATGGTTCGGTCCTATTTAATGTGGTTCGGCCCAAATCAAATCAACACAAACACGACTCGATTCCATATCACATCTTACGTTACATGTTTCTTATTAATTAGAAGTTAAATTAATTAGGGTTTGTCTTTGTTTTGTTCTATACCTCTCGGCAACAAAAGAAAACAAGGAAAACGCAACGAAACAAATATAACTTGACATATTCAAGTAAGGTACGTTAAAGGAAGAAAAATAAACAATATACCTTAACTTGGTTGAGCAAAATCGACACCAAGGGTGTTTTTGTGAGTCTCGGCCGAATAGGGAGAAAAAGAAAAAGAGAGAGCAAAATAACTAGGGTTCCAAACTTATGATTATGTATAGTATATATAGTTGTAGTATTTGAGTTAAACTAGGAAAGTAATTGGGTTTGGGTTTGGGTTTGGTCCAACCGGTCACACCATCACCACGCCACCATATGGGCTTCGGCCCTAGGCTCACGAATTAAACAAACGCGACCCCAAATCATTTACGAAACATTAACTCTTCGTCGTACCAAATCAATTACGTAATATACTTTAGTTAGGTTTTTTTTTAAGTATTCGCAAGTTAATCTTTTAATCTCTTTAAATGTTATTAATAGATTTTACGTATTTTATAATTTTTAGTTCCAAGGGTATTTTAGTCTTTATTCGGATTTTAAAGTTTCAGGTTTTACACGTCGAATACGCTTTAGCAAAGTTACAACGTCCTTCTCAAGTTCGCCAAAAGAAGAAAAGGAGAAGGGGAGAAACCCATATCCAATATCCGCACATTTAGCATCATATTTGACTCGTTTCCGTCATGCAACATCAATGATCGCACGCCCTGACATAAAATCCGTCATCCCATATTGCGTCAAGGGCGACGATCCCGTAAGATCAACACACACATCACGCCCACTATCCCAAGAATAAAGCAGTATATCAGCTGGGCGCAAGGATCTGTCCCCATCTCCACAAAGCCCAATATCCACCTCCTTGCGAGCAGAAATACCAGACCGAGAGCATATATCCACAAGAACATCACGCACAAGGTTATGCCGATGTTTAATGCCAACAATACCAGCGCACGAAACAACATGATTCCCATAAATATCTCCAGAAAATACCTTAGAACAAGCTAAGCACGGTACCTGAACAGTGAAAAGAGGAACACCCAACCGATAACATAACACACAACGATAAGCCCTAGCATTCATAGTTTGTCCCAGTCCAGATATCGGAGCCACTCTAAGCCAATCCGAAGTATGATCCTCCTTTAGAGAACTCCATAAAGTCATCTGTCGAGAGGAAAGATGGAAAGTAGACTCAACAGATTGGGTAACCCGATCGAAATATATATTTGCCAATTTCTTCATAAGTTTGGGGGCAGCGACCTCGCTAGGGTTACTCAAAAGGTCAATATCCATATTCACATTAAAAGTACGTAGACCAATTTATTATTATTATTATTATTATTATTATTATTATTATTATTATTATTATTATGAGCGTCACTTTATTAGAAACTCAAAGGATTTACAAGAAATTAGTGAGGAGCCGAGATACTATATGAGCGCCCACTTCTCTAGCTATAGCAAAGTTAATCCTACTAAATATATGAATAGCAACACGTGTTCCAATGTCTTAAGTCACAGAGAACTTTCGGATTCGCTTCAGTAAGGTTACTGCATCCTTCTCAAGTTCCCCAAAAGAAGAGAATGAGAAGGGGAGAAACTCATATCCAATATTCGCACACTTAGCCTCATATTTGGCGCGTTTACGTTGTGCGGCCTCAATCACTGCACGACCTGACACAAAATCAACCATACCAGTTTGCGTCAAGGGCGATGACCCTTTCAGATCGACACATACATCAAGACCTCCGTCCAACTAGTAGAGCAACATATCAGTTGGACGTAAGGGGTTGTCCCTTTCTCCATTAAGCCCTATATCATTATTATTGTAACACCCCCAAAATATCGCAGCGGAAGATTGTGTCGTTGGGGTGCTACTTCATAATACAAAGTACAAGTTATAGAAAACGACCTCTAAATGAGACGTTTTGAAAAGTTACCATTCGATTAATGAAATCAGAGTTACAAACAATGAGGTCCCAAAGTATAATATATAATGTTTACAAAATATTTCGAATGGTAAATGACAAAAGCATAAGTCTTCAAAATATGTCGTGCGACTCTATGTTCCATGCAACAGCTATCGTCTTATTGACCTGAGATAAACATGCTAAAGTGTCAACATAATGGTTGGTGAGTTCATAGAGTTTGTTTTGAATAAGTCGAAAAGCCTTTAAAGAATGTTCACACAGCAAAGGCATTGTAAATCCACTCAGTTCCAAGTTCCGCCCATACAAAACTTGCAACCTGTGTGTTTACAACCCACTGCTAAAATATAGTACATTTTATAGTTAAGCACACATACAGACATAATATTTCACATTATTGCACTTAGTGTTGCTCCGTCTATATTGGGAGACTTTCAAGTTGGACTGCTCCATTTATGTTGGGAGACTTATCATCGTCGAATGAGGGGACTGCTCCGTGTACGTTGGGAGACTTATCATCGTCTTATCATGTGAACGAGGGGACTGCTCCGTCTATATTGGGAGACTTACCATCGACTTATCAAGTATAAGGCAATCAAGTATAATGCAATCAAGTATAATGCAATCAAGTATAATGTTTTGTGTATTTGTAAAAGTATAAAGCCAGTGTTTGAGCATGTATCTCCCCCAAAGAGTTTGTAAAACAAGCATTAAAAGAGTAGGGGCTATGACTCACCTTAATAAATGTGATATCCAATGTATAACGAACCGATGTATAAGCCGAGAAACCTCTACGCGCAACCTAGAATATGTGTTGAGTCTTAGGTTCTAAATCAACGAATTGAATGTATAAACATGCCTTATATAGTTATTACATCAATTATGCTTGGATACTTAACATTTGTGAAGTCGTATAAGTATTTACGTTTCGTTTATTTAAGTTTTCCCCGTCTATATCTACCCGTTATTTCTAAACCGTAATTGATCACGACTCATTTTTTATGTCCTCGGAAAGGTAATTAAATGTACTAAACAGATTAGTGGGTCCTACTGCCCCAGAAATTATTTAACTAATGTGAAATTACCAATTTACCCTTAGATGTACTAGTTATTTCAATCAGCAGCAAACTGTCTCACGGTTTTGGTCATAAGTCGAGTTATACAACTCCATTTAACGCACGGCCAGCGGCCACGTTCAAGTTAGGGTGTTAGCTACAACTTTTATTCTTTGACCAACAGTAGGTTATATGCAAGTTTTATGAGCTTTACTCGTTTGAAATCTGTTACTCAGATTTGGACACGTTTAGCCGTTTTGGCTCTAGTTTATTCATCGGGATGAGTTACGGCACGAGCCACCCGGAAAAATGACCAAAAGACATAGATCTATAATCCTATGTTATTACCTAAGTTTTTCAGTCCACGAATTTTACCCAATAATTACGTTTACAGCACCTGTCCAGTTTCTGTTTTTCAATACTAGTCCTTTTGACGATTTCTAGTGGTTTAGTCCATTTATCCAAGCATAATCAACCATAATAAGCATATAAAACATATTACATACATGAAATACCAGTATTTATAGAAATCAAATGATAACATAAAAGTTTGCTTACAATCCTTGTGATGAAATTTAACTAGAACCATGAACAAGAACACTAATTTCTAAACCCTTTCAACCAAAACCCTAGCTTCCAATCCTTCATTTCAATTCTTGCAAACCTTTGCTAGCCTTGATATAACCCTTATGAAAACCTTATGAATCCAGCCCTAGTACCCTTGTGTAGCTCCTAATTCAACCATGGAATCACCAATTAAACTTAAGATTCATGTAGAGAACAACTAAGCCTTCAACTCTTATGTGTAACTTGGAACTTGGAAATCAAAGATGAAGGGTTGTGTGATTTAAGTGTGTTTCGTTAATGGTGATGAGAAAAGGAAGAGAATGATCTTGCTATTTATAGTAAGATGAGGAGGTTAAAGGTGTAGGATATTTCTAAGACTTAAGTCTTAAGTTTAAGACTTAACACTTAAGTAACTTAACACATGTATAAGCTTCCTATGTAAGTTTCATGTCCTTATCATGGTGATCACTTATAAAACGACCCATGTGGCTTAAATTTCGTTCAAGGCCTATCTAGGATGACTAGATATGAGTTGCTTGGTATTATCTTGTTTACGGAGTGAGTTTTGGTCCCGTTAATCGCTAACTGTAAGTCGTAAAGTCACGAAACTTAAAACCGGGTATACTAAAAATATGGAACTTGTAAATATGTTAAAACTTGTTAATATACTCCATATAAGCATATTAAATGAGTGATAAGTTCTATCGGGTTTCTTAAACGCTGCTAAAACTGGAAACGCGGGTCTAAAACGCGCAAATCGCATAAAACGCAAAACTGGAAAACGTAAAATTCCAAAACTTATGAAAATGTCACGGAAGGTGAAAAACTTATATTTCTCTTGTTTGTAATGTTTTCGGACATATCGGGATGCCTAAAGGTCGTTTAAACCTAAACGTAAATCTCAGACACGGTTTCGTGAAATTTGCAGAAGTGACCCGATTAGTGTCAAATTATCGGATTATTACTAAAATAGGTTAACTTACAAGAATATGAAATAAAAAATTTTGGTGATGAATAGTAAAAATGAATAGTAATGGTGAATAGTAAAAATGAATAGTGACCCGAAAATGCGAATTGTTATAGTCTCTACCCCTTAAGAGAACTTCGTCCCTAAGTTCTGTTGATGTTAACTACTTATAGCGTGGCTAAGAAAAATGTGGTCTCTAAAACAATGGGGTTCTCTCTTATTCAATAGGAATAGTGTATGGGTTACGTTGTAATACACCCATAATGTGGTTAGGGAATCGTATCGGATGAAAATAAGCCCACTTATTTATAATTCATTACTTACATAAAGAAACGTCCAAATTTATGTAATTAATGGGTTATAAACATATGGTTCGGTGGTTTATAATTTCTTTATTTGAATAAAGAGGCGTCCCAATCCATTCAAATAAGGAGATTATAAATCATCCTACTTAAGATTTCCCGATACAAAACTCTCTTGCAGATAATAAGATAACCAAGTCATCAAATGTCTAAAGCTAAGTAATAATATTATTTAACTCAAATCTCATGTCTCATCAAACAAGAACTGTCACAAGATTAAGTTAAATAATTAGTTATTACTGAGCTCCATATTTTTAATGACTCGATTAAATTATGTGGTTTCCTTATTATTACTAAAGTCATATCATCAAAATAACGTGGATCTAAGCAAACAACTAACAAGAAGCATATGCGCACGAAGTGTGTGTAAGGCAATTATAGTGGACAGTCTTAACGTATAAAGCAGTTATAGTCTAGGCTCTTAAATGCAACCTAGTTCTCTATAACCAATTCTCTGATACCAATCTGTAACACCCCCAAAATATCGCAGCGGAAGATTGTGTCGTTGGGGTGCTACTTCATAATACAAAGTACAAGTTATAGAAAACGACCTCTAAATGAGACGTTTTGAAAAGTTACCATTCGATTAATGAAATCTGTAACACCCCCAAAATCACAAAGTGACAGCGGAAGACTAATTGGGGTATTACTTAGAGGATCATAGTCATAAGTTACAGAAAACGACTCTAAAGAGACGTTTTTAATAAAGGTTGTTACCATTTCATAAACTCAGTGTTTCAGAAACACCAAAAGGAAATACCACATGTTTCGATGTTACATAAAAGATAGTTTAAATGTTTCGAAATGATAACTTTAATTGAAAACAACACCACTTCTAGCGCCCCATGACGTCCACTCCATGCCTTCATGATATTCTAATTAGTACCTGAGATAAGCATGCTTAAAAAGATCAACAAAAATGTTGAGTGATATTCATAGGTTTAAATAATAAGTTGAACACAAGTAAGAGATGATAGTTGCTTCGAATACAATTACCATGGAAAACATAGATTATTATTATGCACTAAGCTCATGACACCAAACTAACTGCATACACCTAATTACTGGTGTAAGTAAAATATCGCCTTCAGATGGAATTGCCAATTCCATAGTTAACCAAATATAGTGCGCCCCAGTTATTTCCGATAACCGAGTCGGGGTCGTTAATTCCCATAGTACTATCCACAATATTCGCGTTCACTCGCAAGTGATTAATGGTTCATGATGTAAGGGACTTATGGCAGGCAACTTAGGCTATAATAATAATGATCAGGCAAGCATACAGTTTAAGAAAAGACTTGTGTTCTAGTTTATAGCATGCATCTCCCTCGCGGGGTTTGAAAGAATAAGTAAAGGCGAGGCTATGAACTCACCTTAGCAAACAAAATCCGAGTAGTGTGAGGTCAAGTAGTATGAGCACGAGGTACCGTCACGCAACCTATAATTAGTATGGCAAGTCTTAGTTTATTATTTTCATTCATAATTTAGTGTGTTGAAAACGGTTGAAGTATTCTCAAGAGTTTGTGTTTATTATCGCTTGTGTGGAAATGGTTAAGTTTAAATAGGTCTCGAAACGTTTGTAAGTTTTGGCTCTTGGAAAAGTGCTTACGTTTATAAATATGCGAAAATGGTCATGACGAATAAGTCCTCGGTTTGAAAGCAACTGAGTGACTAAGTACGGAAAATGTTCACTAATAAAGTGTTTGTTTTTACGGCGTCGGCATATAATAGTTATTTACATCAAGTATTTATAATATAAGTGTTTATAGACTACGATAAGTATTTATATGTGTTTATATGTACTATATTTAATTATTGGGTGATATGTTAGAAATGTTAATGTTATATTTAATATCTAGTTTTCGTACTTTTAGTCATATGTGAAAATAAACTAAGTATTAGAGTTTTTAACAAAAATCGGGCATGACCCGATCGTAAATATTAGTTTTCCCTTAATAGTCAAGTGTGGCAAAAATAACTCATGTCAATATATTTGATACGATAAGTTACCCAAATTAAATATGTTCCGTATTAATTTAGTTGAGAAAACAATTAACTCTTAATGACTCAAAATACTAGAAAATCAATAACTCAAAAAGTGAGGAGCATAAGGCTCGAACACTGTATCCCTACAACTCAAGGACAGCGCCCAAACCAAGAGGCTAACTCATCTTTTGTGTTTTACTAATGCAACTGTTGGTATGTATATATACTAGCTTGACTTAGTGGTTTCCTTTATCAACTTTCACAGTGAACATATGCATGTCAACTTTTCACTTGAGCATAAGAATGGTTTGTATCCATGCGCATGAAATCTTAGTCCAAAGGTAAATAATGAAGTACATAAAATCGAAAATAAGCTTTAGTTAGGCTAATAGGAAGACTTTTCCAAGACGAGCCACTACTTAAGTAAACTTTAGATCCATGTTTTCTTAGTCGTTTTTAGTTCGAAAGAAAACATCAAAATAGTCTCAAGTCATAAGGGTGTCGAATAAGCAAGCAAATAAGTACTAGCTTATATTCTTTTCGAGATGTTTACAAGTAATAACAAGTTCAAGAATCCCACACAAGCTCAAAGCACAACTACTCTTCATGTATATATATGTATGTCGAGTAGTATAAAGTTCAAAGACAAGAGTATGACTTTTCAATGCTTAAAGATAGTTACTTATTATTAGGTATTAGCATGATTAACATCTAAATTAAACAAGAGAAAATGTAAGATTAGCAAGTTTGAAATCCTTACAGTGGGATGTTTGTGGATCGAGTTGAAAGAAAGCCAAGAACCCAAAATTTTTATAACCCAACTCCAAATGCTAGTTTGTTTACCCAAGATCTTCCAAATGCCAAGTTGTTTACCCAAGATTTTCCAAGCACTATCTTAGCAAATTTTGAAGTAGTAGTAGTAAAATTTGAAGAGTGAAATTGTGAAGGCATAGTGTGTGTGTCGAGTGGTATATAACATAAAGGGGAGAAAGATTTTTGGCTCCAAGGTCTTGTGGGTATTAGTATGCTTTGTTCTTTAAGTCCTTTTACCCAAGTATCTCACTGTAAAGAAGTCTTGGATACTATGTTCTAAGCTAGCATGTGACTTGGTGGGATAAGACAATTAGGAAAAAGGGGTGTTTGTGGTGCTCGAACTAGGCAGAAAAAAAAGAACAAAAGTGAGGATTTTGGCTAGATTTAGAGAAGCCTAAAGATCTAGTAGATATTAGTTGACATGCTACTTTAAATCCCAATATCCATGTAATGAGAAGCAAAGTTTCTTTTGTTACTTCCTATATTTTGCATGTGATAATATACTTGTTTGCATGGGCGGCAAACCAAGGTTTTTAGGAGAAAAATTAGTTTCGAATTTTTATTGTGTAATCCGTGTCCCGTTGAGCTTAAGTGTGTGTCGTGGTGTTTCGGTTTGACGTTAGACGAAACGTGTAATATATAATTTGGAGCACGTTTTTATAAAGGTAAAAATAAATAAATAAAAATATTAATTCTAATTTATAAAAATATTTATTCGACTTTAGCCATAACTAATTGAGTGTCGGTACGCGTGCGGCTCGTAAGACAAGAAAATTTCTTGTGAGACTGATTTAGCTATCAGTAAATATCGGCATGATTAAATAAGATTACTCGGAGTTGCGTAAATTTTTATGCAATAAAATGAAGCGTACATGCTAAAATGCTCAACTTGGCTCAAAAAATTTTGATGAATAATCTAGTTTATTAATATGAAAGTCGATGATAGTGAAATTTTACAGGTGGCTACAGTACCAACCCCTTAAGAGAATTCCGTCCGCGGAATTTTTAGTTTACGGTGGTTGTCGGAGTTGAATTTGCAAATAGATGCGGGTACTTAACACGCATGTTGTCTTCGCGCTCCCACGTGTACTCCGGTCCTCTCTTGGAGTTCCATCTAATCTTGACGATAGGAATGCGACTTTGCTTAAGTCGTTTGACTTCCCTATCCATGATTTCAATAGGTTCTTCGACAAAGTTGAGTTTGTCATCGAGTTTAATCTCTTTTAGCGAAACAACAAGAGATTCATCCGACAGGCATTTCTTCAGGTTTGAGACGTGAAAGGTAGGGTGCACTCTACTCAGTTCTTCCGGGAGGTCAAGTTTGTAAGCAACCGGGCCGATTCTTTCAAGAATTTTGAAAGGGCCAATGTATCGAGGATGTAACTTTCCTCGTTTTCCAAATCGAACCTTTCCTTTCCAAGGTGATACTTTTAACATAACTCGATCACCAACTTGAAATTCCATGGGTTTCCTTCTAACATCGGCGTAACTCTTTTGCCGATCTCTAGCAGCTTGAAGTCGTTGACGAATTTGTACAATCTTCTCGGTTGTTTCTTGGACAAGCTCAGGTCCAGTGAGTTGGGCATCTCCAACCTCGGCCCAACAAACGGGCGATCGACACTTTCGACCATAGAGTGCCTCGAATGGGGCTGCCTTGATGCTAGCGTGATAACTATTGTTGTAGGAGAATTCCGCCAAAGGTAAGTGTTTATCCCAACCTTTTCCAAAATCGATCACACATGCTCGAAGCATGTCTTCCAAGGTTTGGATAGTCCTTTCGCTTTGGCCGTCGGTTTGAGGATGATATGCGGTACTCATATCCAAACAAGTGCCTAAAGCCTTTTGAAGGGATTTCCAGAAGTGTGAAGTAAAACGACTGTCACGATCAGAAATGATGGAAATCGGCACTCCATGCCGGGATACAATTTCCTTTAGGTATAGTTGCACAAGGGTTTTCATTTCGTCATTTTCCTTGATGGGTAAGAAATGAGCGGATTTGGTAAGGCGATCGATGATAACCCAAATGGTATCGTAACCTCTAGCAGTCTTTGGCAGTTTGGTTATGAAATCCATGGTGATTCTTTCCCATTTCCAAACGGGGAGTTCGGGTTGAGTTAACAATCCGGAGGGCTTTTGACATTCAGCTTTGACTCGAGAACATGTAAGACATTTCCCGACATACGTTGCAATCTCAGCCTTCATGTTTGGCCACCAATAAAGCTTCTTGAGATCTTGGTACATTTTGTCGGATCCCGGGTGAATGGAATATTTAGACTTGTGAGACTCATGCATAATGAGTTCCCGTATTCCTCCATAAAGTGGTATCCAACTTCTATCGCCGAAACATAAGGTTCCATCCGATCTTTGCGCAAAACCATTCTCGTTTTCTGGCATTCCAAAGATCCTCTCGTTGGGACGGTTTTCAGGTTTGAGAGCTTCAGCTTGGGCTTCAAGGATTTTTGATGGAAGGGGTGACTTAATTGTCATTCCCAAAGATCTTACTCGAAGAGGTTTAGGTCGGTCCTTTCGACTAAGGGCATCAGCCACGACATTTGCTTTTCCCGGGTGATAACGGATTTCACAGTCGTAATCACTAAGCAATTCTAGCCATCGGCGTTGTCGCATGTTTAACTCCTTTTGATCGAGAATGTGTTGGAGACTTTTATGGTCGGTGAATACCGTACACTTGGTCCCATATAGGTAATGTCTCCATATTTTGAGAGCGAAAACCACGACTCCTAATTCCAAGTCATGGGTAGTGTAGTTCTTTTCGTGAGTTTTGAGTTGTCGCGAAGCATAAGCGATCACCTTGTTTCTTTGCATCAATACCGCACCTAACCCTAGGTGTGATGCATCACAGTAGACCACAAAATCTTCTACTCCATCGGGTAAGGCTAAGATAGGAGCTTCACAAAGCTTTTGTTTCAAGAGTTGAAAGGCTAACTCTTGTTCTTCACCCCAGTCAAAATTTTTCTTTTTCTGGGTTAGCTCCGTTAGAGGTTTAGCGATTTTTGAGAACCCTTCAATAAATCTTCGATAATAACCAGCGAGACCTAAGAATTGGTGTATTTCGGTTGGGGTAGTAGGGGACGACCAATCTTTAACAGCTTCAATTTTTGCAGGATCAACGTGAAGACCATTACTATCTATCACATGACCAAGGAATTGCACTTTTCGAATCCAGAAGTCGCACTTGGAAAACTTAGCATACAGTTCTTCTTTCTTGAGTAGTTCCAGAATGGTTTTCAAGTGTTCCGTATGTTCTTCCTTGTTGCGGGAGTAGATGAGAATGTGATCGATAAACACAATCACAAATTTGTCCAAGTAATGTTTGCATACTCGGTTCATTAGGTCCATAAATACCGCCGGTGCATTCGTCAAACCAAATGGCATCACTTGGAACTCATAGTGGCCGTATCGTGTTCGAAAAGCAGTTTTTGGAATATCTCCTTCTCTAAATCTCAGTTGGTGATATCCAGATCTCAGATCAATCTTGGAGTAGACGCTTGACCCTTGCAGTTGGTCGAATAAATCATCAATTCTAGGCAATGGATATCGATTCTTCACCGTTAGTTTGTTCAGCTCACGGTAATCGATACACATACGGAAAGATCCGTCCTTCTTCTTGACAAATAAGACCGGAGCTCCCCAAGACGAAGAACTCGGTCGAATGAATCCTTTTTCGGACAGTTCTTGAAGTTGGTCAGACAATTCTTGTAGTTCGGAGGGTGCCAATCTATAAGGTGCTCGTGCCACGGGTGCCGCCCCCGGCACTAACTCAATTTGGAATTCTACTTGCCGAATCGGAGGAAGGCCAGGCAAGTCTTCAGGAAATACTTCAGGAAAGTCCCTAGCCACGGGGACATCTTTTAGTTGTTTCTCATCCGCTTTCTTCTTCTCCGTTACTTGTGCTAGAAAAATGTGGCATCCTTTTTCTATGTACTTTGCAGTCTTAACGCACGAGATGATATTCAATCGGGTTTTACTACGATCACCCCGAATGATTAAAGTTTCGCCATCGAGAGGAAGGTGAATGACTTTCTCGTCACATATGATTCTTGCACGATTCTTGGATAGCCAATCCATGCCAATGACAGCATCGAAGCTACCAAGTTGAATAGGCATAAGGTCTATATCGAACGGGTGATTTGATAAGGATAGGTTGCAACCTCGAAGGACAGTGTTAGTTCCTACTATTTTTCCATCGGCTAGTTCTACTTCATAAGTGGTATCTAGGGTGGTTGGGGTGACTTTTAACAAAGGTGCAAACTTAGAGGACACAAAGCTTTTGTCGGCTCCAGAATCAAATAACACTTTAGCTAGATGATGGTTGAGTGAAAACGTACCCGTAACGACTTCCGGGTTTTCTTGTGCATCTCCATCTCCCAGCACATAAGCCCTTGCTCTAGCAGGGTTGTTGTTGTTGTTGTTCCCATATAGCTTTGGGCATCTACTCTTGACATGCCCAGCTTCTCCACATCCAAAGCAAGTTATCCCAACGGGTTGAAGGTTACTTCCAGTAGCAGGGCTTCGGCAATCCTTGTGGGTATGGCCCACCTTGTTACACTTTCCACACTTAATAGTACAACGTCCCACATGATGCAGGTTGCATCGAGTGCACAAAGGGTGTGGGCCAGCATAGCCTCTTCCAGTAGCGGGGGTAGCAGCATAAGCCCGCGCAACTTCTTGCCTACGGTTTTGTTGATTGTGGTGGTTGTTTCGGTTTTGGTGGTATGGGTTGGGATTGTTGTTGCGGTGTTGATTGTGATTGTTGCGGCCTTGGTTGTTGTTGTTACGGTTATTGTTGTGATTGAACGAGTTGTTGTGATGGAAGTTGTTTGAAGTGTTGCCTCGGCGGTCATCAAATTTCCTCTTGTTGTCATTGTTGCCTTGCACGGATCCATGTTTCAAGACTTGATCCATGAGTTGATAGGAAATTGTGATCACTTCCTCCACGGTCTTGGGCTTTGATGCAGTAACATTGCCCTCAATGTTTCGGGGTAATCCCCCAATGAGATTTTCCAACAACTTAACCTCATCAGAAACCATGGAAGGGCATAGAGCTTTCAATTCTTGGAAGCGCTTGAAGTAGGTTTTGAGATCATTGCCCTTAGCAGCCAGATGATAGAACTCATCTTCCAGTTTCTTGATCTCGGTCCTTGGACAATATTGCTTTATCATCAATTGCTTCAGTTCAGTCCAAGTGGTTTTGTAAGCTTCTTCCATGCCAATAGGTTGGGCATGAGCTTTCCACCAAGACAATGCATCTTCTAGTAAAGTACCAGTAGCAAATTTCACCTTGCAATCTTCCGAGCAATCGCTTAGAAGAAACACAGTTTCAGATCTTTCGAACCAATGAATAAGGCCAACAGCGCCTTCAGTTCCCTTGAAGAAAGTAGGTTTACAATTCATGAACTCCTTGTATCCACATTTGCGATTCACCACAGTTTCATTCCGGTTGGCTTGATTTGGGGCTTCGTTTGTTCGAACCGCCTCAGCAGGTCTTGCAGCAAAAGCAGCACCAATTTCATTTGTAACCAGCCTCCGAATTGCTTCAGGGGTCATCTCGGGAGTTCCAGTAGAGGTAGGGGTAGTTCTTGTTCTTGCCATTTTTCTAAAGACATACACTCAGATTTCAGAATCATTCAACATAATTGTGAATTATTATAAAAAAAATGATTTCATAATAGTCAAGATCATCACATTATATCAATAGAGTATAATCATCATAAGAAGAATCATAACATGTTAGAACCACACAAGAGGATATATATATAAATGATCACTTCGATTCACACAAACCGATAAATAAGAAAGATCACCATACATAAGAACATAAAGAAACGACAACCATAATGTCATAGGTCTATCATCCATACATAGTGATACAATAACCATACAATGTTACACCAATAGCTTGTTCGATAGTTTAACAAAACATGCGAATACGAAGCCTCTATTAGTGCCACAGGCGGCAGGCTAAAGTACTAGAAAACTAAATAGATGAACCACCGATCTAGAGGCTGTCAGGTGTGCTCCTCAATCGGCGCCGCAGGTCATGGACTAGCTCTGCCAGATCATCCACCTCTCTATCTCGTGCCTCCAATCTCTGCTCCAAAGCAGTAGCACGAGTCTCCATGATAGTCATCCTCTCCGACTGTCGTCGCACAACTCCCTCCAACATCTCAGCTCTGTCTAGTAGTCCTAATCTATCTGACTCCATCCTCCTCTCCAACACTGTAACTGCTCCACTAGCTCTCTCACTCTGGGCACCAATCCTATCAAGCACTCTCTCCATCGTACTCCTCCCTTTAAGGAGCTCTCCAACCTCATCTTCAATGTTCTCGATGCGTACCAACGGAACCTCATCAACGAATGCCACAACATCCTCGAGCTGATCCTCAAATCGCAGAACTCGGGCAGCTATCAATGGGATGGTATGATGAAGGGGTTCTCCCGTAACCGGAAGAGTCTCAGCCGCAGTGAACCGATGCTCCCCAAGCTCCACAGCGCTAGGTGCACCCTCCTCCGACCTCCATCGACTAATGAGCGGCATCATGTAAGACCAACGTCTAGCATCGACCCTCTTACGGGCTCTCGGCTCAGAGGTACCAAACATAGCCTGGTAATATGGATCCGAATATGCGGGTGAGAGACGGGCTCTCTTCCCAAGAGATGTCACCGGCTCAGTGTGCGTCACCAAGGGTGATGGTGCACAGGATGAGGATGAAACCGGTACAGTGGTGGTCTGATAAATGAATGTGGTAGGTGGTGGTAGTGGTGAAATAGGTATGAGTGGTGGTGTAGGTGCAGCTGATGGTGGAAAAGCAGAGGATGATGGTATGTCAGATGGTGGAACAAAGGTGATGGGTGCCCTCACTCGTTTCCGAGCGGTATGTACGAAGGTAGCACCCTTCTTACGGTAACGGAATGGCTGACCGAATGGTGCAGGCTCGTAGGGTTTGAGAACCCTAGCTCGCCTTCGCCTTCGGCGAATAGGCAGTGGTGATGGGCAAGAGATAGAAGATACGGAATCAGTGGATGAATGTGTCTGGGACATAACATCAGAGGGTGATAGCCACTGCTGTGACTCCAAATATCTGTCATAAGTGGGGGGACCAAAGACAGGCAAACGCTCAGGTATGGTCAAAGCAAGTGGGGTAGCAATGACTTCACCCTCCTCGAAGGGCTCAGTCTCAGAGGACATAGGTGTGATGAGAGTCGGTGCCAATGGAGCCGGGGCAGAGGACATAGCATCCTCCATCTCGGTGTCAGAGGTCAGATCGATAGGGTGAGTAGCGGACGACATGGTACTGTAACAACCTAAAAGAAAATATGCACTCATAAGTAAATAAAGTCATGCAGTAAATAAGATTTAGTTAGTCGCGCATAATCTGCCACGCAAATCTAAATGCCTAACTAAATGAAAGCTAGCATTATAAGTTTTATCATGCAAAGTTTTACTAGTCATGTACTATCCGCCAAGTGAGTCTCATACGTGCAATCGGTACGAAGTAGGCGCGGAGGACGTGAAGTGGTGGTGTAAAACGGTCCATTTGAAAACGTGGTTATAGTCCAAATTGTTTTAAAAATACAAGTTGGTTCTCTATAACCTAGGCTCTGATGCCAATCTGTAACACCCCCAAAATCACAAAGTGACAGCGGAAGACTAATTGGGGTATTACTTAGAGGATCATAGTCATAAGTTACAGAAAACGACTCTAAAGAGACGTTTTTAATAAAGGTTGTTACCATTTCATAAACTCAGTGTTTCAGAAACACCAAAAGGAAATACCACATGTTTCGATGTTACATAAAAGATAGTTTAAATATTTCGAAATGATAACTTTAATTGAAAACAACACCACTTCTAGCGCCCCATGACGTCCACTCCATGCCTTCATGATATTCTAATTAGTACCTGAGATAAGCATGCTTAAAAAGATCAACAAAAATGTTGAGTGATATTCATAGGTTTAAATAATAAGTTGAACACAAGTAAGAGATGATAGTTGCTTCGAATACAATTACCATGGAAAACATAGATTATTATTATGCACTAAGCTCATGACACCAAACTAACTGCATACACCTAATTACTGGTGTAAGTAAAATATCGCCCTCAGATGGAATTGCCAATTCCATAGTTAACCAAATATAGTGCGCCCCAGTTATTTCCGATAACCGAGTCGGGGTCGTTAATTCCCATAGTACTATCCACAATATTCGCGTTCACTCGCAAGTGATTAATGGTTCATGATGTAAGGGACTTATGGCAGGCAACTTAGGCTATAATAATAATGATCAGGCAAGCATACAGTTTAAGAAAAGACTTGTGTTCTAGTTTATAGCATGCATCTCCCTCGCGGGGTTTGAAAGAATAAGTAAAGGCGAGGCTATGAACTCACCTTAGCAAACAAAATCCGAGTAGTGTGAGGTCAAGTAGTATGAGCACGAGGTACCGTCACGCAACCTATAATTAGTATGGCAAGTCTTAGTTTATTATTTTCATTCATAATTTAGTGTGTTGAAAACGGTTGAAGTATTCTCAAGAGTTTGTGTTTATTATCGCTTGTGTGGCAATGGTTAAGTTTAAATAGGTCTCGAAACGTTTGTAAGTTTTGGCTCTTGGAAAAGTGCTTACGTTTATAAATATGCGAAAATGGTCATGACGAATAAGTCCTCGGTTTGAAAGCAACTGAGTGACTAAGTACGGAAAATATTCACTAATAAATTGTTTGTTTTTACGGCGTCGGCATATAATAGTTATTTACATCAAGTATTTATAATATAAGTGTTTATAGACTACGATAAGTATTTATATGTGTTTATATGTACTATATTTAATTATTGGGTGATATGTTAGAAATGTTAATGTTATATTTAATATCTAGTTTTCGTACTTTTAGTCATATGTGAAAATAAACTAAGTATTAGAGTTTTTAACAAAAATCGGGCATGACCCGATCGTAAATATTAGTTTTCCCTTAATAGTCAAGTGTGGCAAAAATAACTCATGTCAATATATTTGATACGATAAGTTACCCAAATTAAATATGTTCCGTATTAATTTAGTTGAGAAAACAATTAACTCTTAATGACTCAAAATACTAGAAAATCAATAACTCAAAAAGTGAGGAGCATAAGGCTCGAACACTGTATCCCTACAACTCAAGGACAGCGCCCAAACCAAGAGGCTAACTCATCTTTTGTGTTTTACTAATGCAACTGTTGGTATGTATATATACTAGCTTGACTTAGTGGTTTCCTTTATCAACTTTCACAGTGAACATATGCATGTCAACTTTTCACTTGAGCATAAGAATGGTTTGTATCCATGCGCATGAAATCTTAGTCCAAAGGTAAATAATGAAGTACATAAAATCGAAAATAAGCTTTAGTTAGGCTAATAGGAAGACTTTTCCAAGACGAGCCACTACTTAAGTAAACTTTAGATCCATGTTTTCTTAGTCGTTTTTAGTTCGAAAGAAAACATCAAAATAGTCTCAAGTCATAAGGGTGTCGAATAAGCAAGCAAATAAGTACTAGCTTATATTCTTTTCGAGATGTTTACAAGTAATAACAAGTTCAAGAATCCCACACAAGCTCAAAGCACAACTACTCTTCATGTATATATATGTATGTCGAGTAGTATAAAGTTCAAAGACAAGAGTATGACTTTTCAATGCTTAAAGATAGTTACTTATTATTAGGTATTAGCATGATTAACATCTAAATTAAACAAGAGAAAATGTAAGATTAGCAAGTTTGAAATCTTTACAGTGGGATGTTTGTGGATCGAGTTGAAAGAAAGCCAAGAACCCAAAATTTTTATAACCCAACTCCAAATGCTAGTTTGTTTACCCAAGATCTTCCAAATGCCAAGTTGTTTACCCAAGATTTTCCAAGCACTATCTTAGCAAATTTTGAAGTAGTAGTAGTAAAATTTGAAGAGTGAAATTGTGAAGGCATAGTGTGTGTGTCGAGTGGTATATAACATAAAGGGGAGAAAGATTTTTGGCTCCAAGGTCTTGTGGGTATTAGTATGCTTTGTTCTTTAAGTCCTTTTACCCAAGTATCTCAATGTAAAGAAGTCTTGGATACTATGTTCTAAGCTAGCATGTGACTTGGTGGGATAAGACAATTAGGAAAAAGGGGTGTTTGTGGTGCTCGAACTAGGCAGAAAAAAAAGAACAAAAGTGAGGATTTTGGCTAGATTTAGAGAAGCCTAAAGATCTAGTAGATATTAGTTGACATGCTACTTTAAATCCCAATATCCATGTAATGAGAAGCAAAGTTTCTTTTGTTACTTCCTATATTTTGCATGTGATAATATACTTGTTTGCATGGGCGGCAAACCAAGGTTTTTAGGAGAAAAATTAGTTTCGAATTTTTATTGTGTAATCCGTGTCCCGTTGAGCTTAAGTGTGTGTCGTGGTGTTTCGGTTTGACGTTAGACGAAACGTGTAATATATAATTTGGAGCACGTTTTTATAAAGGTAAAAATAAATAAATAAAAATATTAATTCTAATTTATAAAAATATTTATTCGACTTTAGCCATAACTAATTGAGTGTCGGTACGCGTGCGGCTCGTAAGACAAGAAAATTTCTTGTGAGACTGATTTAGCTATCAGTAAATATCGGCATGATTAAATAAGATTACTCGGAGTTGCGTAAATTTTTATGCAATAAAATGAAGCGTACATGCTAAAATGCTCAACTTGGCTCAAAATATTTTGATGAATAATCTAGTTTATTAATATGAAAGTCGATGATACTGAAATTTTACAGGTGGCTACAAAATCAGAGTTACAAACAATGAGGTCCCAAAGTATAATATATAATGTTTACAAAATATTTCGAATGGTAAATGACAAAAGCATAAGTCTTCAAAATATGTCATGCGACTCTATGTTCCATGCAACAGCTATCGTCTTATTGACCTGAGATAAACATGCTCAAGTGTCAACACAATGGTTGGTGAGTTCATAGAGTTTGTTTTGAATAAGTCGAAAAGCCTTTAAAGAATGTTCACACAGCAAAGGCATTGTAAATCCACTCAGTTCCAAGTTCCGCCCATACAAAACTTGCAACCTGTGTGTTTACAACCCACTGCTAAAATATAGTACATTTTATAGTTAAGCACACATACAGACATAATATTTCACATTATTGCACTTAGTGTTGCTCCGTCTATATTGGGAGACTTTCAAGTTGGACTGATCCGTTTATGTTGGGAGACTTATCATCGTCGAATGAGGGGACTGCTCCGTGTACGTTGGGAGACTTATCATCGTCTTATCATGTGAACGAGGGGACTGCTCCGTCTATATTGGGAGACTTACCATCGACTTATCAAGTATAAGGCAATCAAGTATAATGCAATCAAGTATAATGTTTTGTGTATTTGTAAAAGTATAAAGCCAGTGTTTGAGCATGTATCTCCCCCAAAGAGTTTGTAAAACAAGCATTAAAAGAGTAGGGGCTATGACTCACCTTAATAAATGTGATATCCAATGTATAACGAACCGATGTATAAGCCGAGAAACCTCTACGCGCAACCTAGAATATGTGTTGAGTCTTAGGTTCTAAAACAATGAATTGAATGTATAAACATGCCTTATATAGTTATTACATCAATTATGCTTGGATACTTAACATTTGTGAAGTCGTATAAGTGTTTACGTTTCGTTTATTTAAGTTTTCCCCGTCTATATCTACCCGTTATTTCTAAACCGTAATTGATCACGACTCAGATTTTATGTCCTCGGAAAGGTAATTAAATGTACTAAACAGATTAGTGGGTCCTACTGCCCCATAAATTATTTAACTAATGTGAAATTACCAATTTACCCTTAGATGTACTAGTTATTTCAATCAGCAGCAAACTGTCTCACGTTTTTGGTCATAAGTCAAGTTATACAACTCCATTTAACGCACGGCCAGCGGCCACGTTCAAGTTAGGGTGTTAGCTACAACTTTTATTCTTTGACCAACAGTTGGTTATATGCAAGTTTTATGAGCTTTACTCGTTTGAAATCTGTTACTCAGATTTGGACACGTTTAGCCGTTTTGGCTCTAGTTTATTCATCGGGATGAGTTACGGCACGAGCCACCCGGAAAAATGACCAAAATACATAGATCTATAATCCTATGTTATTACCTAAGTTTTTCAGTCCACGAATTTTACCCAATAATTATGTTTACAACACCTTTCCAGTTTCTGTTTTTCAATACTAGTCCTTTTGACGATTTCTAGTGGTTTAGTCCATTTATCCAAGCACAATCAACCATAATAAGCATATAAAACATATTACATACATGAAATACCAGTATTTATAGAAATCAAATGATAACATAAAAGTTTGCTTACAATCCTTGTGATGAAATTTAACTAGAACCATGAACAAGAACACTAATTTCTAAACCCTTTCAACCAAAACCCTAGCTTCCAATCCTTCAATACAATTCTTGCAAACCTTTTCTAGCCTTGATATAACCGTTGTGAAAACCTTATGAATCCAACCCTAGTACCCTTGTGTAGCTCCTAATTCAACCATGGAATCACCAAATAAACTTAAGATTCATGTAGAGAACAACTAAGCCTTCAACTCTTATGTGTAACTTGGAACTTGGAAATCAAAGATGAAGGGTTGTGTGATTTAAGTGTGTTTCGTTAATGGTGATGAGAAAAGGAAGAGAATGATCTTGCTATTTATAGTAAGATGAGGAGGTTAAAGGTGTAGGATATTTCTAAGACTTAAGTCTTAAGTTTAAGACTTAAGACTTAAATAACTTAACACATGTATAAGCTTCCTATGTAAGTTTGGTTGAGCTCCAGACAGTCAGGTTTTATCACACAAGCTAACCACTTGTGAATGGTCAACCGTAATAAAAATCCAAACAGTCTAGAACCAAATGCAATTTAAGATCTGGAGAGTATAGTGTTTCCACAGGTCGTTAAGTCCCACGGAGGATGAATGGTGTTTAACACGTTCAGATGTCGAATAATCACTAAGGATAGTGATCAGTAAGGATTTTGGAATATTTATACCTAAAGAAAAAGTTTTGTAAATTACAGGGGCTTAAATGCAAATTAAAGAAAATTAAAAAGCTAAAATATATTAAATAAACGCTATCACTATTTTTACAATGATGTTTTTCTTGATTTATAAAACAAAATAACTTAAATAAACTATTTTAATTAAAACGTAAACCTAAATTACCTAAAAACGTGACTTAAAATGAAAACGTGCGTTATGTATAAAAATTACGCGAGTGCGCAAGTAAAAACGTAAATTTTTTGAAATAAAAGTCCTACAAGTGTAAAAACAATTTTCTTACTTAATATATGACAAAAGAAAATTTTAGAAAAAAGATTTATATTTTTTTGACTTTTATAATTTTTATTATGAATTAAATACTATTTTACACTAATTAAATGATTAAAAATACTAAAACTATTTAGAAAAATCTGAAACTTTTTTATAAAATACTTTATACTAATACAAAGCTCGGAAAAATACAAAAGTTGAAAAAACTTGTTTTAATAAGCTAGAAATAAGCTAATTAACTCGTATAAGCTAAACTGGAAAACAAAGGGTATATATTAAATTGTGCAAAGTATTACCAGTCAAAGACCCAAGGGCAGTTGGTATGGTGTGTGTGTGGTGAGCTGGGTGGCCAGTGTTCGAATCCCAGCACTGGCTTTTTTCAAACTTTTTATTTTTTTGATTTTTCTTTTTGAAACTTATTAAGAACAAGGAAATAAGCAAATGTTAAAACTACAACTTTTTATGAAAAACACTAATAAGCTCTGATTTGGCTTATGATTTCTTAACAGTTAGCAATAAGACTGAATAAGCACAAGGATTAAGCCAAATGGCTTATAAGCTACTCAATAAGCAAAATGTAAAATGGAAATAAGCTAAATACTGATAATAAGCTAGTTTGACAACTGAAAAAAAATAAATTGACTTAAGAATAAGCACTGAATAAGCCAAAATAAGCACAAGCTAAAACTGGTAAACATGATACTTAATGGTTTTCTAGGCACCTTCTAGCTTAATTTTAAGCACTTAAATGAGCTTGGAATTGAAAATAAAGACTGGACTTAACAAGATTATCAACTAAGCTATCCAAAAAGCTAAATTACAAAGTTTGGCTTTCACTAATAAGCTTGGGAGAAGCTTTTGAAAAAGCTGATAACCACTGACTTATTGGTGTATTAAATAAAATGGACAAAATTTAAAGTAAAGAGCAGACCTATTAAATAAGCTAAAAATAGAAAAATAAGCTTTGGACTAGAGACACAGCTAGGTGAGCTTCTCAAAAAGCTAAGGTTCATAAGTTTAAGCTAGCTAATGAGCTCTGAATGAGCTTGAGAATAAGCTTGTAAAACTGGTGCACAGGGCAGTTTTTCAGATAAGGTCTCAAAACAAACTAAGTAATAAGCACTTTATAAGCTGATTAGAAGTGAACTAATATTTTTCTAATTAAGTTAAGCAGCTAAACTTTAATATCCTAAAAGAGTTTAAACTAAATCTTAATAATGAGCACACACTAAAATTCTTAATTTAATTCAAAAACTGACATTGAGAAATTTTGACTTTTTAATAGAACATGCAGTTTTGACTTATTTGAGATTCTAATGATCCTAGGCTTCTAAATATGCTATATTAAGCTATTATGAGACTGAATTAGGCTATATAAACAACTTTTAAACCAGAATGCATGATTATGCAATCAAAAATCCTAACAGTTATGAGTTTAAGACAGAATTTAGGTAATTTTGACTTTTATGGTATTTAGATGCAAACAAATGCTGATATGAGTTAATTATAGCTAAACAAACCTAGACCAACTATTTTCAACTAGTAAACTAACCTCTAACACAGATTAACAAGCAGATTCAAACACCCCTTATGTGGACTGTTGTGAAGCATTAAGCACTAAAACAAGTTTTTAAACTAATAAATCTAATTATTAACTTGTAATAACTATATTTAAACAGGATTAAGCCAAAATTAACAAGATTAAAACACTTATACCAGAATATGCAAATTTTGAGAAAATAGCTTACAAGAGATTATCCAACTGAGAATACAGAACCAAGAACAAGAACCACTCTTAATAGCTTTCCACAAAGCTTATAACCCAATAGCAATCCATATTTTACCCTGCTTCAGCTTTCTTGCATCTTCTCCACTGAATTTTAATTTTCAAGCTATTTTTTTGAGTATTTTTGTGATTTTTCTGTTTTTGATACTAAACTGATTTTAAAGGTTTCTAAAAGCTTAAATAAGCTTTCTGAGGAGCTTATGTTGGCTTATCAGTCCTTAATAACAACTAACAACATCATTAGAACACATTGAGATTTTGAACAAAAGTAAGATTTTGCATAAACAGAAAATAAGACTTAAACTTGAAATTGATTATCACAAAAGCTTTATTGTACACTGGAAACTTGAAATACAAAGTTCAAAAGCTAAAACATACACTGGAATTTTTATTTAAGCTAAAACGACATAAGATAAACTAAATTACACTTGATAGCTATATACATTGCACCATTCTTCTTTATAGAGATCTTTTAGAGACTTGTCGACATCTCTGAATCTTTCCCAGCTCAATCCAACCATTGGATTGGTCAAAATCATCATAACCATCCATTTGGAGTTTTGGCGCCAAAATAGTCAAGAGCAGGTTTATGCATTTAAAGAAGTTTGGGGGATTGTGGAGGTGGAGGGGGGTTGGTATACAGCTGGGAAGACAGGTGGAAAGGGTGGAAATTTCAAGTGGAAAAAAACCACTCTGGTTTCTGGTTTAACAGGCAAGGAGAGGGAGATGAACAGTGTTTCAGGTTTTTGGCGGGTTTGGCCAATTTTGACCGTATTGATATTAATAAAGGGGGGGGGGGTCAAATTAGGGGGTCACAGGGTTAATTGGCAGGGGTCTTTTGATTTGGCTGGGGTTTAAAATACAAAAGGGGTCCAATTTGGTTTGTTTAATACAAGGACTAATCTTGTAATTCTCTGAAAATTGAAGGACCAAAACTGCCAACTTTCCAAAGTTATAATAAGGACCAATCCTGCCATTTATGATTAGTACAAGGACCACATTTGATTATTTTCACTTTTTAAAATATCCAAGGACTATTTATGACAATTTTCAAACTTGAGGGACCAAAGTTGTAATTTTGCAATTTTTAAACTTTGAAGGGTTTGTTTTGACAAATTTTGAATCCCATGGACCTTAAATGATATTTTACTTTATTTTGATTTACCAGGGACTGTTTTTGACAACTTTTGAAACTTGGGGGACTAAAACTGCCAATTATGCAAACTTGATACGTTTTTCATCTGATTTTGATATTTTTGCATTTAAAACACATAAAATACTTATTTGTGATATTTTTATCATTTTGATGCATTTCTGAGTGTTTTCAGATGTTTTTGGCATTCTAAACGGTACAAAAATGATGAGTATTTAGACACTCATCAATCCCCCACACTAAGATATTGCTAGTCCCTAGCAATGATTTGAGAAAAATTAATGGATTTCATCTCTTTACCAAAAGCCATTACTTCTGGAGTAGCCAGTTGTTTTAGTTCAAGTAAGAACTTTGGTAGATAACCAAATGATTTTGAGCAAATCACCAGCTGTAAACGGTTTTGATTTGTCTTTACCAGAAGCCGTTTGCTTCTGGACTAGCCAACTCTTAGATAAATTATCAATATTATCTTTGGTGAGCCGATTACCAATTATGGTTTTCCAACTGCCTTTACCACAAGCCATAAACTTGCGGGCTAGCCAACTTTTCACTAATTAAAGATATGGCGAGTTGAACACCATACAATTTTGGGCAAATTGCAAGCCATAAACGAATTTGAGATATCTTTACCAAGAGCCGTTTGCTCCTGGATTAGCCAATCTTTATGTGGGTTAGACATGGCGGACTGATTACCATTTGCTGAGTAAGTGAAAAACACTTACTCCAAAAAAAAATTTTGGCCAAAAACGGGGGAATTGGGTGGAATAATTACATGATAAAATTCGTGAGAATTCCCCCCCACACTTAGAAATGAATATTTCCCTCAATATTCAAAGTACCGGCGGTTATGCCGAAACATAGAACGTAAAAGGGAAATACTACGGCCATTATTATTTATTTTTTTTTTTTTTTATATATTTTTTTTAGAGAGGTTTATATACAACAACGTGGGGCAACTCCCCCACACTAGGGTGGTAGAAAAAATAGAAAGAAATCAGAAATATGAGTGAAAACCCATATTGTTTGTGCTACTGTTTTTGATTACCGAGTCACTAGCTTGACTCGATCCCCGCATTCATTGGTTCATGGGGAAAGTTTGTAGATCCGGGACAACCACGGGTGGAATGTCCTCTCCAAAATAATGCTTCAACCGATGACCATTCACTTTAAAATTTGGACCATCAGGCTGAGATAACTCAATGGTACCATAAGGATAAACCTTAGCAATAGTAAATGGACCAGACCAGCGGGATTTTAGTTTTCCCGAGAATATCTTCAATCTTGAATTGAAAAGAAGGACTCGATCACCAACGTTGAAAACGCGGTTCTTGATTTTAGAGTCATGAATCTTCTTTGTCTTTTGTTTGTAGATCAAAGAGTTCTCGTATGCTTGATCACGGAGTTCATTTAATTCATTCATTTGAACTTTTCTGTGATCACAAGCTGTCTGAATATCGAAGTTTGCATGTTTTAAGGCCCAGTATGCCTTGTGCTCAAGCTCAATCGGAAGATGACATGCCTTTCCGTACACTAGCTTGTATGGAGTACACCCGATGGGTGTTTTGTAAGTTGTACGAAAGGCCCAGAGTGCGTCATCCAGTTTATCCGACCAGGATGCACGATTTTCGCCTACTGTCCTTTCAAGAATTCTTTTAATACCACGGTTGGAAACTTCCACTTGCCCACTTGTTTGGGGGTGGTATGCAGTAGAGAGACGGTGGGTTACACCATACTTTTGCATGACACGATCAAATTGGTCATTGCAGAAATGTGTACCACGATCACTGATTATAGCTCGCGGAGTTCCAAACCTAGCAAAAAGAGATTTTAAAAATTTCACAACAACTCGGGCATCATTAATAGGTAAAGCTTTCGCTTCAACCCATTTTGACAAATAGTCAACAGCCACGAGTATGTATTTGTTTCCTCGAGATGATGGAAATGGCCCCATAAAGTCAATGCCCCAGATGTCAAATATCTCACAAACTTGAATGGCGTTTTGCGGCATTTCATTTCTTTGAGAGATATTTCCGTGACGTTGACAAGCGTCACATGATTTGACAAATTCGTGGGCATCCTTGTAAATTGTGGGCCAATAAAACCCGGAATCAAACACCTTTTTGGCGGTGTAGTTTGGACTATGATGTCCCCCGGTGGGTCCAGCATGGCAAGCTTTGAGAATGTCCATAGCTTCTTGTCCATAAACACACCGTCGGATGACTTGATCCGCACAGATTTTGAATAAGTAGGGGTCATCCCAGAAGTAATGTTTAACATCCTTGAAGAATTTGTTCTTCTGTTGGGTCGACATCCCTTTCACTATGAAGTTACCCGCATGGTAATTTGCGAAGTCAGCAAACCATGGGGTGGTAGAGTTTCCACGAAAAGAAACCGCATTGAGCGTCTCGAGAGGAAATGTTTCATTTATTTCCTTTTTCTCGAAAACATCTTGGTGAGGGTTTTCTATACGGGACAGATGATCAGCAGCCAGGTTCTCAGCTCCTTTTTTATCACGTATAATGATATCAAATTCTTGCAGGAGGAGAACCCAACGAAGCAATCTCGGCTTTGCATCTTGTTTTGCAAAGAGATATTTGAGAGCCGAGTGATCCGTATACACCACGCATTTGGTCAAGATTAAGTATGGCCGAAACTTCTCAAACGCATACACCACGGCTAATAGCTCTTTTTCTATGGTGGTGTAATGGGTTTGAGCTTCAGTCATAGTCTTACTCGCGTAGTGGATAGGCTGAAAATGCTTAGATCTATGTTGCCCTAGGACTGCACCGATAGCAAAATCACTTGCATCGCACATGAGCTCAAAAGGCAAGTCCCAGTCGGGAGCAATGAGAATGGGTGCTTCAGTAAGCTTTTTCTTTAATGTTTCAAAAGCTTCGATGCACTCGGGTGAGAAGATAAAAGGAGCATCTTTTTCAAGAAGATGGGTCATAGGCCGGGCGATTTTAGAAAAATCTTGTATGAATCTGCGATAGAAACCGGCATGACCTAAAAAACTCCTAATACCTTTGACGGTAGTAGGATGAGGCAGTTTAGCAATAACATCGACTTTTGCTCTATCAACCTCAATCCCGTTTTTGGAAATCTTATGGCCAAGGACTATGCCTTCTTTGACCATAAAGTGTCTCTTCTCCCAATTTAGACAAAGATTGGTGTCTTCACACCGTTTGAGCATTTTATCTAAATGGGAGAGACATGTTTGAAATGAATCCCCAATGACCGAGAAGTCATCCATAAACACCTCCATTGTTTCCCCGATCATGTCGTGGAATATGGCCATCATACATCGTTGGAACGTGCCAGGAGCATTACATAAGCCAAAAGGCATACGTCTGTAGGCAAAAGTTCCGTATGGGCAGGTGAATGTGGTCTTCTCTTGATCCTGTGGATCAATGGGAATCTGAAAGTAACCCGAGAAACCATCAAGGAAACAATAGTACTCGTTCCCTGCTAATCTCTCAAGCATTTGGTCCATGAAGGGTAGAGGAAAATGGTGTTTTCGGGTGGCGTCATTCAACTTACGATAGTCAATGCAAACACACCATCCCGTAACCAGCCGAGTTGGAATTAACTCGTTATCTTCATTTGTGACAACAGTTATGCCACCCTTTTTAGGAACACAATGAATTGGGCTAACCCAAGGACTATCTGAGATCGGGTAAATCAATCCTGCATCAAGAAGTTTGATAACCTCCTGTTTGATAACATCATGGATCTTAGGATTCACCCTTCTCTGATGTTGAACTGCTGGTTTGAAGTCATCCTCCATCAAGATTTTGTGAGTACAAAATTCAGGGTTGATACCCTTAATGTCGGAGAGTTTCCAAGCAATTGCTTGCTTGTGTGACTTCAAGACCTTTATGAGAGCAGTCTTTTCATCTTTACTCAAATCTCTAGCAATAATGACTGGTAATTTATCATCACCTTCAAGAAATGCATACTCGAGATGAGGTGGTAAGTCCTTAAGTTCGACTTCAGGAAATTCTTCAGTTTTCTCAACTGACTTGACTTCCTTGTTATGAAGCTCGACGGGAGGGAGTGATGATGGATCATCATTAAGCAACTTCTCAATGAGAAGTATATCCCCCTCGATGTCAATTGGAGCGTGATCAATTTCCCATGGAACAGAATCACTAGACAAGTATGCTTCAATCTCTTCCAAGATGAAGTCACTTTCCTCAAACGGAGTGAGAGAAGGAGTAGAATTGGCAATGATGGGTTGAGATGAATGAGTGAGATTATCACTCGAAGAATTATGATCATAACCAAGAACTTCTTGAGAGTACTCTTCATAAGCAACATCAATGACATCTATTCGGTTAACCGACTCAGAATCATAGTTTGCGGAGTACCTCGAAGTTTGATCAAGGTTAAAGGTGACAACTTCATTACCAACACGTAATGTGATTTCTTGCTCAAATACATCAATGAGAGCACGGCCTGTTCTCAGGAATCCTCGTCCAACAATGAGAGGAACCCGATGATCGGCATCGAAATCAACAACCACAAAGTCAGCTGGAAAATGGAACTTTCCTACTTTCACAAATACGTCCTCGGCAATGCCAAGAGGACGGGATATTGTACGATCTGCAAGCTCGATAGTCATGCATGTAGGAGTAAGTTCCGGAAGAGAAAGTTTCTTCCATACTGAATAAGGCATCAGGTTGATGCTTGCACCAAGATCGGCTAAGGCAAAGCATTCAACCATCCCTGGAAAAACACAAGGTAAGAGAAATTTTCCAGGATCTCCAAGCTTCTCTGGAAGCTTCTTCAAGATAACTGCTGAGCAATTCTCGTTCAGAGGAGTTTTTGCCATTTCAAACAGCTTTTCCTTGTTGCTTAACATGTGTTTGAGAGTTGATGCAAACTTGGGCATCAGCATGATAGCATCCGCAAAGCTTATGTCAAAATGTAGTTCTTGGAAAATTTGAAAAAATTTGTCCATTTGATGACTGGCTTTTTCGCGGAGCTTTTGCTCATTCAAACGTGATGGGTAAGGAATAGAAGTTTTGGATTTGGTATTTTCAACGGGAGCTACAAGAGGTTCAAAAACAACTCCTGGATTGGATTTGGGTTTCGGGACAACTTGAGGATGGACATTGTTGGTACCTCCGTTATTAATAGGAAGTTCCTTGTCCTTTGTAGCCTCAGGTTCACTTTCCACTACCTTCGGGAGAGAAGAAGAAGAGGTAGTAGGAATAGCGAGTCCATTGTATGAAACACCACTTCTGGTTGTGATCGCCTTTGCATCGCCCCTCGGGTTAGCGATCGTGTTGCTCGGAAGTTTTCCTGAGCCCGAGGGTTGATCATTTAAAGACTTCTTTAGATCAGCGATCTGACTGACCAACAACCTGTTCATTTCATTTTGGGATTTCATGAATTGCTTCAATAACTCATCAGATGATGGTACTGGAAGCTGTGGAGGGAAATTTTGAGGTCGTATGTTTTGATTATGACCTTGTTGTTGAAAATTCCCCTGAAATTGATTCCCTCGATTGAAATTGTTTTGATTAAGGTTTCCTTGATGTTGGAAACCTTGATTGGGTCCGGGATAGAAATTACCTTGGTTTTGATAACCTTGGTTCATTCTAGGTTGGTTCTGATTCCGGTTTTGTATGTTAGGATTTTGGTTAAAACCGGGTGGTGCCTGATAAGTATTAGCACGGTAACTTGGTTCATTTTGAGGACGGTATTGATTACCTCCCTGATTTGAAGTACCGGCTATAGCATTGGCTTCAAACGGACTACCATCGGTGGCAGTACAGTTGTAGTATGCATGAGGACCACCACAAGTAACACAGACTTCAACTTTCTTCACTTCACCATGTGATGGTGTCTGTGTGAAAGTGACTTTCTTTTGGTTTGCAAGAACCAAAGCCTGAACAATATCCGTGAGTTTGTCAATCTTAGCATCGGTGCTAGATGTACTCACGGGAGATGAAGTAGAAGGTCCAGCATTAGACTGAGATTGATATGTCTTTGTTCGGAAAGGGCGGACCTGGGACTTGTTTTCTATGATTTGTAAGGCTTCTTTTGTGGTCTTGCTCAAGAAATTACCTCCCGCGGAGGCATTTAAAGAGTCTTGGTCAGCTTGTCTCAGACCATTGTAGAAAGTATCCATTTGCATTAACTCGGTAAAACCATGATGCGGACACTTGCGGAGCAACTCTTTGTAACGATCCCATGCCTCACCGAATGATTCATCAAATATTTGAGAAAATTTCATTATCTCATTCTTAAGACTTGTAGTTTGGGATGGAGGATAGAATTCGTTAACAAACTTGGTGACTAGATCCTCCCATGTCTCAATGGAATGAGGTGGTTGTTTCTCAAGCCAATTCCGGGCTTGTCCCTCTAGAGAGAATGGGAACAGAAGAAGCTTAATTGATTCATGTGGGACATTCTTGTATTTGATGGTTGATGCAATCTTGTTGAACCATCGAATATGTGCATGAGGATCATCCCGCTCAAAACCATAAAATTGGCTTTGGGTTACAAGATTAAGCAACCCGGTTTTGAGCTCAAAGGTATCAGCCACGATGGCTGGGACAATAATGGCATCTCCGTAACCCTCGATGGGTGCTTGGAGAAGCTCATTCATAGGTTTGTCTTCTGCCATTACGACAGGGGGTGGTGGTGGTAGACGTTCCTCAGTCACGGCTGAAGGAGCAGAACGTCCTCTACGTCTACGAGGAATATTTGCAAGCTCAGAAAGTGGACTTGTAGAGCTGGAAGAACGAGTGCGCATGCACTAAGTATAAAAATCAGTTTTCAAAACAAATGCGAGGCAAAACGACAAGTGAACTTAAACCAATAATCACAAATGAAATGGCTTCTTTGAAAAAGGTACACCAAATCACAAGGACACAAAGGTAAGTTTTAAATCTTTTGTTCGGGAACTTATTAATGTTCACACCCCCAGTTGGTAGGTGTACTGCTTTGATTTGCGGTGGTTGATTTTTATGTATTTATTAAGTACCACTGAAAAGACGTAGGTATGGATTTGTGCAAAGGGTTTAAAAACTTTTGGACAATATTTTTGGTATCGTCTCGTTTAACCAAATTGTATCTCTTTAAGAATCACCTTAAAAGAAACACAAGCTAGAAAACGTTACGATTGTTTTGTTGTTTTATTTTTTTGGTGTTGTTAACACTTTAGGAAAAGTGTTAATGAACTTTTTGATTTTGATTAACTTTACAAAAAAAACTGTTTACAAACGGTGGTATATGTGCAAGTACGGGTATGAAAAAGCTTAGAACACGCTTACAGCCTCCCCGGCAGCGGCGCCAAAATTTGGTTGAGCTCCAGACAGTCAGGTTTTATCACACAAGCTAACCACTTGTGAATGGTCAACCGTAATAAAAATCCAAACAGTCTAGAACCAAATGCAATTTAAGATCTGGAGAGTATAGTGTTTCCACAGGTCGTTAAGTCCCACGGAGGATGAATGGTGTTTAACACGTTCAGATGTCGAATAATCACTAAGGATAGTGATCAGTAAGGATTTTGGAATATTTATACCTAAAGAAAAAGTTTTGTAAATTACAGGGGCTTAAATGCAAATTAAAAAAAAAATTAAAAAGCTAAAATATATTAAATAAACGCTATCACTATTTTTACAATGATGTTTTTCTTGATTTATAAAACAAAATAACTTAAATAAACTATTTTAATTAAAACGTAAACCTAAATTACCTAAAAACGAGACTTAAAATGAAAATGTGCGTTATGTATAAAAATTACGCGAGTGCGCAAGTAAAAACGTAAAATTTTTGAAATAAAAGTCCTACAAGTGTAAAAACAATTTTCTTACTTAATATATGACAAAAGAAAATTTTAGAAAAAAGATTTATATTTTTTTGACTTTTATAATTTTTATTATGAATTAGATACTATTTTACACTAATTAAATGATTAAAAATACTAAAACTATTTAGAAAAATCAGAAACTTTTTTATAAAATACTTTATACTAATACAAAGCTAGGAAAAATACAAAAGTTGAAAAAACTTGTTTTAATAAGCTAGAAATAAGCTAATTAACTCGTATAAGCTAAACTGGAAAACAAAGGGTATATATTAAATTGTGCAAAGTATTACCAGTCAAAGACCCAAGGGCAGTTGGTATGGTGTGTGTGTGGTGAGCTGGGTGGCCAGTGTTCGAATCCCAGCACTGGCTTTTTTCAAACTTTTTATTTTTTTGATTTTTCTTTTTGAAACTTATTAAGAACAAGGAAATAAGCAAATGTTAAAACTACAACTTTTTATGAAAAACACTAATAAGCTCTGATTTGGCTTATGATTTCTTAACAGTTAGCAATAAGACTGAATAAGCACAAGGATTAAGCCAAATGGCTTATAAGCTACTCAATAAGCAAAATGTAAAATGGAAATAAGCTAAATACTGATAATAAGCTAGTTTGACAACTGAAAAAAAACAAATTGACTTAAGAATAAGCACTGAATAAGCCAAAATAAGCACAGCTAAAACTGGTAAACAGGATACTTAATGGTTTTCTAGGCACCTTCTAGCTTAATTTTAAGCACTTAAATGAGCTTGGAATTGAAAATAAAGACTGGACTTAACAAGATTATCAACTAAGCTATCCAAAAAGCTAAATTACAAAGTTTGGCTTTCACTAATAAGCTTGGGAGAAGCTTTTGAAAAAGCTGATAACCACTGACTTATTGGTGTATTAAATAAAATGGACAAAATTAAAAGTAAAGAGCAGACCTATTAAATAAGCTAAAAATAGAAAAATAAGCTTTGGACTAGAAACACAGCTAGGTGAGCTTCTCAAAAAGCTAAGGTTCATAAGTTTAAGCTAGCTAATGAGCTCTGAATGAGCTTGAGAATAAGCTTGTAAAACTGGTGCACAGGGCAGTTTTTCAGATAATGTCTCAAAACAAACTAAGTAATAAGCACTTTATAAGCTGATTAGAAGTGAACTAATATTTTTCTAATTAAGTTAAGCAGCTAAACTTTAATATCCTAAAAGAGTTTAAGCTAAATCTTAATAATGAGCACACACTAAAATTCTTAATTTAATTCAAAAACTGACATTGAGAAATTTTGACTTTTTAATAGAACATGCAGTTTTGACTTATTTGAGATTCTAATGATCCTAGGCTTCTAAATATGTTATATTAAGCTATTATGAGACTGAATTAGGCTATATAAACAACTTTTAAACCAGAATGCATGATTATGCAATCAAAAATCCTAACAGTTATGAGTTTAAGACAGAATTTAGGTAATTTTGACTTTTATGGTATTTAGATGCAAACAAATGACTGATATGAGTTAATTATAGCTAAACAAACCTAGACCAACTATTTTCAACTAGTAAACTAACCTCTAACACAGATTAACAAGCAGATTCAAAC